>LPNX010344728.1:242786-522119 GCA_001517045.1 Pseudotsuga menziesii | reverse complement strand
TGTTATATACTTGCTGAACATTGTGCATCTCTCTTTCAACCCCAGTACGTTGATGGCCTCTTAAACCCTAGCCATAGGACACTTTCCTTTACAACAATGCTTCATCAGAGTCGGTTGATGCTACGATGTATCATCAGATGATTGGGTCATTCATGTACCTGACGAACACGAGACCAGACATTTGCTTTGCTATGAACACCTTGAGCCAGTACTTGACAGATCTGAGAAGTGTTCACTTGACTGCTGCAAAGCATATTCTGAGGTACCTGAAGGGTACAGTTGATTATGGGCTCAAGTACGATGCGAATCAAAAGATTAACCTAGAGGGTTATGTTGATTCAGATTGGGCAAGCAGTGCCATCGACAGGAAGAGTACTTCAAGATGTTGCTTCAGTATGGGATCAAGTGTGATCTCTTGGTTTAGCAGCAAGAAATCCTATGTGGCACTGAGTACTGCTGAAGCAGAGTATGTTGTAGCTTGTTCAGCTAGTTGTGAGGCAGTATGGTTGCAGAAGCTACTGTCTGATATATTTGATCTCCAGTTGGATGCTACTTGTATACATTGTGACAACCAGAGTTGCGTGAAGTTGTCAGAGAATCCAGTGTTCCATGACAAGTCGAAGCATATCGAGATCAAGTATCACTATATTAGGGATATGGTGCAGAGAGGAGCAGTGAAGCTCCAATATGCTGCAATGGAGGAACATATAGCTGATGTATTGACGAAGCCATTGGCTAGGCTGAAGTTTGAGTACTTTAGGGAGAGACTTGGTGTCCTCCAGATCGAGGTTCCCTCCAAGAGAAAGTGATGAGACCCATATCCATTCTGACATGGTGAGAGGATTGGTTCCTTCCATGCTCAGATGTAAGGGCTGAGCCATTCTGTCATGGTGAGAGGATTGGTTCCTTCCATGTCAAATATGAGTGCTGGACATTCTATCGAGTAGAACAGATGTAAGGGCAATTGCCATTCTAGGAATGGAGGCACCTGGTCAGTTACCAAGATCACTCAGTATAAGACTGAGTAGCCATTCTGATGTGATAGAGGGATGTGTTCCCACTTGATCAGATGTAAGGGATAAACCATTCTGTCATGGCTAAAGGATTAAGTTCCTTCCATGTCAGATGTGAGTGTTCGCCATTCCGACGAGCAGGTCGTATGTAAGGGAAACTGCCATTCTCTAGGAGAATGGAGGCACCTAGTCAGTTACCAGGTAGCTCAGTCGAGGACTGGGGGCCATTCTGATATGACTGCTGGGATGTGTTCTTGTAGGATCAGATGTGAGTGCAAGCCCTTCCATCACTGTGATAGGATGTGTTCCTGTCTGGATGGATGTAAGTGCAGAGCCTTTTTGGAGCGACTGAGGGATGTGTTCCTACGTGCTCAGATGTAAGTGCTGAAATCTCTCATCACTGTGATAGGATTTGTTTCTATCTGGATGGGAGTCTTTCATCACTGTGATAGGATGTGTTCCTATCTAGATGAAAGTAGGAAAATCTTCCATCACTGTGATAGGATGTGTTCCTATCTGG
Organism: Pseudotsuga menziesii; assembly: GCA_001517045.1. Classification (NCBI taxonomy): domain Eukaryota; kingdom Viridiplantae; phylum Streptophyta; class Pinopsida; order Pinales; family Pinaceae; genus Pseudotsuga; species Pseudotsuga menziesii. Next base: position 520,586 of record LPNX010344728.1, on the reverse strand, counting down.
ATGGGAGTCTTTCATCACTGTGATAAGATGTGTTCTTGTCTGGATGAAAGTGGGAAAATCTTCCATCACTGTGATAGGATGTGTTCCTGTCTGGATGGGAGTCTTCCATCACTATGATAGGATGTGTTCCTGTCTGGATTGATGTGCCTTTCTGACGAGTAGGTCAGATGTAAGTGCTGAGCCTTTTCACAGATGTTAGTGATGTGATGTCCTATCATGCTGGTGAATGTGAGTGCTAGGCCTTTCTGATGTGATTATAGGATTGGTTCATATATGATCAGATGTGAGTGCTGGGCATGCCTTTCTGACGAGTAGGTCAGATGTAAGTGTTGGGCGAAGACCTACATGGATGCTAGGCCTACAACCATCATGAAAAAGGGTTAGCTCTGTAGAACTTCCTATGACGAGAAGAATCATGAGATAGCACCAGTGATGATCCAGATCGAGTGATGATCCAAATCCAGTGATGATCCAGATCGAGTGATGATCCAGATCCAGTAGTGATGATCCAGATCCATTCCAATGATGTTGATCCAGATCGAGAGATGATCCAGATCCAGTGATGATGTTCCATGATGATCCAGATCGAGAGATGATCCAGATCCAATGAAGTTGACTTGAAGATGAAGATGACTTGAAGACTTAGAAGACTCAAGATGCAGATGACGAGATGATCCAGTTGATACAGAGAAGAAGACCAGTGCTGAAAATTGTGTCAGAAGAATACCTTCCTAGTTAAGAGGGAGTGTTGATGTATATGTAACTTCAGAATGTATTCATCTATGTATCTTATGTATTGTAACCCGATGTTTATTCCGGGATGTTTCTATTATGTATTTGAGTCATGTTGTCATGCCTCGATGTTCCGATCGGGAGGATCAATAATGTAATCAAGTCATGTCAAGTCATTGTTAAAGTCCCCACAGTTTCGGGGCACTAGGGTTATTATACACTCATAGAGATGTAGGCTCTAGTAAGTAATTGTTAAGTTGGGCCGACATGATTGAGTGCACTTCAAGTGAACTAAAGAATATAAATAGAGAGTGAGAGCCTCTCTATTTATCACTTGTAACACACATCATTCACTCACTCAAGTTTGGCGCATTAGTGAGGAAGGAAATACACCGGGACTAGATAGAAGAAGAAGACTATTGCTTTGGGGCTTTTACTGTTTTGGTGTTGATTCTATCTCTGAGGAAGTTGCGGGGTTTTCTCCTTTATGGTTTCCCTGAGAAAAACTCTTTGTGTCTCTTGTCTATTGTTGTACTTGTTATTCTCTCAGTAAAGATCCTAACATAATGCTAGCTTAATGTTGAAAAACTAACATTGTATGCATGAAGTGTCCTTTAGAAAGCGTGGACTATTCACATAGTCATTGCGCCATTTCGTGACTGATATTGTTGAGTTGCCAATATATGAAGGGATACCGAAACTATCTATGTTCCTCAAGGAGTTCGAAGCAAAGGTATCTTAGCCTTAGTGCTTGTTGGCATTAGGAGAAGCACTGAAGGCCACTCCAGCACGTTGGTGGGAAGCTCATAAGGAGACAATTCATGAATGGGCACAGTGTCGAAGGTTGATGACCGTGCGCTTCGGAGATATGGAGGTATATCACACCAGGAGATATGATGGACAACATGACCCTTGTAGTCATTTGAGGGAATTCCAGACTCTGTGGGAATCACGACCAAAGGATGAATGGATCCATACCTTTATTCATACCTTGGATGAAATTCTGAGGTCTTGGTACATATCAACAGAACTGCACAGAGAAATAACTACTTGGGAGGAGCTGTTTGTTTGCTTTGCGCATACCTTTGGCTTTGCAGATGCTAATGCAAAGGTTAACAATGCACTGCAGATCATTCGGGATGTCATCTTGAAAGTTGTACTAGTCGCATATCCTATGGATCCACATGTGCATTTCCACATGCAATCGATGATGGAATGATACAACATCTCTGGCGATCCATAGGATGATGATGAGTTGCACAATATTAATATTCCAAAGACTGAAGGAAGTTAGGATGTCACAGCACCGAATGTACCATCTGATCCCATGACTCAACCGTTGAATATTAAGATATTTAACATTGGGATGGAATAAAATTTGCAAATATTGGGGACTACTAGATGAGGAGACCATGGAAAAGATCATAGATCTATTGCATGAGTTTCAAGATCTGTTCCCAACAAAATTCTCAGAAATAAAGGGGATATTAGGTGACCTGAGGGAAATGAAAATCTCGTTAAAACCAAATGCAAAACCAGTGTGACAAAGGCCATATCACTTGAATCCACGATATAAAGAAAGGGTCAAGACTTAACTTGACTGGATGCTTGATGTCGATATTATTGAGCTTGTTGAAGAATCAGAATGGATAAGTCCTATGGTGGTCCAAGACAAGAAGACTGGGGAAGTCTGGATCTGTGTCGACCTCAGAAAATTGAACGATGCATGCATGCACGATCTATTCTCGACACCGTTCACAAATGAATTTCTTGAAGGATTAGGTGGCCAAGAAATGTACTTGTTCATAGATGACTTTTCTGGGTATCACTAGATCAGAATTGCCAAAGAAGATTGCCACAAGACAACATTTGTTACAGAATGGGGCCATTACCAGTATACCGTGATGCCATTTGGGTTGAAAAATGCACCTGCCATATTTTCCCGGGTATTCATCGCGGCGTTCAAAGACTTAATTCAGAATTTCCTTCAGGTATATATGGACGACTAGATAACGGTACGGGCTAGTCAAGGATCACTTGGCCAATCTTTGTCTGATGCTAGAAAGATGTCGACAACATCAAATTGCACTGAACTCTAAAAAGTGCATATTTTTTGAACCATTTGGAATATTGTTGGGTCACATTGTGTGCAAACAAGGACTACTGGTTGATCCTGCAAAGATCTCACTCATTATGGGCTTGTCGCCATTGACCAATGTCAAGATGCTCCAGGTGACGCTTAGACACACTGGGTACTATCACAAATTCATTAGAGGATATGTCACGATCACTGCCCCTATGGAGAAACTGTTGAAGAAGGATGTTGTGTTCCTGTGGAGTCCCAAATGCCAACATAGTTTTGACACAGTGAAGGCCAAGATGGCTTCAGCATCGATACTTGTATTCCTAGATTGGAACAAGGAGTTCCATGTTCATGTTGATGCATCTTTAGTTGCGCTAGGGGTAGTGCTCACGTAGCCAGGCGAAGACAACTTGGATCACCCTATTGCTTTTGTGAGTCAAAAGTTATCATTTTTCGAGAAGAATTATACAACCAAGGAACACAAGGGGCTCATAATGGTTTATGCACTGCAGAAATTCAGGCATTATCTTCTAGGAGGTCCCTTTTAAATGTTCTCTAACCATTCGGTGTTGAAGTATCTAGTCAATAAGCCTGTGTTGGGGGGGAAGATATGCATATGGCTACTCCTCTTTCAGGAATTTGATTTTGAGATTATAGTGAAGTCGGGTCGCTTGAATGTTGGTTCCGATCATTTGTTAAGAATCGATAAGGGAGAGGAACCTACCAACATTGAAATTGGACTGCCAGACACACAGTTGTTTCAAGTTGAAATGGAAGATGACCATTATGCTCCAATAATCCAGTTCTCGGCGACCGGAGTCGCACCAGAAGAAATTTCCACAAGTCAAAAGAAGCAGTTGGTGGTTAAATCTTTCGACTTTCAGTTGATTGCTAGACACTTGTATAATATGGGACCTAAGGAAATCTTACAGTGTTGTGTCCTCCCGCATGAAAAACAACATATTTTGGAAGAAGCGCATGTCGGAGTGGCTGGGGGACACTATGGAGGACAGGAAACCGCACGGAAGGTGCTTCAAGTAGGGCTCTGGTGGACAACTCTTCATAATGATGCGGAAGGTTATGCAAGGAGCTGCGATGTCTGTCAATGCATTGGAAAACCCTGACGACAGGATGAGATTCCACTTGTACCCCAAGTAACTTTGCAACCTTTTGATAAATGGGCAGTAGACTTTGTGGGTCTGATCAACCCACCCAGGAAAAGAACTGGTGCATGCTACATCATCATTGCAATGGACAATCTGACAAGATGGGCCAAGGTTGCACTAGTTGTGGACTGTACTGCTGCGACGACAGCCAAATTTCTATTTGAGAATATCATGACGCGGTTCAGGTTCCCGAGAATATTAATGAGTGACTAGGGTAGTCATTTTATCAACCACATAGTAAGAGCTCTGACAGAAGAATTGCAGGTTCAGCACAAGAAAAGAACACCATACCATCTATAGGCGAACGAGACGGTGGAGGCCTTCAACAAGATATTGGAGCATGCACTAACCAAGTTATGCAACACTAACCGAGATGACTGGGATCTGAATATTCCTGTAGTGTTGTGGTCCTATCGCACCACATGCAAGCGAATAACAGGGAAAACTTTGTTTAAACTAGTCCATGGGCAAGAGGCAGTGATGCCTATGGAATACATTGTTCCCAGTCTACGCATTGTCACTGCGACCGGAATGGATGATGATGTTGCGCTAGAGAATCACATGGCACAACTGATACAACTGGATGAATACCGTTTCATTACCGATTTCCACCAACGCATGGAGAAAGATCGATAGAAGGCATGGCATGATCGCCACAAAAATAAAAAACAATTTCAGCAAGGAGATTTGGTGTTGTTATACGACAGCCAATTCTTGAAGCATCCAGGTAAGCTACAAATGCACTGGCTTGGACCATATCTTATCAATTCTATTACCTCTGCGGGTGTAGTTCAATTGCAATGGTTAGATGGCACGGTACTTCCAAATCTTGTGAATGGTAGCCACTTGAAGCCCTATCGGACGAGAGAAGGACCGCGCAATGCCTGAAGCACTATGCGCCAAAAAAAAAAATCTAGAAGAGACAAATATAGGAAAGCTAGGAAGAGGAAGGATGAGTCCATGAGCAGGGGCCATACCAGGTTAAGGGATAGTTGACTCTGCACCTAAAGAGAATGAGGATGTGCGTCGGGATGGGGCTGCATTAAGAGAATGAGGATGCACCAAGAGAATGAGGATGTGCGCCAAGATGGGGCTGCGCCAAGAGAATGAGGATGTGTGCCAGGATGGGGCTGCGCCAAGAGAATGAGGATGCGCGCCAGGATGGGGTTGCACCAAGAGAATGAGGATGCATGCCAGGATGGGGTTGCCCCAAGAAAATAAGTTATGCACCTGGATAAGGTTGTGCCATGATAAAGGGGCTATGCCTAATAACGACAAGGGGTTGTGCGATAGGAGGTCGCCATGCATGAGTGAGTGCCTCCTAGTGTACGAAAGACACTGTGACGGTGACTGAACATCACATCAATACTCAACAACAACTATCAAAGAGGTAAACACCTGCACGGTTGACGTCACGTCTCATGATAGCATATCCAAGAGGCGGGGGNGTGACGGTGACTGAACATCACATCAATACTCAACAACAACTATCAAAGAGGTAAACACCTGCACGGTTGACGTCACGTCTCATGATAGCATATCCAAGAGGCGGGGTGGCAGAATCAGCGACATATTTGGCACATAACTAAATAACTTGGTCATAATGATGTACTCAAGTGATTCATGATGACATCTACGATAAATATGGTGTTATAAGCTGAGGACTGACAACCGAGTGAACACCATTAGGAAGTACTGCACTGTGCAAAGTTGCAAGAGGGCTAGGCTGAGTAGTTTAAAAAAGCTCCACTGCGTGAGGCAGTGTCCATCTAAGGGGTGATGCAAGCTACCCTTGATACAAGGCAGACTGAGAGTGTGAATACTGTCTCAACAGAGATTGATGAAGAAGTTACAAGTATGCGGGTTAGGTTTCCCGAGATGGAAGTATCTGGCGAAGTCATCCTTGGCTATATTTCTCTCAGTCGGTCTGAGGCACAGACTAAGACATCTAGATGGGACCAGAGTTCTTTCCCCACTTGACAAAGTCTGCAAGAACAGGGAACCGAATCGACTTCAAGCAGCCTGGGCTGAGCCTGAATGCAAGGAAGGACAAGGGTGTAAAAGCAGGACTGGCTCCAGAATTTGTAGCTACAGACAATCGACAGCTAGCAATACGCTTCCTGAAGGGCGACGACAAATAGAGAATGATGTAGTATTCATAGATGTCAGAGCATGATGGCACTACAGGACACAAAGTTGCAAATGTTGGGAGGAGATAGTTGCATCCAACTGCACAATTTAGCACATTCAGAAAAGTAGCACACCACTTACTGCAATAATTTTTATGCTCTTCAAGTTGCTGCATATGCTAGTCCTGCTGACGTGGCTCGAGGACAAGCCACAATACTGTGTTGGGGGCTTGTTGGAAAGGGGTTGGAGATAAGTGAGCTGCGCAGCATCTAGGATGTTGCGCATACTCACGTGACACCGCGCAAGACAAAGATGGTGTGATAGGCAGAAAAGAGTCCACTTTCTATGTTTTCATGTCACTATTTGTACTTATTGACCATTTCTTTGGAATATTGGTCCTTAGTGGTTAAATTAGTTAGAATTTGGTTAGAAGTGGAACTTGAATGTAAAGGCACAAGACTATAAATAGAATAATTATGCATGTAAGCAGATATAGATGGAAAGGTAGAGATAGAGAGTGAATACTGGGGTTTGATGTATCACTGTCTGTTTTGGATCTGTTATAAGTTCTACAGAAATAATATAATCTGATGTGGATTAATCTTAACTCATTGTTACATTTTTTCCTTTTTCTTGTTTTACACTACTACAATTTTGATGAGAAATGATGAATGAATGGATTTGCATATGAATGGGTAATGCAATGCTTTATGCTTATGGATACTGTCATCTTTTAGATATGTTTTCCCACTGGTATATCTGCTGAAATGATGAAGATTGTGAAATACTCATACTGAATAGTTCTATTTGAGCAAGCATGTAGATTAGATGTGGGAATCGAGCTAATGAATGTCTGATTCCCCTAACCCTCCTCTACACTACGGAAACGTGGTTTCGACAGCTCTCCCTTGAACATCTCAGGTGAGACCTCATCTAGTCTACGAGTGTTTCTAGACAAGGTAAAACCTGTCTGGGTTGATGCTCAAGGAGATCGCTGAGTGTTGAGCATCGACAGAGTGGAACCCCTATCGAGTGGGTTTTGTTGGTTCGGATTTGCGCCAACAATACATATTCATAACAATGAATCTTCTTTATGTTGTGTAAATACATTTCATAATTGGCTTAGGAAATGCGTTTGTAACTCCAGTAATCCCATCCATGTTCATAATGGCTACAATTGGATTGGCAAATAACTTAAATTTTCAACATTTACTAGAAACATATACCTAGAAACAACCAATCTCTAACTTGTAAACTCACTCCCTTTCTCATGGATTCTAGAATGAGCTGACCATGTATGAGTAGAACTCTCAGTGATACCACTATTGCAAGTATTCCTTGTTGCAATGATTATAGGTTCAACATCATCTAGAGGAAGCCAAAAACATACCAAATGGTCGAGGCAAATGATATTATAAAATCCCAAGAGAATGAGCATTGTATTTATAAATTTTGTTAATTTATTTCAAGAGTTTATTGAGTGATATGGAAACCTTTCTCTACAAATGGAACATCTAGTGATTGTATAGCATGATGAACCTAGGAAGAAATAGTTGGGAATGATGAGCTAGATTTTGTAAGTATCGAAGATTTCTTGACCCTTTGATAATATCCAAAATCTAATTGAGAAGTAGTAGGTGGAAAAGTAGGTGAAACTTGTTGTGACACAAGAACTTCCAGTAGTTCACATAGAAATCTAGTTATCAAAAATATGCTTAATGCCAGAACACATTCTGATGAATAAGGTAGACAACATGCTGAGCCATTGCAGTTTTAATACCATTTTTTTAGGCCTTATGTGGGTATGGATGAGATGATTTTTGTTTTGGGTGAGGAGGTTATACATGCTTTCTTATGCCATTCTTTTGGGCCCAATGTGTGATTGATGTAGTTCTCTCTCTCTCTCTCTCTCAAAATCATGAAAATCCCTTTCCAGAATATAACATCAAACATTATCAAATATAGCTCCATCATTTTCATACATAAAGGATAATATTAGTCTTTATGACTTCATTTTCATATTTGCTCGCCATATGTTCATTACTGTCAAAAATGTTAATTACAAGAAAAATTGGCATGTCAATTTATCATATTTAGACTATCCATATGAGGCCTATGATAGAAGTCAAAATATTCTTCATTATGCACACTATCCACCTTCCATTCTCCATAATTTAGTTGTTTCCCTTCTTTTTAAAGAGAATCTGCAGTGGAGTTCCTTTCCATGTAGACATGACGACAACTAAAAGAGTCAAAATTATTTCCGAGCCAAAGTACCTCTTCCACCAATGTAAGAAGAAAAATATTTTGACATTTTTGAGATATGTTTGTCTAGTTTATAACATTCTTTGAGTCTCCAAAGATTTGAATTGAGTAGCATCCCTTTTCCTTTTCAAAACATAGAAACAACTTTAGAGGTATGAGTTCAACATAATTTTTTGTCCCTTCACCCAGTCCCACTTGGATTTTGTAATATAGGCTATATTAACAAAATAGTATAGCCCCTCCCCCCCACATATGTTATTTTGTGAAGCTTCATCGAAGAAATCCCATCAAATGTTTTTATTTATTTGTTCTTCCTGTATAATTCTGGGAGCAGGGGTATCCTTTTGTTGAGGGAAGTAAGAGAGAATATCTAGACTTTGCGCAACAACTATCTTTGAACTAAAGGAAGGTCTTGAAATATTTCTTTATTCCTAGCAATCCAAATTCCCCAAGTAAATATAAGGGGTAACACCCTAGCATTTGTTGTCGTTGGTTATGTATTCCATGACTTTCATGATGTTTTACTCGTGATTCCTACAGAGTGTACACCAACCCAACCCTTTGATTCTTTAGTTCAATCTGTCCCAAGTTGGGACATTGTTTGCTAGGACACACCACATGAATAACTTGGATTTTTTAGGGCATTTAGGCTTTTGGATTCCCTTCCACCACCATTGTATCCTCCCATTATACCATATTGTGGCTAATTTAATGTATTCCAAATTTGGTGTGCACGCTCCATGCGGTGCATCCTTCCAAATAAGCTCTTCTAGGTTTTCCATTAATCGCACATGAGAAGATCTTAAAGCACGTAAATAGGAATTCCATACCTCATGATGTTCCTCCTCTAGATCTAACCTATTTGCACTTTTCCATCCTTGATTCCACAAAGATGTAGACTCTAGGTCCGCAATTTGATCAAGGTGGGAGATGTCCTGTTGTAGAAGACGTTGAATGAAAGATTGACGAAGGATGTGCTTGTTTTGACTCCCTGGCCATGGATCATTCCTGATTCTAACCTCAATTCCATTCCCAATTTTCCATGCTAAGTTTTCCTCAATTAGGTAAAATGATTTTAGCATGGCTTTCCACATGACTGATACAACTCGCAGTGTTTTGTTTGGCCTACGTTTCCAATCTATTAACGAGCCAGGAGTAATGTATTTCTTTGATACCACCTCAGTCCACGGGCTATTTGTTAATATCTCCAACCCAATTTTGTTGCTAAATCCTTAAAGAAGTTGAAGATATTTTTAATCCCATCCTCCAAAAGCCTTAGGTTATGCAATTCTATCCCAATTTACCTACGGAGTCACTAAGTTTTCACTTTTCTCACTCCAATCAATCTTAAGCAAATCCTTCTTACCTGTTGGAATATTAACCTATTTGTATTTAAAAAGTTTGTATAATAATAAGAAGTTAAAGAGGAAAAACTAAACATTTAAAAATATATAATATAATAACTTATGGACATAATAAAATAAATGTTTAAAGATAGGGTTTTTATTGATAAAATAATTATGAATTAAAATATTAAAATATTTGAAAAATATGATTAATAATTTTAAAGCAAAATTGTTTGAATTTTAAAATATTATAACGTGATAAAGTTAAGTAAAAAAAAAGTAAATAATTAATTATTTATTAAATTTTTTGAATGAAACTAATTTATATGTTAATATATTAATATTGTAATACTAATATAATATAGTTATTATATATTTAATATGTTTAATTATTATTATTAATTTAATTTGAATTCATGGTCCTCTACAACATTGGGGCCATTTTTATCCAAAGGAGGGTAAGGGTAAGGGTAAGGGTAAGGGTAAGGGTAAGGGTAAAGAGAGGGATATTTAAATAAAGGCCCATGGATATTGGGGGGATTCTTGATGATATATATAATACAAGAGCCACGTGGTGGCAATGTCCCCGACATTGTCACAACAAATTTGGGGCTAGATGCTTGCGTCTAAACAAAATTTATCGGGCATCATTAAACATTTAATAATAAGAAACATATCATAAGTAGAAATTCAATGTGCATCATTAAACATTTAATAATAAGGAACAATTATAGCCTCCACTAACTTTAAGCCAAAGCACTTCAATTTGCAAGCACAATAGAAGTGTATTTGAAAAGCTACACATAAGTAAGTAGAACAAACTTAAAATGTAGCAATTACAATTATTATATTTAAACACTCTTAACCACTTCAAACTCTTGATCCAACCAATTGTTACCCATCATGGCCACTTCAAACTCTTGATCCAACCAATTGTTACCCATCATGGAAGTTTCTACATTTTTCAGGAATAGAATGCAATGGAATAGCAATCAAGGGAAATAAAAAACAATCTGTCGTTAAATAGCAACAAATCTCTATATAGGCAAGCCATTATTTGTTAAACTACACTTTATAGCAGAAACAATTCATCCATTTAGCTAACTTTTTAATAGTTAGAAAAGATTATAAATCCATAGAACCTTAAAAAAATACCAACTACCCCATACTAGCAACATATGTATGATACCATAAATACCATTTCTTAGTACATACACTAAATAACTATTATCAATAAACTATATCTTTAGTCGCACTAATAAACATTAACTATACATCCCAACTTAACTATATATATGATTACTTAAAATTTTCATATTGGAGCAAATATGATTATATAAATATTGGACTAAGCTTCAAACAAATCCATTAAAATATCTAGGTATAAACATTTAAGATTGCATTCCAATTTAAAAATATGTATACAAATTTTGAACTGTATACAAAGTTGTTTGTATAAAGTTCAAAATAATAAAGGAGCAGATTGGAAAGACACCATAACCTTATAAATACAGATTCTAAGTGGTCAACTCATTCTCTTATATGCAAGATGTGTTTTTTTTACACATTGTGGTCACCTCATTTTTAATTTATTAAAAAATATATATACATAAATTAAAGATCACCACATGAAGGATGGTGATCTTTTGATAAATTTATCCCACTCCTCTTTCATGATTTCCATTTCTGTTTTCATTATGGAGCCACATGGGATTAAATTAAAAGGGCGTGGACCCCAAATTGGTAGGGGATTCTAGGGATAAAGAGAAGGTTTTATGATCAAAATTTGCAAAGGGGATGGCTTTGGAGGTTAGGGACATGTTGTGAAGTAAAAATTGTTGTAAGCTAGAAATTAGTCCATCTGAGTTTCTACATGTATCATTCTTATTTTCTAGGTATACTTTTGTTTGACTAATTTGATGTCCACAATATCCCAATCTATCATTATATCCTCCATTATTTAATGAAATGGACCTTGAATTGTATATTCCCTCGCCTGTTTTATTGATTTGACAAGACTAGGTTGAAGTCACCCGCAATTATACAATTTTTGGTTGCTTTTATTCAACATAGCTCCTTTTCCATATAAGCAAGTAACATATAACTACTAAAAACATGGTGTTTGTTAACTAAAGGAAGACAATGCATGCATGAGAGGATCCATTGTGGGGATTATAGGAGGTGTTCCACATGGAATAAATATATATCCCATAGCAAGCAAAAACCTTTGCTGCAACCTCTGTAATTTGTAGTACAAGTTTTAATAGAGGTTTTAATAGATGTTCTCGATAACTATTTGCTTTCACTGAGCAGAGGTTTCAAACGCTCAAATGCTTGTATAATAATTACACAACGGGTTTGTCTTTTTTGTTATATGGTGCATTGATGTTTGTATAAAGATTACGCATTGGTTTGATCATTTTTGTTTTAAGTCACACTAGTGCAAGTATATTTTTTATGCATCGATCCATTCTTTTCGTTTTAAAAAAAAAAGATGGTGCTCATACAACTCAATAAAGCATCGATGCATATTGAGCTTTGTATTACACATACAAATGCATTGACACCTATATTACCATGTTCACTAGAGGGCCGCATAATTTTGAACATTTGAGGTGAGATGTCGGTACCATTCTTTGTTGTGAAGCACTGGTGCATATATTATATTTAAATAACTAATGCATATTTTAATCATGTGCATCATAATATTTTGAAATGTTAAATATAATCATACTTTATGTAATTTAAAGTAATGATTATTTTTCAGAATTGTTAGCACCGATGTGAGAATGTAATTAATAGGCACCAATGCACATGACTCATAAAAGTGGACACACTGCCTAGTGAGTTCAAAAGAATACAATGTACTGATATGTATGTATTTTAATTAACTATCTTTTTTTACAAATTTTTAATTAATTATCTTAATTTTGTTTTTGATAATATATTAATTTTATATTTTAATTGTTGCATTTTGAGATAATGATTGCATTAATGAGTTATCCGACATATTACACATTTGTTAGTTGTAACAATGTACCTTTGTTATTTGTAACAATGCACATCAATGGAACTCAATTACAATATATTATACAATTGGAGCTACATTCTTCCAACCTGTTTCACTTTTCAAATATGTATATAATTACTAAAACCAAATTCTTCCACCTTTTTCTTAAAATGGATTAAGAAACATTTCTAATAAGATATTAAATCTATATTTTTTTACATCTCATTTCTATTTCAGAAATAAATGTTAGAACTATTTATTCTAATTAAATTCATTTCCAAATTTGACATAATATTCAAAATTATATATATATATATATATATATAATTCTCAAAACTATCGTTAACGATTTCATGTCTTAATGCGTATGTAAATCCTTCCCATAACTATTCTAACTCATTTCTTTTAAAAAAATAAATAACTAATTATATGCCTTGAGTTCATTAAGACAATGAATGCAATGTTAACAATTATATCTATACACATTTTAAACCCATAAATATTTTATATAATTTCAACCATCATATTCTATTGCATTTTTTTAAAAAGAAAAATGATATTTTAAACTGCAATAACAATTTAAACGCTTGAAAGACTCTTACCTTGCAATAAATACTATTACCTTGCAATATTATTTCAAACCTTTTAAATAAAAGTCACCAACCAAATTGGAAAGCGAACAACAAAACGCTTCGTTCTCTCTAGACACAGGTCAGAAATCGCCAAGCTAGAAGACCACCGCTTGAAACTAAATGTTAAGCATAACTGAAGTTAAAGTAGTTAACTTGATGCCCGGATATTCATTGCAGAGGAGATTTAAGTGGAGACTTCAGCCTGGATTCAGTGAGCAAATGGCAGTCTCTAATAAAGACAACAAAGGCAACATACAAGTGACTCTAAGTCATGCAGGAAATAACACTATCGGAGATGCGACAAACAAGGAAAGATCCGCATCATTTGAACCACATAAATGAATTCATAGAGACTGAGTGAAAGCGCTCAGCGCTGTTAAGAATGGAAAGATTTATTTAAGGAATTCCTCTGGTTGGACTAAGGCTAGAGCCATTGTGAGATTTTTCATGTAAACATTTTGTTGTTGGACAGAGATATATAATTCAAACTTAGCATTAGCTGCAATTTTAAAACAACAAAATATTTTTATACCCTTTGAAAATCATAGTTTAACACAGTTATTGGTGAAGGGATAATCCCATAGAAGTTTCAATATCTGCTCGTACTGATGCTTGATTTAAATCCCTGTTATAAATAAATTCAAAGATTAATTTAAATCCATTTCAGGAACCTATGTTGCCTCCAGTCTAGGTCTCTGAATTCCTTCTAATCCCACAATTTTCGTCACTATATAGAGCATATCAATTCCGGAGAAGAGGCCTCACTGGAAACGACTCGGAATTTCCTCCTACAATGAAGGGTGTGTTGTTCCCATTGGTTTTCTCCAATCTCCTTGAGAGTCCTATCTGGTCGTGCTATGCAACCTGGGACCCCTTGAGTTGGCTATCTGGTTGTGCTATGCAGGCTCAGCCTAGGACCCCTTGAGTGTCCTATCTGGTCGTGCTATGTAGCCTGGGAAGAAAGACAGTTCCCCAAAAACAAATACACACAAAAATTAAACAACAATAACTTTAAAATAAACATGTTACAACTATTCTGAATCTACTCACTCTCGTAGAAGGTCATGGCAATGCAGGGTAGAAGGTTGTGACAATGCCGACGGAATACCTTCGTGTGTGTGTTAAGACGCCCGCTGGTAGAGCCTGTCACAATCTATCCAGAGGGATAGTCATGACCGATGCTGACAGATTAAGCAAATTGTAGAAAAGAATTCTTTCCAATTTGGATGGAATCTGTTTCAGGCAAACATTCTCCTTAAGCTTCTAGATATTTATATTGAATTTATTTTCCTGAAAGTTGAAGGTGATTCTATGGATTTGGTTTTAAATTTAAAGGAAAAATGGTCGAAATCAAGAAGCTTCTAAGCAGTAGCTATGTCGAATTCTAACAACCTTCCCCTTTCTATGACTCTATCGATCGATCCGGGATGAATTCAGAAACTTCAGTGACTGAGGAGATCAACAACTCTTCTAACTTGATATTTTTAAGAACTTTAAACTAAATGAATTAAACTGTATATGAAACTCAAGCCTCGAATTGATAGTCGGCTGCAATTATCGATAAGAATCCTGTAACTACAGTATTGATAGAACATGCCTTATTATTATCAACTTATTAATTGATATACAGAGGAACGCAACAAAAGAAGACTCAGTGATTTTATTGTGATGTTATAACTGAGTAACGAACACTCCTTTGTGGCTCAGCTTTGGCTTTAGAATAAGCTTATAAAAATATTTAGAACAAGCTTATAAAAATATTTTCTGTACAATTGATAACAAGGACCTCCTTCCATAGGATCTGCGAGGTCTCCTATTATTGCGTCAAACCGTTCACCAGCTATGTTCTCGACCTCAGCCCTACGTTGAAGAATTTCTATTAAAGCTTGAGGTCTCCTATTATGACGTCAAACCATTCACCATCTATGTTCTGGACCTCAGCCCTGCGTCGAAGAATTTCTATTAAAGCTTTAAACTTTAGCAGGAACCTAAGAAGTATAAAGAAAAGAAGCTTTAAAAATTCATTATTTAGCATCATTTGCAGCTCCCACAAAATCCCCCTCGTCTGTCTCGTCTAAGCAGGAGTTTCATTCAATATTCCCGTTCTATCTTCCGGCTTTGGGTGTATATCTTATCTCAAACTTCAATGAAATCCGCGCAGTGGTTGTCAATAGCATTAAAAGATCGGGCTAAACTGAACGATCGGAGGCCGGATGGGCATCCAGAATACAGAGTTCGGGCTAAGCGCCAGCGGCAGATATGAGAAGATGAATAACACAATATTCTTCAGTCTTCTAGCAGGGAAACGATCGAGGACGCGTTAGAATACATCATCGCTATGGAAACCCCCACTTCTCTATAAATTTCAACTAAAAATTAGATATTTATTCGCAGTTTTTGAAACCCTTGGGAGGAAGGATATTGGGAAACTCCGTAGCCGAGCTTTGAGAAACGCGACTAGAATCGACACGGAGAACTTTAGACGAGGCCTGAGTGAAACAAAGAACCTTTGAGGAACATTTGGGAAGTTGCATGTTTATAATGCAACACGTTAAACTCTGCATGTATGTAGATGTGTAGACAAGAAAGAAGAACATTTGGGCAGTTGCATGTTTATAATGCAACACGTTAAGTTCTGCATGTATGGTAGATGTGTAGACAAGAAAGAAGATAGATGGAGGACGATCCATTTGATGCCAGGGATAGATGTCACAGCATGTGAGTTTGTCAGCATAAACTGCAGTGTCAATCATCAATTACAATGGGATTTACTATAAATTGGGATGAATGTTGCTGCAGTAGGAATTTTGCATTTAATTTTTGCTGACGAAAGCTCACCACCGGGTCCTAGGGCACAAGACCCTAGAGAAACATCACCTGCACTAACCAATGAATAAGCACAAAAATAGTTTTAAAAAATAAAAAAATAAAAATATAATACACAACCTTAGTCTAAATTACATCTTTTGTTAAATTTACTACAAATTGCTCTAAATAATGACCCTAACCGATTCATATATATCCCCTTGTCGAGGACATAACAAACTAGCTATGGAGACATACATTAACACCACTACTTGAAACCCTATGTTTTTTTGTTTCTTCAGAGATTCTGATCATATTTTCAACTTTATGGAGTTCAGTCGTCCTTGAATATGTATGTCATTATTTCTCTTCCTTCCTAGGTTACCATGGAGAATTTTAAAGGTTTTATGATTGTCCTCGTGGTTCTTGAAAACATTGTGGCGAGGAAAATCTAAGGTAAACAGAACTTTATAAGAATCAAAGTTTGTGTTTATTTTCTCTTTATTTCACACCAAATAGTTTGCAACAAATTTGAATGGTTTTGTAGAAGAGATTTACAAATGATTTCATACAGTTAAGACATGTGAATAATTTGCAATCATCAAGTTGCAATTACTAGAGTAAGTTATTGATTTTTCCTTTTTC
This sequence comes from Pseudotsuga menziesii, assembly GCA_001517045.1. Taxonomy (NCBI): domain Eukaryota; kingdom Viridiplantae; phylum Streptophyta; class Pinopsida; order Pinales; family Pinaceae; genus Pseudotsuga; species Pseudotsuga menziesii. Next base: position 503,772 of record LPNX010344728.1, on the reverse strand, counting down.
GAATTTACCAAAGTACAGAGGGCTAGTGGGTGGATTCTACATCTCATGAACGATGCAGGTAGATGTGTACATGTGACATGAATTAAATATTAAAAATGCTCCTTCTGCACCCCATTTTATGTATTTATCCAACAAAATATTTCATTGTTGGGACCCTTCATGATGTGTATGGTGTTCACACATCATCAATGAAAAAACACCTAGAGCTATGTGGAAGATTGGTGGTTCAAGTAGACTAACTTGTTTTGTAAGTGGTGGTAGTGGGCCTAGTGAAGAGAATACCATAATATGAGAAGGTCATGAAGACAATTAATACCTTTATGTATGTATGGCCCTCCTAGACTACTTCAAGAAATTGCTTGTTTCAGAGGCCACCAACGCCTACCCAGGTCTTAACCAGCTACCAAGAACATAATTATGATAGTCAAAATTGGATCTGGGAGACGCTTATCTATTTTATCTATATCTATATCAGTAGACTGGATAAACCCAGACTCCATTTATGGAGCTAGAAGGTCACTAAATCTCGAGACTTTGAATTGAAACTTTAGTCTGGCCTTATTCCTCATGTGTGAAGCCTACCCATACATTTAAGGGTTTGAATTATGTACTATCCTTAGGAGGGGAATAAATTATGTCCTAGCTAGGATGATGAATCTATTGGGAAAGAAAGGATGTTGAACTAATTGTCCTCAATGAAATTGATCTTAAAACTTTTCCAGATGAATTTTGTGATTTGTGGTCGTTGAAACACTGCTCAAAGTTAAAGTTATTTTTAGATATGTTCAGGAATTTAAAGAAGCTAGAAAATATCGATCTATTTCACTCATACTATTTTGCAGAAGCTTTCAAAATTCTTTGGTGAATTAACAAAGCTACAACACCTCATTCTTAGGTACTCCCATTCTTTGCAGGAGATTTCAAATTCCTTCGGTAATCTAAATCAGCTTAAACATGCCAATCTGTCTTACTATTCCTCTATGCAAACCACCAGATTCAGAGCTAGCCTTAGATTTAAAACCACCAGAGTCAATACTAGACAATGAATGAGAAGGGGAGTGCTTATTCTCAGAAAATGTATACTCACTTCTAAGAAAAAGCACTCCATTAATGTAGGCTCTCTCTGCATTAGCTTTAGTAAACTTGACAACGTCTATAATCTCTGAAGAAAGGATGGGATTCTCTGTCTCAAGTGAGAATTCCTTCAAGGATCCATTAACATTGTATTCATTATGATAACTGCGGTGGTTGTCAACCCCCAGTTTTTTGTTTTGTATAAATAGACTTGGAAGGATTTGGGTCAAGGGTTGGGTTGGGTTGGGTTGATGAACTTCATTTCCATATTCCAATTGACATGGAGTATGTTTGGTAATATTTATAACATTAGATAATTGAAAATGTATCTACCTTATTTTATCTACAAAATTTGTAGACTTCAATGCATAGGTCATATGATGCTTCACTTACGTTTATTTTATGTAGATAGTAAAGATTTTCAAATAGCAATATTTACGTCTTTATTATTTCACTTGTTGCAAGTCCAGAAAAAAAAGTTATGACATGACGAATGTTCTCAAGGGGATTACATTAATCAAGGGGATCAGATTGATTGAGAAGAAACTAAATAATAAAACATGTTAGAACTTTAATTTTTGACACTTATTTTGTCTGTAAGGTGTGCTCTATTACTATAAGTTTGTAAGAAACATGATTTTGACATTATTATGAAAGGGGCTTTGGGGTTTCAAGAACATGAAAAGTTGATGATAAATTTACTTCTTTGCAAGTTTTGTGCTACTTCTTGGTTACTTTCAATTAATTGATAGCATAATTTCTATTTCTATTTGGATCAATATGGTAAAATCCAGGATTGTGTATTTTAATTTTAAAATTCAATGTTAGTTTTGATTTCATGTTTCTTTAGTAGGAATTTTTTTTTAAAACTTTTTGTCTCTTTGAACTTATTCCTTTTACTTTGATAGTAAGATTGTGAATTTTATTAAGGACATTCATTATTTCTGTTGAGTTTTGAGTAAGCATTTGTTATGGATAGACTTAACCTCGATGCAATTCCCATTATGAAGTCGTGTGCTTGTATATGAGTTTGATGCTTGTCAAATTTTGTAACCCTCTTTTAATTTTGTTTATGCCATCTGAGCATTTGTGTAGCAGCCATTGTCACATGTATAATTGGTTGCTTGTCTTTATTCCACAATTTAGCTTTATCCTCTCTTGTTAGTCTTGTCATATGTTTTGTTATTTAATCCTTTTAGTATGCCTTTGTTGACCAACCTTTTTTTGTATGGGTTTTTGTCTCTTAGGTATTTTAGGTACTTTCGTTCCCTTGAAAGAAGTGTAGTTAAAAAAAAATCAATCTCCATTTCTAATAATGCATCTTGGATCATTTTGAAGGTGGATAGTTATAGAAACATACAAATTCTTTGAATGTCACATAATAAGTGTCGAGGTTAAAATTTTGGATAGAATATCTAGTAGGATGTACTAAAATATGGAAAAAAGTTATCAATGGAAAGGGTTACTGATTGTTCTTGCACTTGAGCTCCAAATTCCTAAGAGTGGGTCCAAGCCTAAGGGTAACTCAAGACGAATTCCATCATCACCTTGACAAACCCTATTCTCACTTACATTTAATTCTCCTTTGGTACAACAGGGGTGTCCCTAGGGTTAGCATCACTAAACCTTAGACAAAGAGGCTCAAAAGTGATTGAAAGGTTGCTTTAGTATAAAATATTTTTTATTTGGTTTGTTTAATTTATTATAAATGTGGTTTATGGGGCCGCTATTAGTTCCAATCATTGAAGTGGGCATATGGGGTCAATGAAGTCGCTATGAGGGATTAAAATAAATGAATAACATGCGTAATAATCATGGTGCAAACTCCAAAGGGGACACACCCATTAGGGGCCATTAGTTATGACATGACATTGAAGAATGACTAAGAAAAGGTCAATAGGACTAAAAATTACAATCCAACAGTGCCACATTGTTGAAGTGCTGAAGCAACTCAATCAATGTTTAGAAAAGAAGTTTTAAAGCAAATCCTTTTCATGTGAGATGATGGAAGGATGAAAGCAATGTTTTCTTTGTATCTTATTGTCTTTTCTTTGAATTACAAATGATGCAATATGGGTGTTAATATTGGTCCTCTCCCTAATTATTACCAGTATGGCTTCTTTGAGGATTCATCTAACTTTTGAAAAATATTGGACTAGTTCCAACCTCCTTCCATCCAAGGCATCATCAACATGTCACCACCATAAAGTTTGTGAGGAAAATTACAAGTGGGCACCCAAGAAAAATGGGGGGTAATAGATTCAATCAAGGATCAATGAATAATTTCAAAAGAAAATATTAGAAGGATTAGGGAAACAAGATTACACACCCTAGTTTAAAACTACCTTTTGTGATAGTGCATTAAAGTTTTTAAGAGTTTGGAATATTTTTTATGTTACAATGGAGTCATAGTGTGTTAATGTTTGTAAGCGTTTGCGATATATTTTTAGTGTGAACTTTGATTCTATTTAAGGGTGCTAGCTCAATGGAAGAGCACCCGCCTTACATGTAGGAGGTTGGTATTTTGATTCCTCTGTTCCCTATCTGCATAAATCATTGACTAATTAAATTACCAATTAACAACAATCAATGACTAAATAAATGACTAGTTAACAATAATCAATGACTAAATAAATAACCAGTCAACAACAATCAATGACTAAATAAATGACTAAATGTACTACCATATATTTAGTCATTTTGAGTAGCGTTACTAAATGTACTCCATCAATTGACTTCATAAATGACTAAATATATGGACCCATTTTGAGTAGCCCTAATTTTATGGATCTAATTTCACATTCAAACCTCCTAGTTTGGTCCACAATCACTCACAATGACTCATTGTAGGTCCATATCCACCCAAAATAGCTTTAGAATTGATATTATGAATTCAATTTTAGTAAAACCCATAAATCCCTACACGGTATCTTTGTTTTGAGAATACGACAAGTTTTGTGGTGGTGGAATGATTATGAATGTACAAGTTGTATAACAAAGACTTTGCTTGGGCCTAAAAAAACCATGGTATCAGTATACCAAATCCACAACACTAAGTTAGCATACACAGTGTGATGGTTCAATCTAACTAATACCCTTCAATTGCTAAGTTAATGTTCTCCTACAACTTAATATCACTCCATCCACTTATACCATTCAAATCCTCCTTTTGAAATATATTAGATTATTTTATCTTTGAAAACCTTAATTTGCAAGTATGCACTCAAAATAACGACTCAAATCCTTCTATATCTCTCCTACTTGCACATATCATATATAACACCTCTATAGGAACTTTCTTGTACCTCTTTACTACATACCTCTAAACATGCCTTTAGTTATACAGATTCACCTTCCTACCGATTCTATCTCAAAATAAGTAACACCAACTTTCTACTTGAGTTGATAAGTTTCTTGGCATGGTTGTCACTTTCCACAAAGATCTTGGATTTAGAATTATGATTATTGATGATTGTCACGTCCCCGTGCCTCCGACCGGCAAGGAGGATGCGATCCATGGCATTAACCAAGCATACTAACAGCCTCATGAACATGTACAGGAAGTAAAATGGCAAAACCTAATGCTGAAATAGAATGCCTTGAAGCAAAAACATGCACATATACAATTGTTCATCATACACAACTGAATTAATTCATCTTGCACAGCGGAAACAACACACATTCACACAATCATTATTTCAACATGTTCATTTCTATTTAATTAACAGTAATTATAGAATTGCAGAGGTAAAATGCACAAGATTACTTATCTTATGAAAGCTTTTCTCCGCAACCAGCTACGTCGCTGCAACGTTCCACCCAACCATAGGCCAGCGTGCTCCTCAATCTCTCAGCAACGCTGCCACCCCCGAGCTGGGCATGATTCTCCAAGGAATAAGGGAACTAGCAGGCTTACACATAGCCAGGATACACAAAAACACACAGCCAAGCCAACCAAGTTGGGTTTATCAGGCCATTAAGGAGTTGATGAAGGCAATTTTCTAAGCTGGTGAGCTCATTACAGAGCCAAGAACACCTACACTCGAACTAGCCCGACCTCTAAGACACCCATCCACACCCAACACAAGGAATCAGTCCCTTCTCTGCTACACAGTCCCTCAGGCCCTGCATTCCCTTCTAGTGCTATTCAGGGGTGATGGAGAAGAAGGCCAGCCCTCTAGCTCTGTCTATGTGGTTTCTAGCACCAGGTTTATCAAGCAACCAAGCCAACACCCTTACTCCTCACACAGTCCAAAGACCAACAATTGCACTCAGGCAATCAATTCAGCTCTCACAGCTTAAACAGGGAAAAACGAATTACACAGCCCCAAACGTAACAGCAAAAAAAAATGGATCACAATATGGAGAAAAACGCACAGTCCTGAAGCTTATCAGTGAGCAAAACTCTCAGCAGGGAAAAAAAACGTCCCAAATAGCCTGTGCGTGAGGCCAATAGTCGCTGAGACAGTCAAAAACGTGAATGGCCCTTCACAACCATGGTAAAAACACATGAAACCACCAAATCGTGAATGGAAAATGCACCAGCAGCTCCAAAAACGTGAGGAAGACAACCCAGTCCCTGGCACTACAAAAACGACCTCCAATCCATGGGAAAAATGAAGCTAACAACCAAAATCGTGGAATGAAAGACACAGGAAAAACTCCAGCTGCTCCCAAAACCCCAACGTGAAGGAGAATGGTGAGGAAAATGGAAAACGTGGATGTATGGTAGAATGGCCTGCGTTTTTGGGCATTTTCCTTGTCAAGGAAGTTAGAACACGTTTTTCAAAAATGGGTCTCTGCCCAATTCGAATTTGGTTGCCCATACTCTTCCCATTCCATGCAATAACTAACTCAACCACATTCTGGCAGAAATAAATGATTGGGGAAAAAGACAAGAAAGGTAGTTGACATTTTGATGGGTTCTCTCATAGACATTTGGATTTTCCCCATTGGCCCATAGGTTAAATATTTCACCCCCCTTATCCTTAGAAAATCATGCCCCATTCGATTTAGTTGCCGCGACCGTAGCTGGTTGTGCCCATTAATTAATTATGATGCATATTTACATGATGGCCAACATAATATATGCCGGATGCCCCGATATACCATCGGTGACAAATTTAAATCCAAAACATAGCATTACCGATCAATGGTGGGGCTTTGGCCTTTAGCTCCGCACCATGATCATTACAATATATACATCATGTACATTTAATGTAACGGGGTCAAAACCGGGGCATTACAATGATGAAGGATTTTCATCCTTGAATAGGGAATATTGATTTTATTTCCTGACAAAGATAATTTCCCTCATGTACATGTAGGGTCTTCCAAACACAGCATCACACACACCAAGTGGACTGCATGTACATTCACTTTAGTAATTAATTTTTACTATTGGAAAAATACGATATTTCACTACTTTGATTAGTAACTCTAAGTTCCACATCCTTATTTATCCATCCTAGTGGGTATGGGTGACGATGATGATGAACTCACAATGCAATACTGCTAACCAAATACTTTGTTATGAGGTTGCATTTTAAACCAATGTCAAAATAGAGAATCTACCTTTGTCTTCTTCACATGTATTTGAATGGAAGAGTTTGGTCATATCCTTATCTTCCTTGTGATATAGTTTAATCATGTTCATATCCCTTTACATTTTAGTGTGGAAAATATTCTCATCAACGTCTAAGTTTCTCTCTACCTGGATCCTTGCATTCATGCTTAACATGTCCTTTTTCTTGGGCTCCTTACAATTTCTTTGATTAAACTTGAGATGTAGCTTCCAAAAATTGTCTTCAACGTGGCCATTGATGTTATAATGGTTATATGAGTTATTTGGATACTTGCACATATTTGTGGTGGTGTTAATATTTATTCCATTCCCTTTCTAGTGCTTCTTTCCCTTATTGGAAGCATCATATTGATTTATTCGGTTGGAACCACTTTGATGTCCATCTAATGATATCATGCATACATAAATGGATCATAAATGGTATTAGGTTTAAATAACATCATTTGATTCTTTAAATTACTATGTAGGTCACCCAATTATTGGGATATTTTCCCATCTGAATGCTTGCCTTTTGAAATCAATAGTGTAATCTAGCACAATTTTCCCTTGTTTATGTTAGTAGCAGTGCTCTGAGTCTTTTGGTCCTTTTGTATCCATTGGGAAAATGTTGGGGCTTAATGAGAGATTTAAATGCCTCCACTTAGTAAATACTAAATCATCATCTTGTGTAAGTGTTTCCTTATTTATTTTACAATGAGTTTGGGCATGACCCTCTAGCTTTGATTGGGAAAATGATATCCAATGCTCTGATCCTATGTTATGCACATGGAATTATACTTATAGCCACTACAACCAATGTTTCAACTTCAAAACATTGATCTCACCTTCATAGGGATTGATGATTAATTTGGTTTTTAGTTTGTGCAATAGTTGGAAATATATGTTATTGGAACTTGGAATCTCTTTCTCATTAGAGAAAACTTGGAGCAAGTTTCCTCATTATAGCTAACAAGCTCCCCAAATAGCCTGAACATACTCTCTAGATTTGACAGTAATATTTCCATACTCTTGGAGATGTTAGAGACTTATGCTTCTAGTATTGTAGATATCTCCCCTGAATCATCCATTGGACTATTCTTGTACTAGTCTACCATGGGTATGTTTTGATACTACTTCCTCATCTAACTTGTGTTCATATATGGATCTTGAAATATTCCACAAAACCTTGAAGAAAACTATTTAATTATGAATATGATCTATAAACTATTGTGGAATCATATTCTACTAATAGCTTTCCATAACAAATCTTAAGTGTTTATTGTAGATACCCTGATGCTATTCTCCTTTATGTAACGACTACTTATTATTATGATGTAATATAAGAATCATACCACTCTTAATATGGAAAACTAATTGAGGAAATAAGAGATATACTACCGTATTAAAAATAACACACAATTAATGCATTGAACACATGGCATGCCTTGGAGAAACTTCTTTCGAAAAATGCCGTGAAGAAATAAGGATTGCACCTTGTTTTTTTTTCTCAAGTTTACAATGCAATTTACTAAAAATATAATCACTCACTATGGAGTGGATGGGAAATATTGCATGAGTAGGTTGCTATAGAAATTCCTCCTTCTTATGCTTTGATACAATATTTCAATCCTTTGTTGTGCTTGGTTATGGAATAATAAATCAATAGTACAATAGTGATGAAACCACATTTTTTCCTTGGTAGTTCAATGTTTAATATGCCCTAATAGAGTTAGTGTTATGCTTAGGGTGTTGTATCCTCTAGAATCTTCTTGAAAGTATGCATATGTTTAGCTCCAAATGTGTGAGTAATGGGAGCTAATGTGATGTCCACATAGTTCTATGGTGGTCAAAGTGACATGCCAACTTTCAGAGGCCATAACTATCTCATATGAACCTCGTTTTAGAATATAAAATATATTTTCAAAGATATCGAGGTGCATTTTACAACAAAGTTATCGATAATGCTAGTGCAACCATGTTTAGACCCCAAAAGTGCACTTAGACCACACAATGGTTGTTTTGTTTATTGTGGCCCTAGTTAGTAGATTTAATGATCAATTAGTAGTTAGTAGATTTAATTAGTATATTTAGATTCACACAACTATTTTTTGCATAGCCTTAGATTTGATTTTTTCAAACACCTTTCTTATGAATCCAAAATTAATATATCCTATCTTGTCCTAAATATCATGTAAACTTATTTTCTATACTCCTTAAATAACACAAAGCCCCCCTTGATGTGCTCATATGCGTATCCAATCTTTCTTCGATGATGTGGAATTTGCGTTATAAGCACACATGCAAATCATTAGATTGAAACTATACATTTTCATTATGTGATATTTAAGCATGCATTAGTCAATGATTAAAAGATAAAACAAATGAAAATTAAAAAACAAGATTTTGACAACATTGTCGATATCAATATTAAAATATCAACATAAATAATATGATTATCTTGGAGTTGATTTGGTTAATTCCAAAATTATCTGGCATTCTTTAAATAAATGTCGATAGACATACTCTAACCATCTAAGAATCAAACAATCAAACAATGTTGTGATCAAGTGAACAAATTTTATGTTGAGCATTCTATAGTGAAGTGCTCAAAAGTATTCTAGAGGATTTATGTGATTTTTTCTTCTCCCTTGGGAGACTCCTCCATTTTAAAGTCTCGAGTCTTCTTTTGTTATAATTTTTTTCCAAAGGAACAATTTTGTAAGTAAAATTCTCAGTACTTACCCGTGATTCATTGATGGTAAATGGGGTGATATGTCGGCCATGATTATGGATCCTGATCTCAAGGGGATCAAGAGAGTTGAACTTGTGACCTCCCAACTTTTGGGGGAGATATCTTACATCTGGCTCGGAATCTCTTGATCTAACCCTCGAGGCTAAATTATTTGGTTGTATTGTATGTCATCTACCTGTACCTTTTCTCTCCCTTGTCAAATCACTAAATTTTCATCATCTCATCTATTCAAGTTTAACTCGAAGGGTTTTTATGAGAGGACCATAACACATAATTATATGAAATGCGGACACAATTATATCTAGAACATAGGATTGATATTAGTGCATCTTATTTTCTTAGTGATATGGATGTGGATATGTTTTATCTAGAACATTAAGGTTGCTAATTTTTTAGGGTTATGAAAGTATTAATAATAAAAAATGGTGTTAGTGATTTGTTATAATAAAAGAGAAAACATAGTCAAACTTAACATTTTCTATTTTGTCTAAAATCTCTCTTCATCTCTTCTCTCCTAAGATACATTTTATAACTCAATATGGATAAATGTGTCACCTAAGATGGTGGGTGGGTAATGCCAATAAATTAAAATGGAAAAAATATCATTTAATATATAATGTAATAAAAGTGAAGAAAACAAAAACATTGACATTAAAGATTAAAAACATCGATAAACATTTTTCTTAGCCTCAAAATTTTAATGCGAAGAGAAGTTTACACATATTGTTTTAATCCCTTTTAATTCTTAATATATCCTAGATTAAGATGGACTTATAAAATCTCATAATGTATAATTTTCTAGCTTGTTTTTAACTAGTTCAAGGAAGAAAATTAATATAGCCAAGATAAGAACGAACTCTCATGAGCTGCATAGTGAAACTGGTCGTTGGGCAGTCCCTAAAACACCTTGGGTGGGAAGGTATCAGCCATCTCTGTGAGAATATGAACATTGAGGATGAAAAACACTTCCTCTTAGAATTCCCTGCGTACACCCACATTAGATCTCAGTTTCATAATCTTTGTTGCAATTCTGACTTTCCTAGCCTTCTAACTTGTCAAAATTATAGCGAGCTCGGGATGATTCTCTCCAAGCTCTTTGAGCATAGAAATACAATTTTAAAACAAACTAAATAATTCGTTTCTTTAGGTCCAATAGACCAAAGTTTGGTCTGATGGGACATTAACCATCATCATTAAGGGGATTAAATCATTAAAATACAATTTCGTTATATGAAATGCATTTATTATGACAAAACATTTTTATGATCCTATTTTATTATTATTATGTATAAATGTGTTTTATTAATTTGTGGGGATATAGAAATTATTTTAATCAATTATTATTGTTTTTTAAAAATAGTCAACATAAATTCTAGCTTAATATCATTTTTCTAGGTAATTATCCTGGAGTCAATATCTAGTTTTTTTTTCTAATTTTGAGGATGATACTTAAGTAAACCTTATATCCTTCGATACACTAGGAGATGCCAACAACATGGTAGGAAGCATTTACACAATATATTCATCACGAGCTTAACATCCCATTTATGGTAATAGAACCTAGGTGGAAAAGATAACACTCCATTACACAACCACTTGGCTATACCCAATTGACAATGTTAATATCATATTGTTTACATTCAAATAAATTTCTATTTAGTTTTTAAATTTATAATGTAGTTAAATTGTAAATAGAAATATTGCTTAAACTTTTTTTTTCATGAAAAAATACTTTATATTCGATGTTTCTAAGAAAAAATTAAAATATACAATTTTTTTTGCCTTTCATCCCCAAAAAAATGTTATTGGTGTAAACATCGTGTCCTAGATACTCCTGATTACAATACTTCAAAAGAGTCTTTTAGGTAAAAATTAGAGTATCATAAGACTTATCTTGAATATTTGGGTCTCTTAGATAAATATTAGAGGGCGAGCCTTATTTACCTGACAGAATCGTCTTTAAGACAAGACTGTCAAAGGTCAGACAAGATGCCCATTCATACCATAAAGTATGTCCATCCATGGAATAAACAATGTCCATCGCTCATGGCCATCATTCCATGTCGCATATCTAGCAACTACCATCTGCGATTACTTTTCGGCTTTCCAGAAATAGGTTTCAACATTCCGGTGATAGGTTTCAACTTCCAGGTAAAAGCTTGACCGTATTTTTCGGCGTTCATGTAGAACTGAGTGGAGGCTCATAATTGATGAGACAGGGAAAAGCAAATTTAAAATTTGAATGCTTTTTTTCTTTGCTTTCCCTCTCAATTGTAAATTGGATCGCTCGCCCACTTATTTGGATCTCTTTCCCTCTGGATTGCAAAGGGAAACAGGTGGTTTAGTTAGCAAAAATGGTACGCAGCAAGAGCATTATATGAAATGCATCAGTTAAATGATAGGTCCACTAAATGACGCGTTTTCCTTGCCATTCATACTTGCCTCAAGCTGGATGGAAGAGGGAAGAGTCATGGTTATCCATGCCACCAAACCCATCGAGAGAGGAGTCAATATCACTATTTCACAATTTTATAACCTAGTCCCCTTAGCTAGCACGAAGCCATGTGCCAAGGCTGGATTGGTTTCAAGTGCAGAGGCGCAGTCTGGAGCACTCTCTCAGGGGCGTCATATAGTCTATAAATGTAAAATCTAAACAATTCCACCACAAAGCAAGGGAGGAATTAGTTGTTGAAGTTTCGTTGTTCTTCAACAGTGTCTTCATGTGGATCTTCCTACATTCCTAGAATTTGCAAGGCTTTTCTGTTAAGTCAAAGGAAGTTATGAGTAGCTCTCCAAAGTTGAAAATGGAAGAGGGAAGAGCTGGATTGGTACATCATATGTATTTGCATATCTTCAAGGAACACAGTGATACAAGTTATTGCGACAAACTTGATTATAGTGCAGCTACTTTTCTCTGATAACTCTTTTCGCTGGAAACTATGGAAATTTTGTTTCCTTGTGATTTAAGTATTTATACTTCATAAAACTTTATTTTTTATTCAAGTATTTATAGTCCATTTATACGGTTGAATTTCACCAGTTAAGTGTTTTTTATTCAAGTATTTATACTCCATTTATACCATTAAATTTCACCAGTTCAGTATTTTTTTTATATGGGGCAGGGCCATACAGTATACAATCGCAGGGGCATAGAATTTGGTTATCTGAGACTTTCAAGTCTCTCATGTAATACAAACCTACATCTTAAAAAGTTAAATTATATGATGTGTTTATCACGATCTTTCATAATACGTTTGTAAATTTCTCCTTAGATTATTTCAAGATTTTGTTTTGTAACACATAATTAAATGCTCCTTCATAATGGGTGAGTAAATTTTTCATTGTTGTTTCACTAATTTTTTATCTTAAAAAACCTGTGAGTAAATTTTTCCGACCTATTTCAATATTTTCTTATCTTAATGGGTTTTGATGGAGCTACTTGATGATTAAAATAAGTTTAAGATTTGCATTGAGAGGTTTTATGCCAACGATAAAATCTTTGTAACACAATTGAATTTTGAAAGGAATATAACGTAAAGCTTTGAATTTATTTATTTTTAATATTTTTTTTTAATGAATAAAGCATGTGAATTCATTATTTTTAAAAAGAATGAATTATCTATCAGATATCTGAATTCCACAATACACCCTCTTTTTACCATGAAAAAAGTACTTAAATTCATTCCTTCGAAAGTGAATTCGGTTTTATAATAGGAAATGGTTGGTTCTTCTATTATCATGGTTTGCATATAGTTAAGATAATGTATTTGAGTAGTAAAATATTGAAATAATTTTTGGCCTATTAAATTAAAATAATTTTTATATATTGTATTCTATATATATATATTGTAAAATAATATGTGTTTTTTTTTGCAGGCAGGGGGATCGATGGCGCGGGAGGGTGTGTGATCTCCTTGAGGGGCCTAGCAGGGGCCTGTCTCCACCTGCTCATCCTGTGGAGGGACAGGTGACAGCCTGACGAGGACGTTTAACTTCGAGGAGTTTTGTGGAACTCGAGACTCCTTCTACTAGCAATTTTTGTGTCGGTTTTTTTCCAACCCTCGTTTTTACTCTTCATTTTTACTGTGCCATTTGGGTTCGCCGTGAAAATGCCGGAAGAAGACGTGGTTGATTACTCCTTTGACCCATCAGAGGAGGGCATATTCGGTTTTTCCTCGAGGTGTGGTCCTGCAGCTGTGGTGGAGGACACGAGGTGTGTTTGGTTGGAGCTTCTAGAGCCAAAAAACCCCTTGTCGCTTGCGGAGGAAAATTTCTTGACATCCGGGTTCATTCTTTCACCACCAGTGGATTTTGTGTTGTCGGACGAACCTTTCAACCTCTCGTCGGGGTTACTTCCGCACTTGCAGGATGGTTTTCTGGGGGGTCAGCCTAGGAGCGGAGGTGAGGGGATGAATGACGGTTTGAGATGTGTAGGATCCTGGGCTGGTGGCGGTCTGGAGGACTGTGCAGGGAAGGACTCACAGGAAGGCTTTGTTGGAAGGGCCATCGAGGCGCGGGAGCAGTGAGGCTGCCCTAGTTTGGCTAACCATGAACCCCTGTTCGTTGGTGGAAATGCTGGTAGCTCTAGCACGCATGGAAAGGGTCGACGCAGACGCAAATGGCCGAAGATGTCGCGCATTTTAAATTACATGGTTGGGGAGGATGTTAGCTGGGATTCGATGGAATCCTTTATTAATTTCACCCTAGTAGGGCGCTTCATGGGGAAATCATTGTTGGTAAGAGCTGTCAACACTTGGGTGAATGATTGCTGGATGGGGGAATTAGGGGCTGGCTAGAGGATGGTTCGCTTTCAACTTTGAGCAGGATGAACATTTGATCTGGGTTCTTAACCGAAATTGGACCTTCAAGCAGGCTCTGGTTCTTCTGAAGAAGTGGCACCCCATGTTCGATGCTAGCCGTGAACAGGTAGATGTGATTCTGACTTGGGTCAGACTTCCGAGCTTGTTGCTTCCATTCTGGACTATGGAACACTTCATGCAAATTGGTAATCTTTTGGGTTCTTTCTTGGAGGTGGATTTCTCCTTCAATAGCACCAGTCTAAAATGAGTGTCTCGCATACTGGTCAGTATCAATATCAAGAATGGTCTTCCAGGGGCTATGCGGATTGCATGGAAGGAGTATTCGCACCTGCAAATGTTGGACTATGAGAATGTTCCTTTTCTCTACCGCCGATGTCACAAGTATGGGCACCCGACGATCGATTGTCCACTATCAATTCGTAACAAGGAAAATCATCACAAGGTGGACAACAGTTCTAATTCGAGCGGAGAAGGGGATCTATTAGCGCCCTCCTCATCGCCCCTATCACCAGCGGGCCAAGATATTGCTTCGGTGGAGGGTAGCGTAGCGGATTTGGCACCTTCGAGAGAGCTACAGGTGGCTGCTTGGGAGAGATTAGTCGACGAACCCTTCCTGGTCGGTACTCCGGGTACTCCTCTTTCTCCTTTCCCTTGTCAATTCATTTATTTACTAGACATTTGAGTGTATCTGGTATTGAATGGGTGGAGGGACTTAAGAAATTATCCCTTGACTCTATTGAGTTACGGCCACCCATCTCTGCTACTTTCATTGAGAAACCATCCCCTGGGCCGGTAATTGAACCTGTTCTTCTTGACTCGGATAGCTCTCCAACCGCTTCCTCTGACACTGGTTATTTTCTGCACTCTTGCACCAAAGGTGGCTCTGGAGGTTTGGGAAGAAACTCGGCGGTCTCTGCTAGGGGGAGGGGCCTTGTTTCACACTTAGCTAAGGCTCAATCTCAAGCCAAGAAGGATGTTCTGGAAGGGAAGAAACTTTTGATTGATAGGGAACTTAGAGCAGTGCATGCCCGCAAGAAGGGTCGGAGATGAAGGTCATTTCTTTTAACTGTTGGGGTCTTGTCGATCCCCATAAAAGATCGGCACTGTGGCGGGTGGTTGAGTTAGACCAACCCGAGATTATTTTACTTCAAGAAACGTTGGTTGAAGGTTTGGAGGTTAATACAAAGCTTGAAAGCTGGTTTGGGGGTTGGTGCTTTGAAACTTTGGATGTTAGAGGCCGCTCGGGTGGTTTGGAAATTGGTTGGAACTCTCGATGTGAGAAGGTTCTTAATGTCTGGGGAATGGAATCGATCCTGGGAATCTCTGTTAAAGCTCTAGATCTACTGGATACTTTTGATGTTGTTAATATTTATGGACCCTATTTGAATAGAATTCCGTTATGGGACTCTATTATCAATCATTCGACGCTTAGGGGGGACAATCTGAATATTGGTGGGGATCTCAATTTCTCTCTGGGTCAGGCAGAGGTATGGGGGCCTCATGCTCGACTTGATATTCTTTCTGGTTATTTTACGAGGCTCTTGGTGGATAAAAATTGTTTGGATGTGGAGCTTGTGATGCTCAAGCCCACTTGGAAAAACACCCAGTGTGGGGAAGGGAGGGTGGCGAAGAGACTGGATAGATTCCTTATCTCTAATAGAATTGTAGACAACCGTCATCTTGTCTGTCAATGGGTTGGGTTAGGGGCCTCTAATATCATTTTCCAATCTTTTTGGAAATCAAAGACGGGCCACCCAAACCGCCTTGCCCTTTCAAGTTCAACAAAACCTGGCTTCAGGATGAAAGTTTCATTGCCCTTATTACTAATGGGTGGGACCTTTTTAGACAAGGGACAGGGCTCTCGGTTGCTTTTCACTTAGCAAAAAATCTCAGGCACCTGAAAACTAGGGTTAATCCTTGGGCATATGACAAAAGAAAGCGGGATGTCAGAGAACTCTTATAGGTTGAAGCTGAAATAGCTGCACTCCTTGATCAAGTGGGTGGTGGTCTTCTTAATCAAGGTGATTTCGATGCTCTGAAGAGGCTGGAGGGCTAGAGGACTTTGCTCCTCCTGGAAAGGGAGGAAACGTGGCGTCTTAAGAGCAGGGCAACTTGGCTTGAAAGTGGGGATGACAACACAAAATTCTTTCATGCCTTTGAAAAAGGTAGGAAGGATGCCAACACTGTCTGGAGACTCAGAGATGAACAAGGTCACTTTAATGATACCTTCGTCAGTATGGCCTCTTTGGGGGTCGAACATTTCAAAAATTTGTTCAAGGCGCCTACACATGCCACTCTTGCTGAAATTATCAGAACTGTGCAGATGTTTTCGGGGTTTGTGGGGCCGAAAGAAAATCAATCCCTTATGGAGGAGGTGTCGAAGGAGGAACTTAAGTGTGTGCTACAAAGTTTTCAGAAGGATAGAAGCCCGGGACCGGATGGTTGGACGATTGAATTCTTTCTGGAGCTCTTTGACCTGCTGGGTCAGGATCTCCTACAGGTGGTAAATGACATCAGAACTATTGGTCGGATTCCAGCTTGCTTCAACTCTACTTTTATCACTCTTATCCCAAAGGTGGACAATCCTCTGTTGCTTAATGATTTCATACCCATTTCACTCTGTAACTGCATCTATAAGGTGGTCTTGAAAGTGATTGCCAGCAGATTCAA
This sequence comes from Pseudotsuga menziesii, assembly GCA_001517045.1. Lineage (NCBI taxonomy): Eukaryota > Viridiplantae > Streptophyta > Pinopsida > Pinales > Pinaceae > Pseudotsuga > Pseudotsuga menziesii. Next base: position 486,893 of record LPNX010344728.1, on the reverse strand, counting down.
GTGGGTTCTCTCGGATCATATTTCGAGTGAACAATTTGGTTTCTTAGAAGGCAGACTGATCCATGAAGCTATTGGGGTGGCCCAGGAGGGCCTCCACAGTATGAAGGTCAAAAATATCAAAGGCGCCATTTTCAAAATTGACCTGGCTAAGGATTTTGACAAGGTCAGTTGGCTTTATATTCGATTGCTACTAACTCACTTGGGTTTTGATATTGCTTTTATCAGATGGATTATGAGTTGTATCACAACTATTTCTTTTTCGGTTTTGATCAATGGTGTTGCTTCACCTTTCTTCCATGCGGAACGTGGCCTACGACAGGGTTTCCCTTTGTCACCACTTCTCTTTCTGCTGGTGGCTAAGGGACTCAGTCGGGCTATCAAGGAGGCAATTAGATTAGGCAATTTCACTAGGCTACAACTTGCTTCGAACCTCCACATCTCACATTTGTTGTTTGTGGACGACATCTTGGTTTTCTGTTCGAGCTTTGTCAGGGACTTACATGCATTGGACAAGATTCTAAAACTCTTCTCAAAAGCCACTGGCATGGACATTAATGTTGGTAAATCCACGGTCATCCCTTTCCTCTTATCCAGGGAGGAAGAACGGGTCCTCTTGGAGATTTTCCCTTTTCACTTCGCAAATTTTGAGGAGGGTCTGCACTATCTAGGATTTTATATAAAACCTAATGACTACCAGAAGCAGGACTGGGTCTGGCTACTGGAGAAACTGGAGAAGCGAGTACTCAATGTGTGGAGTCATCGTTGGTTGTCTAGGGGTGGCAGACTCGTGCTGGTCAAATCTATTTTAGAAGCTATTCTAGTGTATTGGATGTCATTAGCTTGGATCCCAAAGGGTATTCTTGAAAAGGCCCATCGCATTTGTTTTTGTTTTCTTTGGAGCAGGAAACAAGAATCCCAGGTGACACCGTGGGTTAGGTGGGATAAGATTGCTATTCCAAAAGGTTTGGGGGGTTGGGGACTAAAAAACATTTTCCATTTTGCAAAATATTTGGCAGAAAAAGGTTGTTGGAGAATCATACAAATGGACAACCTTTGGACCTTTGTGATGTACAAAAAATACATTGAACTGCTCTTGCTGGAGGAATGAATCCGAAGACCTAATAAATCTCATGCTGGGGATTCCATTTTTTGGAAAGTTGTCTTAAAATCCTTTGATGTTATTGGAGGTGGTTTGGACTGGAAGTTCAGAAATGGTAGAAAACTTTGCATTGGGGAAGACCCGTGGGCTGGGTGTCTCCAAAAACATCTTCTCATGGAAAACTCTATTCTGGCTCTGAGAGAGGCAGGTTTTATCTATCTGCATCAGCTCACAGCTCCCGAACGGTTGGTCAAATGGAATCATTCCTGGATTCGGGCCGGGAATCTGGGGTTTGATGATTTTGTCACTAGGGATTTGGAGAGATATATCAGATCACTCACCAGAGATAATATAATTATGTGTGATTGGGAGGATGTTTTAGTTTCGGATTCAGCTCTTGCGGGGATTTATACGCCGAAGTTTGGGTATATTGCTCTTACTGGCATGGGGATGGATCGAGTGGTTGTCTAGTGGTGGAAATCCCTTTGGAAACTCAAATGCCCACCGAAAATCAAACTTTTTATGTGGTGTGTTCTGGAGAATAAGGCCCCAACCTGGGACAATTTACAAAAGAGGAGCTTTCATGGTCCGAGTTGGTGCTCTCTGTGTAAAGGAGATTCAGAAATTGTTCTACACCTTTTCCTCTTTTTCCCTTATATCTTAGCGGTCTGGAAGGAGTGCTCAAAAAAATCTGGCATAAACTATGATTGGAGAGGTGACAATATTCTATAGGCGTGGGAAAATTGGAGAATAACCTGTCCGAATGACTCTATGAAAACACTCCCTCTCCTTGTTATCTGGGGAATCTGGCTTGCCCGTAACAATTTAATCTTTTCTGGAAAGTGTTGCACCCCCGAGATTACAGCTTCGCTGGCTTGTGGGATTATGGAAGCTCTCCCACAACACATCAGAGCTAGGAATCAACGGCAGTCTTTAGAGGTAGTAATTGATAAAACTGCCCCATGGGCTTTTTTTGATGGGGCGGCACAAGAAAACCGTTGTGGGGGGGGAGCTCTTTTGTACCTAAGGGAAGGACATTCCTATAATATCTCGATGGGTTTAGGCGCTGGCAGTAATAACTTTGCTGAACTACTCAGTCTTAAATTGTTACTCATTTTTGCAGCAGAGAAAGGGTGTCGTTCTCTGGTTTGTTTTGGTGACTCAATGAATGTCATCAATTGGGTCAAATTGACTCAGGTGTGCAGACACTTGAGATTGGAAAATATTCTCATTACAATTGCTGATCTTATCGACTCTTTTGATTCATTCTCTTATAGCCATGTCTACAGGGAGAATAACAGGAGGCGGACTTGGCCTCAAAGGAGGGTCTTCTTCTGATGGAGGGACAATGGAAGATTTGGGAGAAACATGATGACACTGAACATACATACTATCACCGTCCTTTTCTTGAGGGGTTGAACTCTCCTTGATCCTTTGACAGTGCTGTCTTCTTTTGTTTTTTTATATGGGACTAATATGTTTCAGTTCTATGCTCTTGTTTTTTGTATGCACTGTCATCTTTGACTATGTATGTCGATCCTATATACTCGGATCTATATGTTTATTTTCTGTTTCAGCACTTATTTGGGGTTTTTTGGACCTACCTGATACTTGAGACTTTAGTGTCTGCTCGGGATTGTTTTCTCATCCTGATATATGATGTATTTTTGTAAAATTTTGGACCCCTGTTGGGTGCTCTTACTGAATACACAGAGATGTGTATCTGCAAAATGTAATTTTGTTACTCGAAAGATGAAATAAAATTATGCTTTTTTTCCAAGGGAAAAAAAAATTGTAAAATAATATGTATAATTATTTGTAATCAGTGGAGTTTGTAAAGTTATGAGAGTTTTATATTTGTTGAATTTTGAAATGATAAAAATAAAGGAAAAGAAGAATATGTGTAAATATAAAAATAAAGTAATGTGCTAAAAATGTTATGCAAAATATTGGTAATTAGTAATTCCAATAATGCCACCCAAAATCATTGGTAATTAGTGATTCCAATAATGCTTTGCAAAATCATTTACAACTAGTGAAACATATAAATTTATTTTTGTTTTATATATATATATATATATATGCTTTGACATTGTTATGGGCTTATTGAATATTGACTTAATGAAAAGCAATGGAAAATGAAAAGTTTGAAGAGCACACATTGTTATCATCTCAATCTTTGGATTCTGTAAGCCTTTTCTGTTGTACAAGTTTGACTCTCGGACATTACATTCTTAAATATTTATGTAAATAAGGTGCCCATGTAGTTAATGGTGTTTGCAAGTCAATACTAAATGGTTTAACATCTCTTTTATTCAGTAATTTTTTTTTCACTTAAAAAAAACAAAAACAAAAACAAAAATGGTAGTAAGCAACTTTGGTTTTGATTAAAATTTTCATACCAAACATGAATTAAGATTTTTTATCTATGTCTTTCCTTGAAATATTGTTTATTATGTGAAATTTCACATTTTAAATATCTTAGAGAATTATTTTAAACATGATACTTGAAATTTCTAACAAATCTTTATGATTTCTATTAAAATAAAGTTAGTTGGCAATAGACTAATATCTCTATGATTTATTACAATCCTAAGTGACAGGTCTAAGACTAATATTGAAAATATAATCTACAGTAACATTTTGATCATCAGGTTTGTCGACCCAATCTGAATGGGTGACACCAAGTAACAAAGTAAGACCCCTTTACTGTAATGAATCGAAAGCTTAACTATACCTCGGATATACTGAATTATCATTTTTGCTACTTTCCAATGGATTTTCATGGGGCATTTTCATATATCAGGAAACATGCCAAACCAATAACAAAGGAAATATCGGGATGAGTACGAGTCAAGTACAAGAGATTACATACTAGCTAACGATACAAGGTGGAATCTACTTCGGGTGAAGTGCAAGTGGCAGAAAGTTTGACTCCACACTGGAAAGGTGATGGACTTGGTTTGCAATATTCCATGTGAAAGAAACAAATAAGATCACAAGAATACTTAGACTAAGGAAGGAAAAATACTTCTTTGGTTTGTAGAACTTGGACAAAACAATTATGCAAATGTCCTATGGCTATCATTTCAAATTTCTTCTTAGTTTCTTCTTAAGGATGGATTTCACATGGATTAAAAGGTTATGGTCAGTACTAGTAAGAAAAAGGTTATCAACATAAAGAACAAGGATGGTGAGATGGTTTTTGACTTTTTTGGTAGACATTGGGGTCAAAATGGCATCTAGAAAATCCAATGTCAAAGATAAAGCTATCCTTTTTTGCATACAAAGCTTAAGGAGCTTACTTAATGCCATAGATAATGTTTTTAAGGTGACAAAGAAGGAGAAAGTCATTTTGAACATAGGGAGGTGTTTGTTTCATGTAAATTTATTCCTGCAAATCGCCATAAAATAAGGTGGATTTGACATCCATTTGATGGACCTCCCATTTATGTGAATCGACGACACAAAGAACAAGATGGATGGATTTTGTTTTGGTGACAGGGAAAAGGTATTATTGTAGTAAATTCCTTCAACTCTAGAAAATCCTCTAGCAACTCTCCTCACCTTAAATATTTTGACACTTTCATCATATGTATACTAGGTTATATATACCCATTTACATTTGACAAGTTTTCTTCCTATTGGAAGAGGCACAAGATCCCAATTATTGTTCTCCATTAATGAATGATATTCGTCATTTATAGTTAATTTTGATGGCCTAAATTTTCTGCAAATGTGTATGGATCATGATTCTCTAAAAATTGAGCCAAAACAAAAGAGGCTCACTGGAACTATGAATGTGTTATGTGTTGATTTTTGGAATCACTAGAAAGATCACCAGTTGCTTCTCATGTTGTGCAGACCCATCAAGGAAGCAGTTGTGTTGGTGCAACTAGAGGAAAATGAGTAGGAAGAGGTGGAATTTCATCATCACTATCATCATCAAGACAAGAATTCAAATTTGGAACATTATCAAATGGAAGTTGGGAGTAGAAATTGGGACAAGCACTGAAGATGGATCGTAGGCCACAAATGGCACAGATGTCGAATTAGGATTGTAGATTGAGATATTTTCATAAAATTTAACATCTCTTCTAATAATTATATCATTGGAATGTGGTTGAAGAAGTCTATAACCTTTTACATCTTCAGAATATCCAACAAATATGCACTTTGCACTCTTAGGTTGCAATTCTTTATGTTTTTCATCAAGAATATGGGCCCATGCTTCACTACCAAACACATGGAAATGTCTGAAGATTGGTTTAATTTTACTCCGTGATTTTTCCATTGTTATATATTTTAAAGCCTTGGTGGGAGTGCAATTAATTATGTAATTGGCACAATTAATGGCTTTAGCCCAAAATTAATGACTTGTCCCTTAGCTTGGACCATACAATTGGTCATTTCTTTTAATGTGTGATTCGTCTCTTAATAACTAATTTCTATTGTGGTGTATATGGAGTAGTATGTTGCACTTGAATTCCCTATGTAATGCAATAATTAGTAAATTTTATGTTCACTTATTCACCTCCATTATATGTCCCAATTTGTATATTTGATGTACATATTGTTTTTCTAAAAGGCCTTGTAGGCCAAGAACTTGTCAAAAAAATCACTCTCAAATTTTAAGAAGCATACCCAAGTGCATCTGGTGAATTCATTAATGAAACTTAAGAAATACTTGAATCCATAGAAATAATTAGAAGGAACAAAAATGCATAAATCATTGTGAACAAGTTGCAATGGGAGTGAGGCAAGCCAAGATGGCATGTTTTTGAAAACTACCCTTATGATATTTGTCGAGAACACACCCAGGACAAATGCCATATTTGCAATAGATGAGAGGAAGACAAGTCACCATTTTCTAATTATATAGTTCCTACAATGAGTGATAGTTTAGATGACCAAATCACTCATGCCAAAGTTTGCTCAAGTCATTACTATGAGAAATAAAAACTGAGGGAAAAGGTGATAACCCAAAGTTGTTGAATCCGCGGAACCTAGTAATATCATCAACAATTCAAGTAGTTAGGACATTGTTAGGATATTTGAAATCTCTGATTACAAATTGTTGAGGTGTAAACTCTAAAATCTTTCCAACTCACCATCATACATGATTTGATAGACTGAAGACACATTGTAACAAATCCTTGGAGAACATAATATATCATTGAACTGACCATCATCTAGATGAACTATTCAAGGTCCTACAACATTAAGATATCTATCAGTACGTGTTGAATTTATTTAGAGCTTAAAAAATGGAATTATCCTTATCCGTATGATAAGATTCTCTAGAATCAATGGGACACTCACTAGCAGAAGAGGAAGAAGATGCATTAAAAGAAAACCGCAAATAACAAAATGCATGTCCATCGGTTGAAGAGTCAAGAGATGAATCAAGGTTGATGTTGTGGTTCTTCATTGCTACTTCCATGGCTTACATCTTCTTGAAATAATTATATTCCACATTACCATATTTCACGAAAAAATTGCAATGGAGCTCAGTCTTCTTATCTGTGTGTGTGGTTTCCTTATCAACATTGAAAGGATGAGTTAGTTCATAGGGTTTGGGGCCCTTGTTTTGGTTATTGTTGTGAGGATGTTTATTACTGGTATTCTTGGTTTTATTCTTCTTTCTGGATTCACTAGATGGATTGATAATACTAATTATTCCAATATTTATGAGCTTACCTTTCTCTCTAATCAAGGCATCACAAAGGATTCAAGAGAGGATTCTGTTGCGGGACTACCATATCCCTTCTGGTGTAAACAAGGAATTGTTTGTTAGGTCATCCTATATAACTAGGGAGGAGCATCATGATGATATAGTGTTGAGGGACTTCATTCTATCAATGGAAGATGTGAATCCGACCGGTGTAGAGTCTCAGGTATTTGTTCATGGCATGTTTGAGGATTTGATTTGTCCTTAATTCAATTTGATAAACTGGAAACTATATGAAAGAAAAATCCCAAGGAAATTCCCTCTCCATATGGTTCCAAAAGGGAACATTTACTTCACTCACTTCTTAAACCCAATTCAGACCCTTTAATGTCCGTGAACCTAATTATAAGCCTCATGGTCTCAAATTCGAGCGCTCAAGCTTGCGGATGCATTTCTTGAGGCGTCACAAAATTATGTACTAGATTTCCCTAGAGAATATGAACTTCCCTCTCATTCAAAGAGACCCAAAAGGGTTTGATAACTAGTTAGTCTTGTTTTGGTCGAGGTGCATGTGGTTTTACAATGTTAGTATTCAAAAAATATCTGCATGAAAGTGGAGCATTATTACAATATCAAGGAGGCTTAGAGGGAGCCTATGGTGATACAATGTTTGTGGAGTTTTTGTTCCTGATACAAAGCTCAGTGATTCAATGAATTCAGATAAATTCTATTGTTAAGGATTTTTCCAAACGAATGGAATTAAATCACTAACATATTGGGATACCTAAGTTGTACATCTAAGGCTTGATTGCAACCAATCTAAACTCTTGATTATAGTAAAAGATCAAGCAAATCTACTTCAAGAGTTAAAAGGGAAGAAATAGTATGTACCTAGTTTATGAAGGTTGGTCCTAGCTTTCTTTGCTCCTCATATTTGCTTCAAAGATTCAATCCAAGGGCATGCAAACCATGAGATTTATATATGGAACCATGAGCATTATTGGTGGAACCATGAGTATTGCTGTTGGAAACATGGGCCCTAGTTATGTAACTGTGAGCGTTATTGGTGGTTGAATCTTAAACAAAGTTAATGGCACCATGATAATTGTTGGTGGAACCATGAGCTCTATTTATGGAACCATGAGCATTGTTGGTGAAACCATTAGTAATGGTCCCGATGTGATGGAACCATACATGTACCCTTGAACAAAATTCATGGAAAAATGACCATTTTAGGGGCAGAATCATGATTAATGTTTGTAGAAAAACATGGACAATTTTGATGGAATTGTGAACAATGTGGGTGGAACCATGTACATACAAAACTATGTGCAATTAAGTAACCTTGAATAATGTTAGTGTTGATGAAACTGTAAAAATATAGGCGACATAATATTAGACATTTGGTGGTTGAATCTTGAAACAAAGTTAATGGCACCATGCACATTGTTGGTGGAACCATGACCTCTAATTTCATAACCATGAGTAATGGTCATGAGGTGGTTGAACATTACAATGATCCATGTTTATACAAAACCATGTGCAATTAAAGAATCATTCAGGAACCTTGAACAATGTTGGTGGAACTGTGAATATCATAAGAATTATTTATGAACCAAGAACCATTTAGTGAGTAATGCATACATGGTCACAAGGTGGTGGAAACATGAGAAATGCATATGGAACCTTGAACCCATAAATGTGCATGGAATCCGTAAATGTGGTGGAATCTGTAAATGTGCATGGTTGCACCACCTTGCAACCATTACGCATGGTTCCACCATTAATTCTCATGGTTCCATAAATAGAGCTCCCATCAATGCTCGAGGTTCCATCAACAATGCTCATGGTTCCACCAACAATGTTCATGGTTCACGGTTCCATCAAAATTGTTCATGGTTCCATTTACATTCTTCATGGTTCCTCCTCTAACAATCTCATTTACCATGAATTTTGTTCAAGGTCCTGTTGCAGCTGCAACTGTTTTCCCAAAATTTTGAAATTTTGGACCCTCCTTTTATTTTATATTGCCTAAATTTGTTTGGATTCATGAACTTTGTTTGTTTTCTCACTGCTGCAAGTTGGATTGTTTTGAAGACAATTGTTTTTGTGCTTTTCATAAAATTGCTTATGTCTGAAACTATTTGAGCTATGGGATTTGAAGATTGGATTTCAGATGTTGCCCGTTTGATTGGTGATTTCTTTCTTTAATATCGAAAGTCTATTTTATTATTTTCACCGTTGTTTTACCCGACTAAAGGTCGGTTGGAACTTAATGTATTAATTTTTTAGTTTTTAGAGGCCATGTAAACAATGCGTTGGAACCACCTTTCCTTATGGAACCTCCGTTGCGGAAGTTGAACGATAAGTGTTCTGCCGGATAGTTTGGATTTCTCCAATGTCGTGTTGTTATTGTTTTGACTTGTTTTGCATTGTCGGAGGTTGGTCAAAGTTTGAGTCGGGGTTGTTTGATCTTTGCAACTTTAAGTTTTTCGAGCAATTAGTGTTTTCACGATTTTTCTGCGTTGTATCAGAAGGTTTTATAACTTTGATCGAGGGTGGCAATCTGATTACCTTCCACCATTGCGTCTCTCGAGTAAACTAAGTATCCGCTTTGTAGCCGCTCCACCCGCCGATGTTTTGTTTGGTTTCACCGATATATTTTTATTCACCGCGGAGTTCGTAGTCTGTCCGTCTTCTGCCATTACGGCTATGTACTGCGCTAACCTCTCGACGCTATGTCGCCCTGGTCGCCTACGAGGAGTTTCCACTCGACGCTTTAGTGTTTAGTCTTTTGGACGCTGATAGGCTTAATGGTCCTACGGAACTCGTTGTCCATCTGAAGCCCTCCATTGCGGATGTTCCTTAAACTATCATGCCCGATGTTTTAATGGTTCTAGCTGCCAATGAAGTTTTTCCCACCATTTTGTGAGTTTTTTACTTTTCTTTAGGCGGCAGTGGTTTCTGTTTCGTGTTAAGGTTTTTGCGACAAAAGTTTAGTGCAGGGCCTCATGTTGTTGATTAGTTTTATTGTTAATATGGTTTAAAAGATGCAGTCCTAATTAATGTTAAATTTTGTAGACGGGCTCAGAAGATTCCTCAGATTACTGCTGCGAGGAGACATAACTAGAGAATAAAGCTGAGGAAGGTTGACCAAAGAATGACAAGCAGAGGTTTTTCTGAAATCAACAGGAGCTAAGAAAGGACAAATAAAAGATGAGGCAGAACCGATGGCGATAGAAGTCCAAGCTTGGAAAGGGCCCGTCAGTTACTAAGTTGATCCCGTTCTATGAAGTACTCATAAATCTTAATCCAAAATGTAACGCATTATGTGAATCATGAGCACTCATAAGAGAAAAAAATTGGGAGACTAAACGGTTTTAGGGGGCCCAAAAGTCATTTGTGGGAAGCCCAACAGTTGGGTTCTTTTTGTATAAATATAGAAGATCTAGATAAGAGGGGGGACTTTTTCCCAGTTAGATTGTGGAAGACATGTTGTAAGAAGAACTATTTCCTTTTGCAATAGATAATTATAGCTTGCCTGTTGGAGAAATCTTGGTGGAATGTTCAAATGTTATGCTAATGATGTATTGAAGAGGAACTATTTTGTTTTCAGATTTTTTTCCATCAACTGTGAGATCTTTCTAACTCTTTGAACCTAAGTTCTCGTATGAATGATCTCTAGTTTATTTTATGAAAATTTCCACTATAAGTGATGAATGTTGTTCATAAGCAATTGGCTATCTAGTTGTTTAAATATCTTTAAATGTTCATGTGTTTTGAAGGAAATATCAGCTATCTATGATTTCTTTTTATAATGCATGCACAAAATACATTGCTCATTAACAAGTAATAAGCTTGCTCCCTAGGGATAGGTTAGGTAGTAGTTTTAATTTCTTGTTGTGTGTGTGATTTAGATGCATGAGAGTCTAAGATGAGAGGTAAGAACCTGTGCATCACATTGTGAATACTCCTTTCATTCTCTATCAATATGCATCCTAGATAGGCACTTGCATATCATACTTAAAGTAAAAAATACAAAAACATACACGGTGGACCAGGCTGCAACTGGTAAAACCTTTTATTTTTGTTACTTGACCTACGGTAGCTGGACCGCAAACCGGACGGATTCCCTACACCAAACAGTCACGGGCTAGTTGGGAACGATGACTGGGGAGAATCCCTTGTTGTTGTTGCCTGTGAATTTCCAGGCCTCAACAGTTTCTGACGCTAGAAGGAGGGTCGCTAGTGTATGGCTGGTCGAGGAAACCCGTTTTCTCGAAATAACCCCACCAGTAATAATTTTGAAAGCAGTTTTTGTCCTGATCCAAATACTCAAGAGAATAGGGAACATCTGTTTGTTGTGGACAACCAAGTGATAGATGATCTGAGAAGACACACTATGGCATATGTGAAGAACATTGGAGGATTACCAATTATTCCTGACTTTCCCAGAAGAGAATATAAAAGGAGAGATCGTCCCATACTGGAAGACTCAGTGTTGGTTGGAGATTTGGAAGAACTTGTAGAAACAACCTTACAGGAGGTGGTTCAGCCTTTGAATCAAGTGGGCCCAGAGACACCTTACTGTTCACCTGTCCGTACTCCTGTTCATTCACCACCTCACTCTCCACCCAAACTCATGGCAGGCGTAAACGCAAATCAGCCACCCAACCCACCAAATCCACCACCTGCTTAGAAAGCTAGGTCACCTTTAAACCTAACACCTCTGTTTCATGACTTACCTCAAGCCTTTGAGAAGATGTTGCCTAAGTTTGATCCAAATGAGAAGGTGCTAGTTGATGACCATTTACAAAGCTTTTATTTGGCAGTAGAAGGATTAAGGGCTGGGGAACATGAGGATGTAGTTTGTACACTTTTCCCACAAACCCTTAAAAGTGCAGCAGCATCATGGTATTTTGGTTTGCCTACAAACTCTATCCCAGACTGGGATACTTTTGAAAGGATTTTTAGAAGTAAGTATGCAACTCAAAAAACACATGCATCTCTCATGAAAGGGCTATGCGCCTTAAAGAAAGAAATAAAAGAGAAGGTGCATAGTTTTACCCAAAGATTCGCGGCCTATCTTAAGAATTTTTCTGAAGTTGACAAACCCTCGAATAAGCGCCTGATTGAATATTATACCTCAGCTCTGGGACCTGAATTGGCCATGTTTTCCAAAATGAAGGCCAAACCTATGCTAGCAAATACTTAAGAAGAAGCGGAGAAGGTAGAGGCCGAAAAAGAAAGCATTGAGGATTATCCTGAGCGGTCAGGACAAAAAAATGTTGGGAGAAAAGCTTTGTTATTTACTAAACCTAAGGAGGAGCAATTATCAGATTTCGAGGGAATGGAAAAAATGATGCAGAAGCTATCTAACAGAATCATAGACTTGGAGAAGGACAAGGAAACCCAAAAGTTCTATAAAACTTATTACAAGAGAAGGGAAGACAACAATCAATCCCAACCCCCTCCGCACAATCCTGCATCTATGAACTTAATGGAGGTAGGAATGGATAACTTTTGCACTTTCCACCAACAACCCCATTCTGAAAAGAATTTTCCTCATTGGATAAACTCAATGATGTTGGTTATGAATCAGCTATTGGATTCTAAATTAATAGAAGATAAAGATGAAGAAGGGAAAGACAGCAATACATCAACGAAAAAACAGGAGGATGAGACCATGGTTTTATGGGACTATGTTTTGTTGTTTGATGCCGAGGAGGAAAAGGATTTGAGACATGAGGGCATCCTGGAATCAAACGTAACGAAGAGAAGCTAGGAGTTGATTGAGGAAAATAGTCTTATGCTCTCGAAGATCAAAAGACTTCAAAAGAATGTTAAGAAATTTCAAAACAACCCCCCAACTAATAAAATTTCAGAATTTACCATCACCAATCAAGATCCCAGACAGACCAATATGTTTACTAAGCTCAATGAAGAAAAGATAATTAATGTTAAACCAAATCTCACCGAACATAAGATGGATTATGACATTGTGGAAGATATAAAAAAGGTAATGGAAAACATCTCATTATTTGAAATGTGCAAGGTGCTGCAGCAGAAAGAAAAACTATTGAAAGCACTTGAAGTATCAGAGGAGAGGCTTCCTACTGACAATCAGCCCCAGGATGAAGAAGAAATTGGTGAAGCAAGTATGGGAGGTAAGCCTAAAAGCAAGAATCCACCTTTTCTCCTCACTTTTGAAATTTTCAACCACAGCGTACATAATTGCCTGGTAGACTTAGGGGCATCAGTCAACGTCATGCCACTGTCGGTTTGCAAAAAGATAAATGGCCAACCCAAACCATCTACTTGGAAGGTCATTCAGTTGGATAGAACGAATGTGAAAGTAATTGGGGAAATGGAGGATTTTCTTGTTCGTTTATCTTCGAATGATAAGGTGTGTCAATTTATTGATATTGTGGTGGCTGACATACCAGAATCTTATGGGCTTGTTTTGAGTAGGGAATGGTCGAAAAATTTGAACGGATATTTTTCCTCGGACTAGTCACATCTATGGCTACCATATAAAGGAAGCCCAAATCAAATTAAATTTTTGAGGGAGCCCCACATGAAACATAATGTTACTCAATTTGAGGGTAAGAATGAACCGGTGGATTCTGTTTTGGGAAATTACTTTATTGAGATGGAACCAGGAAATTATCAAGCAGAAGAAGCCAGCAACACATCAGATGCTCAGCCTGATCTCCTTCGGTTTTCATAGGCTGATGAAATTGATTGTAAAATAGCAGACTTAGCAGTAGAAGTAGATGTTAATTCTTGCACAGTAGTTAGCGATTTTTGGACACTTTTCTTTGATGGATCTAAAACTTTAGGAGGTCGAGAGTTGGCTGTGTCTTGATCGACCCTAGGAAAAACAAACAATTTCGTGCATGTAGGTTAGAGTTTGAATGTACCAATAACACAGCTGAATATGAGGCATTAGTTCAGGGAATAAGGAAAGCAATTGAATTAAAAGTAAAGAATATGAAGGTGTTTGGGGACTCTGAAATAATTGTAAAGCAAATTCGAAATCAAATACATTACATTTCTCCTCATTTAAAAGCTTATCAAAAGGAAGTATGGGATTTACTTAAAGGTTTTAATGCATTTAACATTGTATTGATTCCGAGACTTAAGAATGCAGCAGCTGACTTGTTGGCTACCTCAGCTGCGAGGATTGTGCCTTCTAATAATCGGTGCTCTATTGAATTGCTTTTCAGGCCTTCAGTTCCAGATATGATAACCAATCTATGAGTGTTTGATGATGATCAGGAGATTATAGAATGCTTAACAAATGACGAGACTTTCAAAGGGGCAATTATTGATGATGAAGAACATCAGGCCGAGTTTAAATTCGATAACTTCATTCCTAAAGGAGTCAGGACTTTAGAATGAATGTTTGATCTAAACGAGAAATTTAAAAGACCAACGAATGTGAAGACTCATAGCTCATCTCTACAATTCGAGTTTATTAACTTGGGGACTGAAAAGGAGCCTAAATATGTGAGTTTAGGAAAGTGTTGCTCCCCAAGTGAAAGGAACAAGTTTATCAGTCTTTTCAAACAATACAAAGATGTTTTTTCCTGGTCATATGAAGATCTAAAGACATATGACACCAATATTATCCAGCATGTTATCCCCGTCATATTTGGAATCAAACCGTATCAGCAGCCTTTAAGGAAAATGCATCCAAAATTAGAACCTTTAATCCAAAGTGAAGTCAAGAAACTATTGGATGCTAGGATTATCTTCAAGGTTAGACACTCGGAATGGGTTTCAAACCTGGTTTCGGTAAGAAATAAATCCGAACAAATCAAGCTATGCGTGGATTTCAGGAACTTAAATTGTGCTTCGAATAAAGATAATTATCCTGTTCCACCCATGGAGCAAATATTGCAAATGGTTTCAGGTTCTGAACTGTTCTCTTTATTAGATGGATTCTCATGCTACAATCAAGTATTAGTAGCCAAAGAAGACAGACTTAAAACGACGTTCAGAACCAGGTGGGGAACTTTTGCTTACAGAAGGATGCCCCATGGACTCATAAACGTTGGAGCAACTTTCCAGAGGGCTATGGACATAGCTTTCCACGGTCTGATTGGCCACAGTGCTGTGGTATACCTAGATGACATCATGATATTTTCCAAGAAAAGAGAGGAACATGCATTTCATCTAAAGCATATTTTTGAACGCTGCCGAAAATATGGCATATCACTAAACCCCAAGAAATGCATGTTTTTTGTTACAAAAGGTAAGTTGTTGGGTCACATGGTTTCTAAGAAAGGGATATCCATAGACCCAGAAAGGATCAAAGCCATCGAACAGATTTCCTTACCCCATAAAAAAAGGGCATGCAGTCGTTTATGGGGACAATAAACTTCGTGCGAAGGCTTGTGCCAGATTTCGCGCAAATTGTTAAACCTTTGCAGCAAATGGTAAATCAAAGTGTACAATTCAAATGGACTGATGTAGAGAAGAACGCATTTAGCAAAATCAAAACAGCTATTGCGTACGCACCCTCCCTCAAAAGTCCATATTTTGAGAAAGACTTTATTTTGTACACTTTTGCATCTGATGATTCACTAGCAGTTGTGCTTACCTAGAAGGAAGATGGGGGAGATGAGTTCCCCATATCATTTATGAGCACTGGTATGCAAGGGGCTGAATTGAATTACCCAGCTATGGATAAACAAGCTTACACAGTGTTTAAAGCGGTGAAACAATTCAGGCCATACATACTAAAAAACCGGACAAAGGTCATTGTTCCACACCCAGCTGTGAGGTCTCTTTTCATATAGAAGGAGTTAGGAGAAAGAAGAGTTAACTGGGTAACAGCTCTACAGGAGTATGACCTCAAATTCAAGCCAGCTTCTATAGTCAAAGGGCAAGGATTGTGCATACTGATGGCTGAAGGTAAAAACAATGAAGAACATGACTGGGAAAACGAAGCTAAGTTACAT
Organism: Pseudotsuga menziesii; assembly: GCA_001517045.1. Lineage (NCBI taxonomy): Eukaryota > Viridiplantae > Streptophyta > Pinopsida > Pinales > Pinaceae > Pseudotsuga > Pseudotsuga menziesii. The sequence continues at coordinate 471,154 of LPNX010344728.1, read as the reverse complement.
TTGATGGATGTATGTCCCCTTTTCACATCTCCGGACTCCTGGTATCGAGACCTTGTACATTACCTTCAGACGGGATTATTACCGGAACACTGGAATTCCAAGCAAAGAAGAGCATTACGTCTTAAATCAGCCTCTTATCAGATTGTTGAAGGAGTTTTATTCAGAAATAATTATGATGGAGTTCTCCTTAGATGCTTAGAGAAAGAAGATGTGAAAAAGGTAATGATAGACTTACATGATGGGCCTGTTGGAGGACATTTCTCAGGAGATGCTACAGCTCATAAAATTATCAAATCCAGATACTATTGGCCCACACTGTTCAAAGATGCACACGATCATGTTAGAAAGTGCAACATCTGCCAAAGGTGTGGTCGAAGACAAGTTAAAGCAGCAGGGCCATTAAGGCCTGTTATGATAACATAACCTTTTGAGCAGTGGGGGATGGACATCATTGGAGAGATAAAGCCAAATTCTTCTTTGCAGCACAAATATATTCTGACAGCAACTAACTACTTCACTCCATGGGTTGAAGCCATTCCATTGCATAAAGTAAATGAAGATGTGGTCATGGACTTCTTGCAAGATCATATTATGACCAGGTTTGGAGTTCCAATTTATTTAGTTTTCGATAATGCCACTTACTTTTCTTCGATTAGATTAACTGCATTTCCTCATGAAAAAGGAATTAAGTTGCATTACTCTGCAAATTACTACCCACAGGGAAATGGTTTGGCTAAATCTACCAACAAGAACCTGATTAGGATTTTAAAAAAGACGGTGATAGAAAATCAGAGGAGTTGGCACTCAACATTACCAAATGCTCTGTGGGCTAATAGGGTCACGCCCAAGACTACTTTAGGAGTATCCCCGTATACCCTTGTTTATGGAAAAGAGGCCATTCTACCCCCTAATATCATGCTACCCTCTTCCATAATTGCCCAAGAGTCCAGAGGATCAAATAGTGAAGTCTTGCAAATGAGGACACATAACCTTTTGAAGGCAGAAGAGTCTAGAGCCAAGGCCAGAGAACATTTTAAACAACAACAGGAAGCAGTAAAGAGATGGTTTGATAAACACAAAGCTGGAACAAACGAGTTTGAGGTAGGAGACTCGGTGCTCAAACAGTGGGACCACCCCCATGATGAAAAGGGAAAACACACAAAATTCCAATAGCTATGGGTAGGTCCTTTCCATATTGCGGCAAAGCTTGGCCCCTCAACCTATAAATTGCAGGATATACAGGGATGGGAAGAGAACTTACCAGTAAATGGTTTAGTTCTCAAACCTTATTTTTCCTAAGTTTGTTTTGTTCTTTTATCTTGTACATAAATAATTTGTTTGGCTGTTTATTTTGATTTGTTTCTATTTTGTTGTAGTTATATTTTGATTGATTTCGATAAGCAAGAGGCAAACTTTTGGTTGCATAGAGTGTATCAGAATTCTGGAGTACTTAAAGTCTTTAGTGAAAGACTGTGTACTATTGTTTTATCTGAAAGAATTTCTTCTAGTTTAGCAGTTTTCCTGAATGGCTATGAACACATTGAAGTCCTACTTAATCCTTGTAAAATAAACCAGGATCAAAAGGTCTAGAATACTATTTTGAGGCTCCATCCATCTCACATTTAAAATTTCCTAGGGAGTGACAGCAAAAGACCCACGGAAAGGAAGCAAGGTAAACAGTATATTATATATAAATGATCCCATGTCAAGAATTGAAATCCAAAAAGGAAAATAAGAGTCAAAAAACTCCTATAAAAGCATTATGTATCGAAAGAAAGTACTGAACCATATAAGTACTAAATTGCCAAAGTTTCTTCTCCATCCGTGAGCTGAAAGTTAAATACATCTCTCACATAAAAGGACACTATGGATAGAAGAGCCTGAATATAAAATTTCAGAAAGAAAGGCATGCAGGAAGACTCATATGCAAAGAACAAAAGTTCAAAAGCACGAAAAGTGAAAAATGACATGGGAATGAGGAACAAATGAATATTTATGTTTACCATATGTTACAATCCTGTGGTGTCCAATCTGGAAGCTACCCGAAAACAAAAGTAATAAATGAAACTCATTTCCTGGCCTCGAAAGAGTTGTCTTGACATGGAAGTCTTGGTTTCCTTTCTCCTAAATTGGACTATCATCAATGATTAAAAGTACATATATTTTCCATTTGGGAAATCCAGACATCTAGAAGAATTCAACATGTTGGTTCAGTTGTCAAACAGTCTCACACTTAAGGAAGAAATTTTCTAGAGATCTAGGTTCACCGGGTAGTCGCTAATTGTTGCAGCTGCAACTGTTTTCCCAAATTTTTGAAATTTTGGACCCTCCTTTTATTTTATATTTCCTAAATTTGCTTGGATTCATGAACTCTATTTTTTTTCTCACTACTACAAGTTGGATTGTTTTGAAGACAACTGTTTTCGTGCTTTTCGGAAAATTGCTTATGTCTGAAACTGTTTGAGCTATGGGATTTGAAGATTGGATTTCAGATTTTGCCCGTTTGATTGGTGATTTCTTTCTTTAATATCGGAAGTCTATTTTATTATTTTCACCGCTGTTTTACTCGGCCGAAGGTCAGTTGGAACTCAACGTTTTATTTTTTTAGTTTTTGGAGGCCATGTAAACAACGCGTCGAAACCGCCTTTCCTTATGGAGCCTTCGTTGTGGAAGCTGAACGATGAGTGTTCTGCTGGATAGTTTGGATTTCTTCGATGTCATGTTGTTATTGTTTTGACTTGTTTTGCATTGTCAGAGGTTGGTAGAAGTTTGAGTCGGGGTTGTTTGATATTTGCAACTTTAATTTTTCCGAGCAATTAGTGTTTTCACGATTTTTCTGTGCTGTATCGAAAGGTTTTATAACTTTGATCAGGGGTGGTAGTCTGATTCCCTTCCGCCATTGCAGTTCTTGAGTAAACTAAGTATCCGCTTTGTAGCCGCTCCACTCACTGATGTTTTGTTTGGTTTCACCGATATATTTTTATTCACCGCGGAGTCCGTAGTTTGTCCATCTTCCGCCATTACGGCTGCATACTGCGCTAACCTCCCGACGATATGTCACCCTGGTCGCTGATGAGGAGTTTTTGCCCGATGCTTTAGTGTTTAGTCTTTCAGAAACCGATAGGCTTAATGGTCCTGCGGAACTCGTTGTCCGTCTGAAGCCCTCCATTGCGGATGTTCCTTAAACTATCCTACTCGATGTTTTAATGGTTCTAGCTGTCGATGAAGTTTTTCCCACCATGTTGTGAGTTTTTAACTTTTGTTTGGGCGGCAATGGTTTCAGTTTCGTGTTAAAATTTTTGAAACAAAAGTGCAATGCAGGGCCTCATGTTGTTAATTAGTTTTATTGTTAATATGGTTTAAAATATGTAGTCCTAATTAATGTTAAATTTTGTAGACGGACTCAGAAGATTCCTCAGATTACTGCTGCGAGGATACATAACTGGAGAATAAAGCTGAGGAAGGTTGACCGAAGAATGACAAGCAGAGGTTTTTCTAAAATCAACGGGAGCTAAGAAAGGACAAATAAAATATGAGGCAGAACCGGTGGCGATAGAAGTCCAGGCTTGGAAAGGGCCCATCAGTTACTAAGTTGATCCCGTTCTATGAAGTACTCATAAATCTTAATCTGAAATGTAACGCATTATGCGAATCATGAGCACTCATAAGAGAACAAAATTGAGAGACTAAACGGTTTTAGGGGGCCCAAAAGTCATTCGTGGGCAGCCCAACAGTTGGGTTCTTTTTGTATAAATATAGAAGATCTAAATAAGAGGGGGGACTTTTTCCTAGTTAGATTGTGGAAGACATGTTGTAAGAAGAACTATTTCCTTTTGCAATAGATAATTACAGTTTGCCTGTTGGAGAAAGCTTGGTGGAATGTTCAAATGTTATGCTATGGATGTGTTGAAGAGGAACTATTTCGTTTTCAGCTTTTTGTCCATCAACTGTGAGATATTTCTAACTCTTTGAACCTAAGTTCTCGTATGAATGATCTCTGGTTTATTTTATGAAAATTTCCACTATGAGTGATGAATGTTGTTCATAAGCAATTGGCTATCTGGTTGTTTAAATATCTTTAAATGTTCATGTGTTTTGAAGGAAATATCAGCTATCTATGATTTCTTTTTATAATGCATGCACAAAATACATTGCTCATTAACAAGTAATAATCTTGCTCCCTAGGGATAGGTTAGGTAGTAGTTTTAATTTATTGTTGTGTGTGTGATTTAGATGCATGAGAGTCTAAGACGAGAGGTAAGAACCTGCACATCACATTGTAAATACTCCTTGCATTCTCTATCAATCTGCATCCTAGATAGGCACTTGCATATCATACTTAAAGTCAAAAATACAAAAATATACACGGTGGACCGGGCCGCAACCAGTAAAACCTTTTATTTTTGTTACTTGACCTACGATAGTTGAACCGCAAACCGGACGGATTCCCTACACCAAACAGTCATGGGCTAGTTGGGAACGTTGATTGGGGAGAATCCCTTGTTGTTGTTGCCTGCGAATTTCCAGGCCTCAACAGGTCCCTAGGATGTTTCCACCATCTTGTGACCATTAATCATGGTTCCACCACTAATGCTCATGGTTCCATAAATAGAGCTCATGGTTCAACAAATAAATCCCATGGTTCCACCAATAATGCTCATGGCTCTAGAAATAGAGCTCATGGTTCCATAAACAAAACTCTTGGTTCCATCAATAGTGCTCAATGTTCCACCAAAAATGCTCATGGTTCCATAAATGCGTATGCCATTCCATAAATGTGCATGGTTCCACCAATAATTCCCATGGTTCCATAATTGTGCATGGTTCCACCAATAATGCTCGTGGTTTCACCAATAATGCTCAGGGTTGCATAAATGCACATGGTTACACCACTTGGTGACCATTGCTCATGGTTCCTCCACGAACGCTCATAGTTCCACCAACAATGTCCATGGATCCATTAATAGTACTCATGGTTCCACCAACAATGATCATGGTTCCACTAATAATTCTCATGGTTCCACCAACAATGCTCATGGTTCCACTAATAATGCTCACGGTTCCACCAACAATGCTCATGGTGGTTCCATAGCTAGAGCTCATGGTTCCACCAACATTACTCATGGTTCCACTAAAGTGTTCATGGTTCCACCAATAATGCTCATGGTTCCACTAATAATGCTCATGGTTCCATGGATAATGCTCACGATTCCATAACTAGAGCTCATGGTTCCACCAACAATGCATCCATTAATAGTGCTCATGGTTCCACCAACAATGCTCATGGTTCCACTAATGATGCTTCCAGTAATAATGCTCATGGTTCATCTAATAAGAGGCCACTAGTAGGAGATTATAGACTCAAGGAATGGTAGTTTCAATGAAGAGTAGTTAATGATTGGGGGCGGGGGTGATTAGCACCGAGCCTGGCATTATTGAAAGTTATCTCAAAATAATGTGAAAGTGTGTATATGCGATGTTTTAGGAAAGTGTGTGAAACTGTGTGTATGTTGTGATACTCAATGACCACATTTACTTTAAAGTTATTACTCTGAATCACTAAATCAAACAAGCAATGGCTTTAAAATTTAAAATATTTAGCCTAAACATTTTCAGAAATGTTCCTTTTCCTTGTGCTTAAAATAATTAGAAGGGAAATATTTAAGGTAGCCAAAATAGCAAGAAGGAAAAATGACTTATAATATAATAAGAGTTTTAGATATCAATGAACCCATTTCTGCACTAAAAAAAAAATTATATCCATTCATAACTATCATTTAAACAATTTAAGCATAATTTATTATGAACAATAGAACATTTAACATGTTTCAACGCTCACGGTTCCACCAACAACACTCATGGTTCCACCAACAATGCTCATGGTTCCATAAATAGAGATCATGGGTCCATAATAGAGATCTTGGTTCCACCAACAAGGTCATGGTTCCACCAATAATGCTCATGGTTCCATAAATAGAGTTCATGGTTCCACCACCTTGAGACCATTACTCGTGGTTCCACCACTAATACTTATGGTTCCATAAATATATATCCCATCCATGCTCATGGTTCCACCAACAGTACCCATGGTTCCATAAATAAAGCTCATGGTTCCACCAACAATGTTCATGGATCCATTAAATTGGGTGGAGACTGAACCAACAAATATGAAAAAAAATTCCACCAAATGTATTCATGGTTTCATCAACACACATTTTTTCAAGGTTCCATTTGCATTATTCAGGATTCCACTACCTCGTGATCAAGTATTCATTACTCAACAAATGCTTTGTGGACCATAAATAATGATTATGATATTCATGGCTCAACCAATGTTATTCAAGGTTCCTTTGCACATGGTGTTGCATGCATTGTACAAGGTTCCATTCGCATTGTTGAAGGTTCCATCAAAATTGTCCATGGTTCCATTTACATTCTTCATGGTTCCATCTCTAAAAATCTAATTTACCATGAATTGTGTTCAAGGTCACTTATGATGGTTCCACCACCTTGCGACCATTACTCATGGTTCCACTATTAATGCTCATGGTTCCATAAATAGAGCTCATGGTTCCAGCAATAATGCTCAGTATTAGATAAATAGATCTCATGGTTCCATGAACAATGCTCATGGTTCCATAAATAGAGCTCACAGTTCCATAAATAGAGCTCATGGTTCCACCAACAATGATCATGGTTCCACTAATGATGCTCATGGTTCCACAAAAAATGATCATGGTTCCATAGCTAGAGCACATGGTTCCACCAACAATGCCCATGGTTACCCTAACTTAGAGAATATGAAAAGCATGATACCCAATTATATAATTTGAAGTACATTGTCCTCATTAACATGAATAAAAATATTGTGTGCCTTCGCCATGATTATCTAACAAAACAAGGGGGAGCCCCTGTAACTTAGTGAACAATATTTGTGATTCCTTAGACAATACACAAACACATTTACCATTACTCATGGTTTGACCAACAATGCTCATGGTTCCACCAATAATGTTCATGGTTCCATAACTAGAGCTCATGGTTCCATAAATAGAGCTCATGGCTCTACCATCAATGCTCATAGTTCCATCAACAACGTTCATGCTTCCTAAATAGAGCTCATGGTTCCACCAACAATGCTCGTGGTTCCTAAATAGAGCTCATGGTTCCACCAACAATGCCCCAGGTTCTGGACTGAGTTTGTCGGGATTTGACTCCCAACCTTCTCTGTATCGGGAAGGCAATACACAACTATGTACTCCTCTATATTCAACCCAACTCCTAGCCCTCGGGATTGGAGGTTCACCATCTCCCCTCGACGGGACAAACCTGTGATAAAGTATATGTCCTCAAATTCTATGCTGAGTGACATGCCATCCAACTGAAAGGTCTCAGAATCTAGATCCCAGTAATCCACTAGCAGCTGGAGTAGCCTTGGCTTGGCTCTCAAGCTTCCAAGGCGCCAAAACTTATACAACCCACAAGCCCTCAATGCGTGTTGAGCCATGAGATCAACCTGCAAAGCCTCTTCAACATCACCATGTTCTCTCTCTCTCCATTCTAGCACCATATTGCACAAACATTTCCAAGTTTCATAAGTATTTGCCTTTGAAAATCATGTTTACGGCCCTGTACGCGACTGTTTTTGAAACAGTCGTGTATGTACGTGGGTATCATAGTATTTTCCGTATATACCCAGTCCTATACGTGGAAAAAGACTCAATTTTTGCGTGGGCCGAAACGCACTATTTGGGATGGCCTAAATACAAAAATTGACCACTAAAACTAAAAAATAATGCATGAAAGTGAAAGAGGGGGACATGGGTATTTACCTGGACCAAACGTAGAGTGATTTTGCCAGATGAAGCTCCTGGAATCAGCTCTTGAAATTATGGATACAAAAGCACTATGGTGCGTGAATTTTCAAAATGGTATGAAATTTTTTATTTTTTCACTATTTTATAGAAAAAAAATTTGAAAATTTTACCCACTTCCTATAGTTTTTGACCGTTTCTGACAATTTTGGATCGTTTGGACTAATATGATGTTGTAGGAGCCTGTTTTGAGCGTGGTTTGACCGAGTCTTCGATCCATTCGTGCCTATTACAAGTATCATGTCTAAACTGGCATATAGGTTAGGATTTCACATCTGCCTGCATTTTGCATGACCTTATGACCGTTTCATCTTAACCTTAGGTACGAACCCATTCCATTATGTCACAGAACCTTCTTGATGTTGTTAGAAGTGGCATTATGTGAATGGTAGATATTTCCTATACATGGGTGCCCTAGTTAGATCCTCTTGTGCATTTGGTGCCCATGCTGACATTTCTCCTTTAGGTTGTGGGAGTCCTTTGTAGTCCCGCCATGTCTTTGAGCAAGAGCTTCATACTCCTCTTGAACTTTATGCTGGCCATTCCCCCGGGACTCCCTTGTATATATCGAGTTGTAATTGCATTTTCATGAGTTTTTCTTGCCTTCTTGAGCTTTATGCCGGCTCCCTGAATTTGAGTTATCAGCCATATATCTCGAGCTTGTCTCATGTCTATCTAAGCAGAGCTTTTTTACATATCTTTTGCAGCTTAATCATCCCTTTTACTGAGAGGAGACCTTCCCTCGAGTGTTGTTATCCTGCACATGTTTCCTTGTATTGAGCATAGGTATGTTCCTCTGCTTGGAACTAGATTTCTTGCCCCTGACACTCATCTCCTCCTAGCTATGTACTATAAAGCACTTTTATTATTTTTCAATCTTTTCAAAATATATGAAAAAGTCCAAAAAAAACAAAAACCAAAAAGCCGGACATGAAAAGATGTTATCTTTGGCAGCATTTGAGTCGTGTTGCCTTCGAATAGAGCACTGTATATCACATCCATTGGTTGGGTTATTAGTTTGACTTTAGGAGCTATATTCGTTACTCTGAATTTATCTCCATTGATTTGTTAAGCTGCTAGCCCCTATGGAGCCTTTGTCGATGCCTCCTGTTTCACAGAGATGTCCCAGTTTGCATATCGAGTCCATGCTACCTACCTTCAGTCACCATTCGCATGTATGCTCTTGTTCAAAGGAAGTTGAAGCCTGAGTCGACCATTCCTTAGTTATCTTGACTTTGCATGTCGACCATTCTTGGTACTGTTACTAATTCGTGCACATCTTGTTTGAGTTCTTCCACATTATATGGCATTGATGAGTACCTCGTGTTGGTTGATGGGGGATGCCTTAATGCCCTCCTTCCAATAGATTCCATTCCATCGACTTCGGATCATTTATTATGGAATAGGAGTCTAGAGTCATTTGAGTTCCTTGAGACATACAGTCATCAGTGGTAGGCTCTCTCGCCATCGAGAGTTTTGGGAATACATCAATGTACCTTGATCGATGGATTCTTCCAAGTGTTCGACCTCAACACATATATTCACACTTGTTAGATTGCACTCTATACCTTGATTCCCATTTTCATTATTGATGGGTGATCTCACATCTGTTAACGGTATACATCAACGATCGGTAATCAGATGATGGCCTACTATGTTCGACCTCGACACATCTATTCGCATATTAGGAGATGTACTCGTAGAGGTTTGTGTAGAATACCTTTCAGGTTGGTGGCATTCCATATATGCTACCTACTTGATCGTGCCAGTGTTCATGAGATACCAGCTCTCGTGATTTGATTCCAGTGTATATCAAATATCTTCATCCACTATGGAGATCTTGATCCATGGTATATCTTTAGCTAATATGGAGATATTGATCCGTTGTATATATTCATCCACTTTGGAGATTCTGATCTATTGTATATTGTACGTGGCGATAACCACACATGTCACATTTTGTATATCATGCCTATTCATGGCCATTGTACTCTTATGTATCCAAGACTACTATATGTATTTGCAGTTGTATGCAGAGATTGATTATTGTATTGTACTGATGAGTGGTTGGTTCTTCCACTTGGGTCTTCATTACTCCACTCCTGGGATGGATTTTATAATGTATTTCAGCCATCGTGTTACCCCTCTGACCTCACACATTAGGGGGCATCTATTATAGCTGATTTTACCACACATGGTCGATCACATATTTATGGCCTTCCTTGTCCCTCTACAGACTCTCTAGACCCCATGGACTTATATTATACTTTGTTGTTCCAAGTTCATCCCTAAAAAACACGTGTTTATTGTTGTACGCGACTTTTAGATGCATACTCGCGTGTACACGCGAATTTTGACCTCAAACCCACATACATCGGGATGTGTGCAGAAGTCCAAATATTTTTGGAGTTTTCCTCATAGGAGTCCGAAGACCCAGACTCTTTGCCTTCCATATGCCTTGAGATCGCTCAGATTCAACCCTCCATTACCCTTTTGGAGTGCTATATAAGGAACCCCTTGGATAGATTAAAGAGGAGGAATTGAAGAGCAAGGAAACTATAGTCCATTGTTGCCACAATTTGCATATACTTGAGTCTACATCCCTTTGTCCCTTTGGAGCACTTTGTGGTCTTCCCAATATTGTCTTTGCTTGTGAGCTTGCTATCGAGAGATGGAGGATTAAGGTGGTGGAGGCCCAAGTGGAGGACTCAGTTTCTCTGGTTCGTAGACGTGCCGACAGAGGTTGTCACTATTGTAATCTTTGATTTTATTAATAGAAATATCTTTTCTTGTCCAATTATGTGCATTTGAATATGAATATTGAATCGATGGATGTATTTAATTGCTTATACATTATTGAATATATATGCTAGAGTAGGTATAACACATTATTATAGAGCATGCTTGTCTTGTTTGTTGTTGTTGAGAGCGAATTGCTAACGCAAGCGTGAATTGGAAAGCTCAACGGGGATCTACTTCAATCGTCCGAAACAAGGTACGATTCGGTATCCCTTAGTGTTAGATGTTTGGTTTCTCTTGCATATTGGGAAAGATTGATTTCTAGTGTCAAAGATGTCTATTGTGGTACAGCCCAAGCCATAGGAAGTTTCTCTCTATAACATACCTCTTACCATATTCTTCGTGATTTAAATAAGCTGGCAGATTTCAAAGCAAATCAGGGTTGCCTTCTTCCTCCAAGAATGTTAAGCGTGAATGATGGATCTTGTTTAATGCATCCCATTCCGTGAAAAAAGTTTTTTTAGATGTAAGGAACTGAATTTTTTTGGAACAAATTGAAATTGGGTGAAAGCCCAATTTATTCTTTATAAAAAAAAAGAATTAATCGTTTTGGTTAAAAAAAAAATGTTAGATTGTGGAACAAATTTTTTAAAGAGAGCAATTTTGATACTAATGAAGGACAAAGAATCAAAATGCATGTAAATTTGCCAATACTTGACAAATTATTTTAGCATGTTATGTCGGTAGGTATCAACAATCTTCCATACATCTTCATCCCAACGGATGACTAATAGGGGACTTCAGATTGTTGTCACCATAATACACTATATCATGTCTTCCATGGCACCCATAGAATTGCCTCGAAAGATTAAATCCATGTCATGAAGTTAGCATAGTCTTTTCCACCCTAACCTCACTACCATAACACTATTGGATGCAATCCGAGTCAGCTACGCCATCAATGTCAAGCCTCTGAAGAGTTGTATGCTTCCATAAGGATTAAATAAATGAAACATGCAAATATTGTTGCACTATCCCCTTTAGATCCTTCTTCAATCATATATTCAAAGCATGGGATTATGCCTTAGTCAAATCCTTGTCTCCCAATTTATCTTCATGAATTTTTTCATTTACAAATATATATAGAGAGAGAAAGAGAGATAGAAGTGAAATGTTAGTGTCTAACTCAACATAAAAACAATTAAAAATAATAATAATAAATCTATATTTTAATATAGATAATAATAAAAAATTAAATATCAATTTTTATACAAATACATAAAATGCTAGATTGTGTTTAGCTTAATTGGTACACAAAGAAAACCTTTTGAAACAATACTATATAAATTTAAAATGAATATTATGTATGTAAAATAATAGTAATTATACAATATAGATTTTGTTTTGTTATTAATTTTTAAAATACTTATTAGTTTGAAATTAAATAAGAATAAATTCATTTTAATTTTATTTATATTAAATTAAAGATTAAAATCTAAACAAATTTAAAATTACTATATATAAAAACTTTTATAACCTAAAATGCTAAATTATTAAGAATACTCATTGTAAACTTGGAATTTGGTTATAAATAATTAATTTATATATTTTTTTATCATATTACATTTTTACATTGAAAACTTTACTTCTATAATCTCATTAGAATAGCTAATCATAAAATAATGTGACCATAAAACGGTGAATTCTAATTGGTAAGTATACTATATTTGCTTAAACTCTTTAAAAGAACCTATGTAAATGTAAATATAAATGGAATAGTCTTTGAAAAATGAAGATATATATTTGCTGCATGAAAATCCGATACAATTAGTACTGTAAATGTCTTTGAAAAATGAAGATTATATATGCGGAATATCCCATACACTACTGGAATTGTGGGATTACTTCGAATAAGTGGATGTTAGAAAGGGATGTGGGTAACCCAGTCAAGAAAGTGAGAATTAAAAAAAAAAATCATTTAAAAGGATATATGATTACAAGCCACCGTAGTAAACAAATATTTACAGTTTTCCTTGGAAATAAACGCCAGGCTCAAACACCACCTATGCTATATATATATAATAAAAAAAAATTTAGATCCCAAAAAATTAAAAAATATACAGATACAAGTCCACCGTCGAAATCCTACAATAATGCAAAAACATTAAGCTATTAATTCCCATGGCTCAGATTTGGTATATTTGAATGCGATTTGCATTATCAAATTATCACATTTAAATTTGAAACAAAGCCCGCGGCGATTCCCGCCCTGCAAATTCAAATTTGAAATAAGCCCGCTATTTATAAGCAATCCTATTTAATAAGTTATGTTGCCGGAAAGTAGCTACCGCCGGATGTGGAAGAGGTGCCCATGCTGATGGGTATGCAATGGATGTTGGCTTATGGCCATACCAAATGCGATGGAAGAATGTATGGTATGACAATTGATAGACTTGCCCTCAAGACGAGTCTGTCGTGTAAATAAGACTCACCATTATTAAAGCATCAGAAGATTTATATTGAATACTTGATCCTACAAACCCTTTCAAAATTACATTTTTTATTACACTCAAATGACTTGTTTTAACAAAATCAAATGCGATATTATGTCAACATGGATTATGAAAATCATGTCTTTTCTTTGAAAATACTCAAGAACATGTTTAGGTAATCATGTTGAAAAATGTAAATGGTATTGGGTTAATGTTATATGGATTTCATTACCATATTTAGAAAATAAAACTATTGTAAGGAATGAGAATGACAATCCACTGTTTGTGAAAAAAAGAAGCATTAGATTATTATTAAATATTTATTTTTATTTATTTTTTTTATATATTTGATGTTCTAATATGAACTCAAAATTACTAACATTAAAGGGTAACGTGGGGGATCATGGAGGTGGATGGCAAAACCCTAGGTAGAAACCCTAGGCGCAAGGTCGTAGGCCTACAACAGCTATGGGGGTGTTGAAGGAAGGCCACAACATGTCTTTCTTTGGGGTTTTGTGGGGTTTTTCCAAAGTCTCATTTTTTTTTAGTTTAAAGTTTTTATCCTTATTTCTAATCCATGATGTACGCCCATGAAGAATTAGTTAATTATTTAGATGACCCATATGCGGACCATTCAATATTTCTTTCACTAGTTGGCAGCAGAGGTGGGTGTTTTTTAGCAAGGTGTTGGAAGGTCTTCCAATGAAGTTGTGTGGGAACTATTGTGATCAATTGATAGATGGAGGTCAAGCAAGAAGGGTTTGTTGATGGAATCCTTCCAATTACCTTACTTGGTGGTGGATTGGGTGAGGTGGTGCTTCTAGGTCAGAGGTCAGAGCACCAGGTTCCCTTATTAGGCTCTAGGGTTTTTTCTCCAACTCATATTTGAACTGCAGCTTCTCAGGAGCAGGGTTTAGCGAATATTCTTTGACCTTGGGGGTCTAGCATCCAAGATCTGACACGGGGGTAGGATTTTTTCCTTTCTTTCCTCAACTTCGGTGGGGGGATTTTTGAAAATCCTAAATGTCTCAACTCCATGTGTGGATGGATACCTTCCTTTGTTTCATATAGGATCCCTCGCGTTGGTTCCCCTGGAGGGCCTAGGTTCTGTTTCTCCAAGGTAACTAAGAGGGAAGTATTTTGGGGGTTTTGTTGGTGTCGGTTGTGATCTGGAGGAGTAGGGTTTTATCAGTTCTTTCTTGGCTCGAGAGAACTTCAGTTGTGGAGGAAGAATAGGTAGTGTTGGCCAGTATATCCCTAGGAATTTTCCCATTGGTAGCAACAAAGTTAGCAAGAAGGGAGGGATAAAGTTTTTTCCTCGTTATAGAAAACAAAATGGGTAAAGGCTAGTAAAGATGTAAATATGGTTCTTGGGGACAACATCTAGTTTAACCAAGTGGTAGAGATGGTGGAACTAGCAGTGTTTGGTGTATCTTGAGGTTGTCGCTTCAATGATAAAACCATGAAGGTATGAGTAGCAGAACACTGGCCGTAGAGATTTGGCTATGCACCTTTAGTTTTCCCCATGAAAAAGGGGTGGTTTATTTGTTTGTTTGGGAAAAGGGAGGATGCATTTTGGGTACTCTCTCAATATTGGAGCATCGACTCTTCTCCAATTTTCCTGAAACCTTGGATGCCGCTATTTGATGCTACTTAGGAGCGTTTTGATTTGAACCCTATCTGGATGAGGCTCCCACGATTACCTTGGGAATTATGGGATCCAGGTATTTTTGAAAAAATAGGAAATGTTGGATTTATCTTATAATGAGAGGGAAGGTGAATCGATATAAGCATTGATAACAAATTATTTCACAATTAAACAATTTTCACGAATCAACACATTTTTAGCATAACCAAGCACAATTGTGCACAAACACTGAAGAATAATTATAAGCATGTCTATAAAAAAAAATGAGTTATTACATCAGTGGGAGATTGCAATCTCCAAACATGAGCACTAACTCATTTTAGGTGTCAACTTGATCCTCAAGTAAAATATAATGGTTACAAGTACTGACCTACAACGACTTCGATCTATGCGAGCATCGACTCACGAACTTCAATCACCAACCTGAACATATGTTTGAAGGACTGCACAAATTGTGACTTGTAGCAATCAAGCACCAACCTGTGGATAACTACAAACTCCAATGGTTTCTTGAACTTTGATTGAATGGAAGCACCCACTCCCAAATTATATTTACCAAATTTAATTGGAAAGAGGCTCAGACCCCCCTGAATTTGTTTTACCAGCTATGACTGGAAGGAATCTGTTACTCGTTGTTCCTTACCCCATCCAACCTACCTGAGATATTTTACCAGGAACTAATGGAAGGAAGCTTTGAATCCCTTATCCTTTCCCCTTCCAACCTCCATGATATAGAAATAAGAATGTATAAAAAAGAAATGCAGATTAGCTTGACTATAAAAATGAAACTACTGTAATCCTTCTGATCTGTGTCAAGACAATTAGTTTCCAAAACTGTGATGTGTGATAACAACTATGATCTACGTTTATGTACTAAAGAGTGTTATGAATTTAGATCCATTTGCGGCTCTGTAGTCTGCGTCTTTCACTGATTAAGAACTTCGCACATCCTAAATATGAGTATCCTTCTATATAGCTCTCTTCTTGTTGTTCATCATCTGTTGATTTGCACACTTCGTCTCTACTGCATAAAACTCTTTCTGTGATCAATGAGCCATTGATACTCCAAAAAATAAGCTTCAAAATATCTTCAAGTCTCCATTCTCCAAGCTTAATTCAACCCATCCATCTCTTGCTTATTTATACTCTTTCCAAGTCAAGAGATGTGTCCACTTGTTGAAGTTCCTTATCCTTGAATAACGCTCCCACTTGTTTTCGTTTTCTTCAAGTTATGATATGTGTCAACGTGCCACTTGTCACAATTTATTTTTGTGGGGTTTGGAACACAAGCCAACTTCCTTATGGTACTTTTTCACATAAGTTTATATCTCATATTCTTCCTCATAAGTCTTCGCGCCACATACCATTTTTTTGTGGACTTTTACACGCAAGTTTGTATTTCATGCTCTTCATTTGTAAGTCTCATACAAATGGTATTTGCGCATATGTGCCATTTTTTATGTTCTTCTTTGTGGTTCGTTATTTGCTCACTTATGACTGGTGTCGTGGTGGGATCTTTGCTCACATATATTTTACTTCAATTTGCACATTTTCACACATACATATTTATTTTATTTTATTAGACACACACATATTTTCTTTTATCGAACACACAGAGATCATATATATAGGAGTATCGATGCAACACTTGTCATTACTTTTGATTATTCCATGTGACAATACAAGTTTGACATCAATGAGAATACATTGTTCAACTAGGAAATTCCCTGTGGGTTTTACTTGAAGTTGATATGTCTTTCCAAGAGACTGGAAATCTATCGATGGTGTGCATATTGGTAAACATTGATCTCCAAGAGGGGTTGGCAGAGAATTTAGTCATTGTTAGGATTATTAATCCTCCCTTGTCCAATTTGGTCATATATCTAAATAAGGAGTCATGTCTAAATCGGGAGTCCATCCAGTCTATTTTTAGTCACTAGCACCATTGGGTCCACTTGGCCTAATTGGGGCACATGTTCCAGTTACTAAAGTGCGGGGAACACTAATTGAGGTCTACTGCCACTGATTGCACTTGCATGCATCAGTTTAGGAGCCTCCTAGATCAATTCCTACAATTTAGGAGCCACTGGGAGTGCCGATACCAACCTTCATCAATTGAGTTCAGTTAGTGATTAGTCAAGCTGAGTTAGGAGTCAGTTACATTCAGTTCTAGTCTTCTACATTCAGTTAGCGCTAGGTTTGCATGGTTGCATGCAGGAGAGGTGCATTTCTCACCTACCATAGTCAGTTATCCTCAGTCAACACTAAAGTAGACACTTGAGTTGTGTTTTAGAACTCTGTTGAACTCCGGTAATGGTTTAGACAAGTTCAGTTAACTATTGAGTCCTCCGACAATGATTTAGACAAGGTATTAGTTACCTACAGTCAAGTAGAGTCTAATCAATTCGAATTTCCTCATGTGGATTCGAATTACATGTGGCTATTTAATCCATTGTACTTCATTGTAATTATAATCTAAATTACTCTTTGATTAATGAAAATCATTCACAGCTGCAAGCCATTTTTGTATTGTTTCATTCTTCAATAACTGAGTAAATTGTGTGATCTATCTTGTGAGTTGTGTGTTTATCCATAGATCTATGTGCTCAATTTATATGGTATCAAAGCCTCGGCGGACAAGGCACTTCTCCTCCTCAAATCTCCTACTTGATCATTTTTTAGCAAAATTGCTCTGCACCAGAAGCAGAAGGTTTACCACTTAATACCCCAAGTAAAGGAATTGTTTATCAAGATTGCTTGATCAACTATGCTAGGTGTGATGAAAACCTAAAACGTGCAGGTTGTCCAACCTTACTTTGTCTTTTAGTGTAATTGCAAGTACAACTTCAAATGGATTCATCAGTTCTTCTTCTCACCCTATTCACAAACTATTCAGAATGGAAGAATAAGATGATTGCATCTCTGATGAGACAAGGTCTCTATGGGGTGTCTATTGGACTCGGTGAAGAGTTTTTTAGTGAGAATGACTGGCTAAATGAATGTGATGCAGATTTTGGAACAATGACATTGGCTCTTTCTCCTAGCTTTTGCTACCTCAGTAGATCTATTGAAGAGCTAAAGGAACTCTGGATAAGATTGGACAAAACTTTTGGAATGATTGATGAGGATCATGATAGCACTTGGGAGAGAACATACAGGACCATAATAGTTCCTGATCCAAAATTATCGGCCTCTAATCTCTCTGCTGAAGTTGTTCAAGATGAAAAAGAAGCAAAGTCCTCCTCTAGTGATTTTCCTTTGAATTCTGTGCAAAATTCGCCAGTAATTGCTTCCGAAAGTGAAGAGAAATTTGTTTTTTCTCCATCTAATGTTGTTGTTGGTGTGCAAATATGTAATACCTTGGATATTTTGTAAGAAATGTCATATTACCAGAGTGATCCATTCGCTCCCCATGATCTAGATCTTCCAGCAAATTCTTGTAGGATTGCATGCACCAAAATTCAGAATTTTGAAGAAGAAGAAAATTGTGCACCTACCGTCTCGGTGGACCATCCTCTTGGATCTGATATGAACCTTATTGGATATGATATGATATTATTTAGATCTGATCTTATATTGCTTGGTTTAATATTTCAGTTTCATAAGCTTTCAGTACTGCTTGTAGTTGTTCTCTTTAATTTTGTGAAGAAACAAGTACCGCAAGTCTCCTACAAAACTGCTGCTGGGGATTTGATTTCATTTCACAGTTTTGGATCTGTTGTGAACCTATTTAGATCTGATTTAATTTCTGATCTGATATTTTTTGGTTCAAATTTTAAAATCCAAGATATTTTAGTCATGCTTGTAGCTGCTCTCACCAATTCCGGTGTGAAAAATCAAGTACCACAATTTCTCTTCAAAACTACTGCTGGGGATTTGGTGTTAGTTTCCTCTTATGAGGTTGCTGATATTTTATTTTGTGAATCATTATATATTTTTGAAGCTATATCAGACTATGGAGCTCAAGCATTCGCTCTCCATATTCCTGGTGCTTCTCTACCATTACTCACATGCTCATCTCCTCACAGAACTAGTAAAGAGGAAGACATTCTGCATCCGCCTGAGCACTTGCTCCTAACACTTGGGGATGATTTTTCCACTCATGGTTTTCTGTTCATGGCTGCAACATATCAGTTTCTTGAGTGTTCCTCACATGTTCTGAATCCTCAAGAACCTTTTCTCACTTATCAGTTGATTTCAGTTTCTCTACATGGGTTCGGTCTTCATCCAGCAGCTGTCTATATTTCTGATTTAGTTGAGCATATCATTATTCTTCCAAAGAGGAAGATTCCTCTAGACATAATTATGGAAAGGTTCACATGCTAGGCCCCAGGATACATGTGCAAAGAAGAACCAGATTGATCCTGATTCTACCTGCTTAATTAGAGGGGGGGATTTTTTCCCATGTGGTTTTTTCCCCAGCTCCTTGTATTGAGCAGTTACTTTACTTTACTTGATGTAAAGGGTGACCTATGGTCTTAGTTACTAGGGCCCACAGATTATCCAAGTTAGCATTCAGGGGGGGTGTTAGGATTATTAATCCTCCCTTTTCCAATTTGGTCATATGTCTAAATCAGGAGTCATGTCTAAATCGGGAGTCCATCCAGTCTATTTTTAGTCACTAGCACCATTGGGTCCACTTGACCTAATTGGGGCACATGTTCTAGTTACTAAAGTGTGGGGAACACTAATTGAGGCCTACTTCCACTGATTTCACTTGCATGTATTAGTTTAGGAGCCTCCTAGATCAATTCCTACAATTTAGGAGCCACTGGGAGTGCCGATATCAACCTTGATCAGTTGAGTTCAGTTAGTGACTAGTCAAGATGAGTTAGGAGTCAGTTACATTCAGTTCTAGTCCTCTACATTTAGTTAGTGCTAGGTTTGCATGGATGCATGCAGGAGAGGCGCATTTCTCACCTACCATAGTTAGTTAGCCTTAGTAAACACTAAAGTAGACACTTGAGTTGTGTTTTAGAACTTCGTTGAACTCCGATAATGGTTTTGACAAGGTCAGCTAACTATTGAGTCCTTCGACAGTGATTTAGACAAGTTCTTAGTTACCTACAATCAAGTAGAGTCTAATCAATTCGAATTTCCTCATGTGGATTCAAATTACATGTGGCTATTTAAGCCATTGTACTTCATTGTAATTATAATCTAAATTACTCTTCGAATAATGAAAAGCATTCACAGCTGCAAGCCATTTTTGCACTGTTTCATTCTTTAATAACTGAGTAAATTGTGTGATCTATCTTGTGAGTTGTGTGTTTTTCCACAGATCTATGTGCTCAATTTAATAGTCATCTCAACAGGTGGTAAAACCCACTCTCAAAAACTATATTATGAGGGGGTTCCCTTTTGATGTTGGTGATGTCCACAATATGGAAACATTCTAAAGAAGTGTAGATTTCCCTTCATTCCTAGAAAGGGGTAGTCTCGTTTGGATGGAACAAAGAAAATGATGGCTCGAGAGTCAACTAATGGTGGAGGGGGTTCAAATTTGAAGTTGGTAAGGTTATGTACCAAAAACCAGGAGTATATCATCCCTGAATAAGAAAATTCTATGGATTCCTCTTCTAGTATAATTGGATCATGGTTGCCAATGAGAACTAGTGGGTCGATCTCAAACTCCTATGATGTCTTGAAATAGTCTTTGGGAGGCATGCAGTTGGTTCTTGTTCAACATCAACTACTCTCTTTTTCTCTGAGTAAGTTGCTTTCAACACTTTAACATTTGATTTTTTAGTTCCCCTCTCTCGATTTAACAAATAGTGATTGGTCGGGTCCCTTAAAGGGCATCTTCTTCCCTTCGACTATGGAACTCTCTAGGTTGAGGGTGGTCCTCAGATCCGTAGTCTATCCTCCCTCCATTACTAAGACGAGTGTGGATCTGATTTAAGTCGCCTTGGATGCAAAATCCTCATAGGATTCAGAGTTGGATGTGTTCCCCTACAACCTTCGTTCAAGGAAAGGTCCCCATATTTTTGAGCCTAACAAAGGTGTAGGGGGGTTAGGGATTTCAAATGAACAACTAAGTTTTGGGAAGTGCAGGGGAAAAAGTATTTGATTTCAAAATCACAGTTGCAGGCTAAGCAAGATGTGGTTGCAGGTCGATAATATTCAATAGATCGAATGCTTAGAGCATTGTCTGCCCAGGAAAGGGTTCCTAAATGAAAATTATCTCCTTCAACTACCATTAGTTGGTGAACCTGTCCAAAAAATTGTCTCTGAAGAGGTTGGTTGCATATTCAAAACTGACCATTATGTTACTTCAAGAAACATTAGGGGAAGGGAAGGATGTCTCCTCTTTTCTAGAATCCACCCCTAGAGGGTGGATTTTTTTAGTAATCAATGCATGTGGTAGATCGAGGGTCTTGCAATTGGATGGGATCCCAGATTGGTAAAAGTATTAAATTTATGGGGAGTGTATTCTAGTATGGGTTTGGAAGTGAAATTGGAGGAACTGGAGTGTACACTGACAATCCTAAATTTATATGGTCCTTATGTGGATATGATCGCTTATTGGGAAATACTCCCAAGGAATTACTTGATGAAACAAAAAAAACTCATAATAGGTGGTGAAATAAACCTCACCTTAAGTGCAGCTGAAGTGTTGGGACCAAAAGTTGTGTTGGGCCCTTTGATGGACTTTTTTCAAGCAAAATTTGAGGATCTTCATCTGGCGCATCTAGAACCTGTTAAGTTAAAATCGACATGGAGAAACACGAGAGTTTGGGATAATCACATTTCTAAGTGACTGGACCATTTTCTCATGGCAGAGGCTTTATTCAAAGGATCATTATTGATGAGGCAGTGGGTAGGGGTTGAGAGAGACTCATACCACTTTCCAATTTTTATAGAACTACAAAACAGGGGTAGCAAACCGGCGAGCCCATTCAAATTCATTTCCTCTTGGTTTTTAGATGAAGAGTTACTTAGGATTGTTCGGGAATCTTGGTATCCTCTTGATATAAACCTAACATTGTTCACATAAGAGTATTTCACATAACAATATTAAATAGATAAAGAAAAGGATGATCATGTGGGATCACCAAAAAAAAGGAACAGGATGAAGTTGATCTCAAAGAGGTGGAGGACACCCTAATTAACATCTATGGATCAGAGGGAGCTGGGCATTTAACTCAACAAACAAAAGAGGCATTATCCCAGTTGGAAGGTGTTTGTACTATAATACAAGGGTACAAAGCCCATGTATCTCAAAATTGGAATTTGGTATTTAAAGATTGTATGCATTTGGTTTTAGATTTGGAAGAATATGGATGGGTCAAGATTCCAATAACTATGAAATGAATATTACAACAAACTTGAGATTTAAATAAACTAATTAAAAAGACCAGAAAATATGAATCAATTGTACAAACTAAACCAAGTTAACATCATATATATACAACACAGACTGTATCCGTATATCAGGTTTTAGAGCATTTTAAACATAAATAATTTATGAGTAAAAGATATGTGAATGCATAGATTGAATATGGGCATGAATGATAAAACTTCATCACACATGAATTCACAAATAGAGATAGATCAAACACATTTGACATGCGTTTACAATTTATTAAAAGTTAAGTTGGATCATCTATAGATATCTCATCTTCAAAATAGTCTTAAAATCATACTTATAGTAGCTCAAAGTCACTTTTCTTGCATACCAAAAATTCACTCACTCGACCCTCTCAATCACCAACCCCATCTACTATCTTGGGTTTTACATTTATAATAAGATAAGAGTCTGAGAACAATTTTAGATCCAAAAATTAAGGATCGAATAGACTAAAAAATGGAAATGAGCAATTTACATTCGATAACCGTGGTCTAGAATTAAACTAACACTTATGAATATTTTCCAGGTAATAATATTTAAGACATCTGTTCAATTTGATTAAAGGAGGAAACTTGGACCACTTCAAAGCTTTGACTACCACGTGGATGATAAGAATTATTCTTAGATTGTGTTAGATGTTGCGAACTGCTTCAACCAACATGGTCAAACCATCTAATGCCTCATATCTCTCTGCAGTAGTGAGTATTATTTATCCATAGCCTGTAATTTTCCTTGAATCTCTTGATTCTTCCTACGAAGTTCTTCATTATTTTTGTGTGCCAACTTTCTTCTTCTCACAGCCTATTCGACATCCTAGACTAACTCAACATAATTTGTATAAATCTCTTATAAATCTTCTCTCAATCTTCAATTTGATTTCACCAACTGGTTGTTGAAGTTATTCAAATGTGAATTTTGTGCCTTATAGTGATGTAATCCTTCTTGCATAACTAAGAATATTTTAGTATACATGAAGGAAAATTGGAGGCTGAAGAGTCATACTATTTGGTTGGAAAGTGGAGATGAGAATACACAGTTTCTCCAGGCATATGCTAAAGGAAGAAGGAACTCAAACACTATTTGGAGCCTTAATGATAATGAGGGAAGGGATATATGGTTAGTTGAAGGATTGGCTCAAATGTGAAAGGATCACTTTAAAAATATGTTCAAATGTGCAGTAGGTCCTTCCAAAATAGAAATTATTCGAACAACCCAATTTTTTCAAAGTTCAGTCACTAAAGATGACAATCAATATTTGATGGTTGAAATCATAGACGATGAGCTCATAGAATTCTTGGCCAGTTTCCAGAAATATAAGAGCCCTGGATCAGATGGTCTATCGATGGAATTTTTTCTACAATTGTTTGAAATTGTGGGGACCGATCTACTCAGTGTGGTGGAGGAATCTAGGTGTTTTGGGCATATGTATTCTCCTTTTAACACCGCCTCCATAGGTATAATCCTAAAGAGTAACAACCCCCAACTTTTGATGAGTTTCGACCCATCTCATTATGTAATGGAATTTATAAAGTGGTGGAAAAGTTAATTTCCATTAGAATTAAGGTAATTATATTGAATACCACTTCCAATGAACATTTTGGATTCTAGGAGGGTCGCCAAATCCATGAAGAGATTTTTGTTTCCTAGGAGGGACTTCATAGCTTAAAAATGAGACATCATAAAAAGGCGGTGTTAAAGACAGATATATCCAAAGGATACGAGTGGGTGAGTTGGATTTATATTCAGATGTTGTTGACCCACCTGGGTATTGAAATACCTTTCATCAACTAGGAAATGGGATGTATCATGTATGTCTCCTTTGTAGTATTAATCAATGGGTCAGCCTCTCCCTTCTTTTAAGTTAAAAGAGGGCAAAGACAAGGATGTCCATTTTCCCCTCTTCTTTTTCTATTGGTGGTTGAAAGACTAAATAGGGAGTTGGGGGAAACAAAAAGGGAGGGATCATTCAGATGCATCCTGATGTCTGAACTGTTGAACATCACACATATGCTCTTTGTAGATGATATTTTGATCTTCTGTAATGGTAAGAAACAGAGTCTTGATTGATCAAAAATCATTTTTACTCGTTTTAGTACAACATCAGGAATGAAAATCAATATTGAGAAGTCCACCATCACTTTTTTTAACTTGGAAGAAGAGAAGCAGATATATGGTGAACAGTTCTTTCCTTTTGTTGTTAAAGAGATGCATGAAGGTCTAAATTATTTGGGATTCATGTTGAATCCAAACAAATATGGAAAATATGATTAGCAATGGCTGATAGAAAAATTTCAAAAACGTATCCAAGTTTGGATCCATAGATGGTTTCCGCATGTAGGAAGGTTGGTGTTAGTTAAATATGTTTTAAAAGTAATTCTAGTATACTAATGTCACATCCCCTCCCATCAATCCGATAAAGCTAGTGGTACATGAACTATTATGGGGTTCTAAATTTTGTTCCCATGGATAAACTACGAAATTCATAACATATAAATGTGTATGCAAATGTATAATAAAAATGCACAATTAAAAATAAATTCATTTCACACACACAACATGCATATACCAGCATATTCATCACAGGAATAATAATAATAATAATCATTCGCGTTCAATCACAACAGTATATTAACAAGTAAACACTTATATTTCCAATCAAGTTTCCAAAGCAACCAGCTATGGAAGAGAAACATTCCACCCAATCATAGGCATTTTTTCCAACACTTTATCTATCTGTTGAGAGGACACTCTCGAGCTGGGATATGTTCCCACTAAGGATGAATTACATAGGCTCACACAAATCCACAGGGATACACATTCATGCTAAGCTAACACACAACTTGGTTTATCAAGCATGCAGAGAGACAAGGAAGGTGAATGCTAAGTCAGTGAGCTCAACCATAGAGCTCTAGGCATCCCAATTGGCTTCATCCAACCTTGGAACCTATTAGCACTCCAGGAAACTCTTATAGGTTGTAGCTCGAAGATGCCTGGTAACTTAACTATATTTTTTAATGATTCACTCAAATGAATCAAGTAAGATGACTAAATCAAACCTCACTCACCCAAGACATGCATAAACACAACCATATTGACAAGGCTTTTAACTATCATTGTTCAGAGAGTTGTAAATAAATGAATGTACGAAGAACACCTAATTTACTAACAAAAACATACACACAAAATATATATGAATGGACAAATAAACCAAGTAAAGTACTTGCAAATTCTAGTTTATGGATGTATTGACAAGTTGAAAATTATCAAACATCGGACAAACAGAATTAACATGAATTTGACATTCAGGTGCAAGTATAGAATAAACAAGAAGATGAAAATCTGAACAAGTAATGGAAAAAGAAGCTTGTATTACTGATCATGAAATGAGAAGTATGAGAGTACAAGCATCGAAAAGTCTCCAAAGTCGAACCCCTATACAATGATTCTTCAATGAACTTAAATAATATTTACAAATCAGTTTCAAGATCCTCAAAAGATGGATCTGATAACTTCTTTTCCTATCTCAAATCCGAATTTGTGAGGTGGCTAGAAAATGTAGAAATTTCTGGAAATATGTTGCTAAGAGATTGATCTATATATCTCAAATAAAAACATATTTTGGAGAATTGAGAGATTTTATTGTTATTTTGTTTGTTATGATAAAAAACCTCTCTCTGTTATTTGAGATTCATTTTCAATTTCCCTACATCTGTATTTCAAAAACATGTATCAAACAGGGGAATTCTGAGATCTGAAATTTAGGGATCATAGATGGATTTGATTCTCTCAATATGTGATACCTGTAGGGAAACTGAGAGAGGTTATTGTTATTTGGTTTGTTATGAGAAAGAACCTCTCTCGATGATTTTATATTCATCTTCATTTTCTCGACATCTGTATTTCAAAAACATGTGTCAAATAGGGGAATTCTGAGATCTAAAATTTAGGGCTCAGAGATGGATTCGATTATCCCAATATGTGACACATGTAGGAAAAATGAGAGAGTTTATTGTTCTATGGTTTGTTATGAGACAAAAACTATCTAAATTATTTGAGATTCATTTTCATTTACCCTTGACATATGTATTTCAAAAACATGTTTCAAACAAGGGAATTCTGAGATCTGAAATTTAGGGCTCATAGATGGATTTGATTCTCTCAATATGTGACACATGTATTAAACTTGAGAGAGATTACTTTGATTTGACATGTCAGGAACAAAAACCTTCTACCATTTCTCAAAATGATCCTCCAGTCGCCCAGGATCATCATTTGAAAACGATGACTCAGCACAATAAAAACGCCACATTCCTGAAAATGGCACCTCATCGTGCGAGAGACTTTTGACTGCCTTTCCAAGATCTAAATGCAGATATGAAAGTACCATTGGAAATATGAGGATGTCTAGTTGTCAATAGACTATTTGAGCATGTAAAAAAGACTTCTGTGGCTGAGAAAAATTAGTTTTCCCAAAGCAGTTTATCATTTGAAAAACCTATGATTTTTGTGGCTAAGATAGCCCCGAATTTTACATTTAAGCTACCGAAAGCTAGGATTTCGGTGGCTAATGAGTAGTTGAAATGTCTGCCTAAGCCACCGAAACCTGATTTTTGACCTTTTTGAAGAAAAAACAAAATCCAATGTTTTTCAAGCTTTATTACATACCTAAAGCTCTAAAAACTGAGCCAAAATGAATTTAGAAATTTATTTTTCAATGACTTCCTATCACCTAAAATAAACAAAATTGACTATTTTATTTGAGGAGATAACATCTAGCTCCTAATCGGGGATGAATTCCTCCCTATGAGGTTCCAAGAACCACATTTCTGATGTATTTCCTGGACAACAAAATACAGAACCTAGTCTAGTGTTTCATTGGGCATGGAGTCAGTAGTACAATCTTCTTCTGAACACCTTTCAAGAGTTTCCTTTACAACTAATCCCCTACAAACATGTAGCATGCCTATAGCCTGTCTTTCTTTTTTAACAACCAATAACTGGAAAAGTCTACTTGCTCATATAAAGAGCTTATTCTCTTTCCTAATCCTAATTCTAATCAGTAGAGGCTTCTTATCAAGTGACATCAAGCTTCCAATGAAGCCATGTCAGAAACTAATCTGCTGAACTTATCCTTGACCTTGACCCCAAAAATAAAGGAATGTATATCCAATAGAAAAGTGGTTTGAATAGATGATAAATCCAGCTTTCATCTAACAGAAATATTTTAACATCTATGTTCTTCATGGATTCCAAATAGTTTGCAATAGGATCATAAAATCCAACAAGAAATACCTCTTTATGCTGCTGATCATTTCCATCACTAATGTTAATGCTAAATGTGGACTGCTCAACCTCTGTCAGCAGAAAATGCAAACTTAATTGTTGATCTGAACCTTTCTGCTCCTTATCTTTCAGGTTTCTAAAGGGGACCATCTCATCTTCATGACAACCTAAGTCGGTGGATGCATTTGATACAATGTCAAAAGCATATATAATATGGTTATCATCTTGAAATTCATTAATATCTTGGTCACAATAAGAGGTGTCCCCTACTGCAGCATACTCATCATGAATGTTTAGTTCTTTATTCAATAAATTGAATTCATGATAGCATTCGGGATACAAAAGATCAGCTAAAAATATTCCTTTGCAAAACAAATGAAGGGCAACATGAAAATCTGCCAAAGAGCTGATACTAGCAATAGGAAGAGATCGGTACCAATCACGGGCAATCCCCTCTAATGAATATCCAAACAGTTTAATCTGAACATCTTCATGCACAATTTGCAACCGATGAATGCAATCATGAAAATCCAGCAAATGTTCACCTGATACTTCCCAATCTTCTCCTCAAAATATGGGAATACTACGTTCCCATTCATATCTACTAGGAATTGTATTAGGAAAACCAACAATATTTAAAAAATCATAGAAAGCATACTTCTTTGCTAAGATCCGGTTCATTTCATACTAGTGGAGTCGCCAATAGATTTCTGAAAAATGGAATCACCACTGAATCGGTCCTTCATGGAGTCGCTAGATAGATGATTACAACCGAAATAATATCCAGGCTTTTTCTATCATCAAATACGAAACTATGTCGTCTCCCAGGGAAGCTGAGCTTCAATCTCCTCTCCCCGGCAATGGTGCCAATTTGTTGGCACTCCAAAAAACACTTCTAGGTTGTAGATTGAATATGCCTGGTAACTTAACTATATTTTTAATGATTCACTCAAATGGATCAAGTCATATGACTAAATAAAACCTCACTCACTCAAGACATGCATAAACACAACCAGATTTATAAAGCTTTTAACTATCACTGTTCAGAGAGTTGTAAATAAATGAATGTACGAAGAAGACCTGATTTACTAGCAGAAAAATACACACAAAGTATATATGAATGGCCAGATAAACCAAGTAAAGTACTTGCAAATTCTTGTTTATGGATGTATTGATAAGTTGACAGTTATCAAACATCAGACAAACAGAATTAACATGAATTTGACATTCAGGTGCAAGTATAGAATAGACAAGAAGATGAAAATCTGAACAAGTAATGGCAAAAGAAGCTTGTATTACTGATCATGAAATGAGAAGTATGACGGTACAAGTATGGAAAAGTCTCCAAAGTCAAACCCCTATACAATTATTCTTCAATGAGCTTAAATAAGCTTTACAAATCAGTTTCAATATCCTCAAAAGATGGATCTAATAACCTCTTTTCCTATCTCAAATCCGAATTTGTGAGGTGGCTAGAAAATGCAGAAATTTTTGGAAATATGCTGCTCAGATATTGACCTATATCTCTCACATGAAAACATATTGTGGAAAACTGAGAGATTTTATTTTTCTTTGGTTTTTTATGAGCAAAAACCTCTCTTGGTTATTTTAGATTCATTTTCATTTTCCCAACATCTGTCAAACAAGGGAATTCTGAGATCTGAAATTTAGGGCTCAGAGATGGATTCGATTCTCTCAATATGTGACACCTATAGAGAAACTGAGAGAGGCTATTGTTCTTTGATTTTTTATGAGAAAAAAATCTCTCCATTATTTGAGATTCATTTTCATTTTCCCGACATCTGTATTTCAAAAACATGTGTCAAACAGGGGAATTCTGAGATCTGAAATTTAAGGCTCATAGATGGATTCGATTCTCCCAATATATGATAGTTGTAGGGAAACTGAGAGAGGTTATTGTTATATGTTTTGTTATGAGAAAAAACCTCTCTCATTTATTTGATATTCATTTCCATTTGTTTGACATCTGTATTTCAAAAACATGTGTCAAACATCGGAATTTTGAGATCTAAAATTTATGGCTCATAGATGGATTCGATTCTCCAATATGTGACACCTGTAGCAAAATTGAGAGAGGTTATTATTCTTTGGGATGTCAAGCAAAAAATAATTTGACCGTTTCTCAAAATTATCCTCCAGTATCCTAGGATCATCATTTGAAAATGATGACTCAGCATAGTAAAAACGCCACATTCCTGAAAAAGCTTCCTCATATTGCGGGGGACTTTTGACTACCTTTCTGTGCTCTAAATGCAGATCTGAAAGTACCATTGGAAATATAAGGATGTATAGTTGTCAATCAACTATTTGAGCATGTAAAAATGCCTCTCCTTGGCTAAGAAAAAATATTTTTCCCCAGGCAGTTTATCATTTGAAAAACCTGCGATTTCGGTGGCTAAGATATTCCCGAATTTTACATTTAAGCTGCCGAAAGCTAGGCTTTCAGTGGATAATGAACAGTTGAAATGTCCTTGTAAGACACCAAAACCTAAGTTTTGACCTTTTTGAAGAAAAAACAAAATCCAATGTTTTTCAAACTTTATTACATACCTAAAGCTCTAAAAAACGAGCCAAAATAAATTTAGAAATTTAATTTTCAATGACTTCCTATCACCTAAAATAAAAAAAATTGACTATTTTATTTGAGGAGATAACATAACCCACATTAATTACAAAACCCAACACAAGGAAGGTCCCCTTCTCTACTACACAATCCTTTAGGCCTCCTTCCCTCTAGTGTTATTCAAGGTGGGAATAGAAAGGTCCAATATGCTAAGACTTTGGATATTTCTTACCTTCACTGGGTGTATCAAGCAATCCAATCCTTTGGTCTCTTTCTCTCTCTGTCTTCAATTTCCTCTTGGATTTTAATTTCTTGCCACACAATATTCAACCACGAAATTCAATTTCCAAGCTACCAAATTTGGGTCTTCCCATGAAATTTTGGGTTTTTAACACTCTCAAATTCACCACAAGTTTGATATCTATGGATCCCCACGAAATTTCATAAAAACACATGAATTTTTGGGTGTTTTTGACACTTTATAACATGGATTTTTCTCTGGTTACGATTTCTGTAACATCGTCCTTAGTGTTCACATGATTTCCCTGCCTTGGAAAATTCTTTCTTTAGCTTCCACCTGCTCACATGATGTATTTCTTTCTCTCCATCAACACCCATTGGATCTCTTTCCAATATTTAACTACTCACACTAAGATTTTCAGGAAAACCACATGTCCAATTGCATCCTTAATATTCATTCAAGGTCCTTCCATCCAACAATACCTATGCTCAAACAATGAGTCAATTCACATGGAAAATCCATTCTCATAGGATTCATCCCTTACAAGGTTTTCATAGCCATAGATGAATCATATACACATGTATATTCACATTAAATACACAAGAAGATGCAAAATAAACAAAATACTCATCAGGGATGATTTTAAGGAACCATACTTATTTAAAAGTGTATAAAGGTTGGCGAATCTTACCAATTCTTAAAACGCCAACTATAAAATGTTTGGCGATATTTTTCAAAAATTATTTTAATTTCCAAACATTTTATATCATTTATATAATAATTTGGCAATTTTTGGGGTGAAAAAATTTTACCCCATCAAAATTGGACGAAACAGGGCTTCAAAAAATGCAAAATGGCGAATCTTTTTTTGGAGAAAAACCCCTAAAAATAGCCCATGGGCTAAATTTCGCCCCTAAAATTATCCCTGATACTCATCTGCATAAGCATCTTCATTAAGCTTGATTGATGCCTTTCACACACCTAGGGGTTAAGCGCAACAAAAATATTCAAGCTGCTAGGTGTGTCCTTGGGGGCAAGTCTCGAGTCAAGTACTGTCACTTGATATTGAATCCTCCATTTAGGCCAAAATCCTAACGAATCCTAGGGGGGTGGTACCTAAGAAAGATTTCAACTAAGGATCTTTATGTTTTAGTTGTTAATGATGAAATTAAATTGTTTTTAGGATTTTTTTGGTAAATAATTATTTCGCAAGACTGATGCAAAATAGTTTAAACATTCAACAACATATAACATGAGTGTATAAATATTAACATTGACAAAAATGATAATCAAATGAAAATAAGATTGTTGTGTACTCAGATCAGTGCCAAATTGAGTCAAAATAGTTACTGAAATGGAACTGTTTTGCAATGTGTCTTGGTCAGTTTTACTTATTAAAGATGAGTTGATTTAAGGGAAAGGGGATTCTCGATATACTTATGAAGTACTGAGAATATGTCCAGAAAGATAACAAAATTGGTTCCTCACTCATAAATGTGGGTTGAATCAGATTCTCTGAGAAGGTGTTCAACACTACACCAATAATGGTGTAGCCTAACTGTATTTCGAGGTCACTATTCATTGGTTCCCGCTTCCTTTGAGAAATTTGCCCAATAATGTCCAAAGGTGTTGTGCCGGATTTTCACAATGTTTTGAAGGTTGTTGATTTTATTACTGTGAGTTAATTATTTAGATGTGAATAATTGATCAGTGCACATTCCTGCTTTTGATTATCCCAAAGCTCAGGGCGAACCTGCGATGGGCAAGAGCATACACCGGAATGGAAAAATGTTTGTTCCAATTGCATTGAAGAAAAAGTATTGTGGTAGAAAAAATAAAAAATTAAATCTAAAAGAATCCACAAGCTATGTGTCACTTTCTGATCATCCACCAATAATCAACAAGAAGCCTTTGGTTGGTGGAGAGAGCATACTTCGTGGCAACGAGCGAGGGAACCAAATTATTTAAACAAATTTAAACATGGAAAAGAAAAGAAATAACTAATATATACAACCTTTCAAGAAGGAGGATTGCGTGTGTGTGATTGTTAGAAAAAATCAAACGATGAAAGAGACACTACCAATCCCCCTAGGGGGGATGATGTGTGGGTGTTGTGTAACCCACTTGATTTATTTATTAATTATGATTAAAATATCAGAAAAATGAAATTAAAATATGTCTTAGACCCTATAAAACAGGTCTAAATTCTTATACAAATTTATGGAGTGAAGGGGAAAGAAGAAGAGGGCAAAATTGGGGTTTTTTAGTGTCCCGGGAGACCCAAAACTTGAATTTGTAGCAGAGCTTCCTCATATTTTTCTTTGGACCTGCTAAAAACCAGAAATTTAAATTATTAGAATGTGATGGAATTAATAAATAAAATCTAAAAACTAAAACTAAATTCAGTACTTGCAAAAGATTGGAAAAATTTACTAGTTTTTAGAGCACTGAAATGACAACTTTAGATTTAGTAAAAGATGATTCTTTTTTATGCATTTCTAAATCTAAATTATCTGATATGATAAATGAGTATATTGAAAATATCATACTTTTAAATTAGATCTATCAAATTTGCATATTCAATCTAAGTAACCAGACAAAGGATAGAGAAATGCTTTGAAAAGATGGAGAGCAACTTCAAGCCTTGCTTGATCTTCTTATGAAAACTTTGGAGACCCTATAGAAATAAGATGAAAATTGAGAGATTATCAAAGAAGAAGAAGATACAGTTGAGTTCAAATCCTCCTTTGAAAAAGTAACTTACAAAACAAATCTATGAGAAATCCCTGCATAAAAAGAGTTAGATCTACTCAAAAACAAGAAATGAGAAAGAGTTGAAATACAACTGAGTATGAAAAACTACTCTCCTATATCTTGAGATCAAAATACCAGTAAGCGAATTACAACAGTAAATTCCTACTCTATTTTCCTTAGGATGACCTTCTAAGCTATATCTAATAGCAATTTCAAGCAAAAAGAAAGAAACAATTCAGAATTTTAACAATATCACCTCAATACTTGCAAGCATTCATCTCATAACACCGAATGGACCTCCAAATTCTGAAATTTTATTCATCAAATAGCAACAATACAAAATAGCAGAGGTTTCTTGAATCCATCCTCAACAAAGGAGGAAAACCCTGCCTTTATAGCAAAAAAGAAGCTCAAACCCCCAAGGGGGTGAATTTGACAAGTGTGAGGTGTTTTGGGGGTTGAGAAAATGGTTGGAGGAGGGCCTAAATTTTGGAATGAAGGGCTGCCACCTATATTGAGGTATCCCACTTGGTTTGGGAAGCCTTTATCTCCTCTAACCACTTCATCCAAGTGGCAAAATCACCCTCCATGAGTGAATTCGCCCCCCTTTTGTGGAAGTGATTTAGAGTCCCTCCTTTGATGGTTGGGGATTCTCCTATATGCTCATAAATGTCCTAGAAAATATCCTCAACAACTTTGACACCTCATAGACAAGCCCCAGACAAGCTTCCTTTGATTTAGGGATTGGATTTTCTCCAATTTCCCCATTTATTTGACCCTTTGAGCCATTTTGGAGAGAAAATCCAAATTAATAATTGAAAATTACTATTTTGACTCTCAAAAGTGGGTTTAAGGGTTAACTAAGGTCCTTGGGTCCAAAAATGAGCATCCCCATGACCAAATTGGATCCCTAGGCCCAATTTTATGACCTTTTGAAATATTACAATGAAAATACACCTTATCGATGATTTTATTAAAAAACTAAAAATTAAAAATCTTAGGGGGGACTTATCGGATGTTCACGAAACTTTGTACATATGACTAGCATGGTATAATACATAGACCCTAGGATTTAATAACCTTTATGAGAAAAATTTACCAAACTCACCATCCCAACTTTGAAGGATTTTGAGTGAAAAACTTGAAAATTATATGTCGCTTAAAAAAGCGCCATATAATTAACAAGGGAAAAAACAATCAAGGATGATGACCTTGATGAACAAGTCTAAGAAGGCCAAGCCTTTTACATAAAAACACCTCATGCTATGTCATTTATTACAATTCCCTCAAAAGGGTGTGAACATCTAGAAGAGGCCACAACTGGCCCTGATAAAACCATGAAACTTCTGAGCACCGAGTAAGAAAAAGTGATTTGTTCCGATCCTTGGTGGCTCACTTGAAATATCCCCTAAGTGAAACATAGTGGATAACAAGCTCAACATGTATCCCAAGTTGACGTTAGACAACTCTGCTACCCATAAGACCTGGTGTCAGTACCAAGGTCTGCACCTAGGACTGTTATTATATGTGAATCTACTTATTGAAGCTTAGTCTTATCTTATAATCATTTCCAAAATGTTTACCCTAGGAAAGTCTCTTACCCTTGTTAACTTGTCCTATGATACTATGCTTTATTTTATGTTTATGTTTCAAATTTTGGTTGTTAGTTAGTGAAAGTGATACGTTGGCACAATATACATAGAGTTTTATATGTTAAATGACTTTTGCATGTGTCTATTTTCTTAATTAAATGATCTTTACATTTTAAAAAGTGAAACTCAACAACAAAACAAAGTTTTCCTTGGGAAAAGCAATGCAGCCACAGGAACAAAAGTAGATATTCCATAAAAGGTCAAAAAGACAAAGGATATGCTAAAGATGGAATGTAAAGAGTCCTAGAAATTGGTCAGAAAACCATAGAAATAAAACAACCTCTTCGTGTTGAAAGTCAAGGATCAAAGTAAAAATGCTAAATCTAAATTCTAAACACAACCAAATTTGCAAAAGTATATAAGAAAATGAGGTGGTGGAATGCCAGGTTTCTCCTGGAAAAACATAAAAATCAAGCTTTTAGCAGTTTGGACATCTAAGCTAAAGCTATTTCTAGGGTGTAAAAAGTTTTACATCGTTTTGAGCACTCTTATGCTTAGAATATGTATTCATAGATATTGTTGTATTGTTGAATTATTTTTTTCCTCAGAGTAATATTA
This sequence comes from Pseudotsuga menziesii, assembly GCA_001517045.1. Lineage (NCBI taxonomy): Eukaryota > Viridiplantae > Streptophyta > Pinopsida > Pinales > Pinaceae > Pseudotsuga > Pseudotsuga menziesii. The sequence goes on along the minus strand of LPNX010344728.1, from coordinate 435,978 downwards.
CCAGGTCATAAGGTCATTGAGAATCCCTATAACACAATTTAGAAGCTATTGTAGAGAAAACAAAATGCCACAAGAATTTATACACAGTTATATAGCGCAACGCTACAGAACTTCATGTAGGTGACAGTGCACAACCGAACTACCTCTAAGTGATAGTACGCTACCGAACTCCCTATAAGTGACAATTTTGATTTTAAATAGAATGTTTTGACTTTCTATAAGGATTTAAGGTCTGATAAGTTGTAAAATGCCTAGAATTCGAAGGTCTCAAGGTTTTTGAGTGCTAACATTTTGTTGGCAACATAAGATAGAGTTATAGTCAAAGTGAACAAGACATCCTATTTTTTAGGATCCCAAGTCCAATGAAGATTTCACATTTTAAATTGTAAAATCTCATTAAATCAATTTGATATTGTTGTAATCTTTGAGGCTATTTTTTATCCATCCTTTTGGGATAAAAAACTAAAGGATTTTATGTAATAACATCCATCAAAATATAGGTTCATGAGGACATAATCTAATGCGGGGGATATATTTTAATCCACAATTTCAACAACATTATTTCATGTATGATATAGTAACTTCAGGAATGATTGTTGAGAAATTGGAGAATAATTGTACAAAAATAAAACATGGGTTTTTTTGGGAACGGAACGATTTACAAGAACCTCTTTTTTTTCTTCAGAAGATTTCATAATATGGGAGATACAGTTGATGCTTTGAATCCTATTTTTCCATCTTTCTCCAAATTTAATTTCCTGCAAAAATGACCAGCTAGCAGTTGAAAAGTCATTTCATCAATTCAATTTTGGATATGATCCTTGATTATTTGTAAGCTAAATATAGATGTGGAGGTTTTCATATCCATTAGTTCTAGATATTGATAATTATGTATTTTGTTATATACACTATGAAACAAAAGAAGAGGGGGAGGGTGGTTCGAATTTTGAGATAGCCAAGGAAAGATTGGTGAAAACCTGTAAGCCTTTTAGATACAATAATTTATATATGCTTTAAATATCCTTTGATTCATGAATAGAATTTTTCCTCTTATCTATTTTGTTGCTAGTAATACATTTGAAGGCAGAAGTTATTTATGTGTTGCATAATCAGTTAATTCCATGGCTAATGGCATTTCTGCTATGAATGTACATTGGTTGTAATTCTTGTTATGTTTTCAATTAGCTTTCCTTATTGTGATACTGATATGATATGAGATATTTATGTAAGTATGTGAATGAGAAACTTGCTTTTTCATGTATTTTCATCCTAATGTTGTACTAAACTATGAGTTCACGTCTGATTCATGACTGTAAAGCCTTTAAACCATTATTCATTATTGTTTTTATTCCTGCACTATTGATTCTTCCACCTAGAATTTATATGTATTATTGATTATTTAACCACTTGAATTTTAAACCTTAAACTTGAAACCAATTTTTCACACATTTATACCTAAGCACCCTAGATTTTCCCTCTAGTAGTCAAGGTGCATACCTTAGGGATAACACCTTCCCCACCCCACACAAGGATGGTACCTCTTCTTTACTATAAATTCCCTTGAGTGTACCCACCCCTTTTAGTTCTCTCCTAGGTTTGCATCAAAAGGTAGCCAAGTTTCTACAATCCTTAGATCATCTGTGCATACTTATAAAACAAATACTAATACATAACGATGCATGTGCCACAACATTCAAATAACCAATGCTAAGCTAGTATGTCGAATAGGTTTAGAAGGAAATAAAAATGAATATGACTACATGTCCCCTTCTCCTATGCAAACCAGTGGTTCCTTCCACGAACTCCTAAGGTAACTCAATTAACTGCAGGCTAGAACAAACCCATAATACCCAATCATGCAAATCAAGGATGGTACCCCTTCTTTGCTACACAATCCCTTGAGAATACCCATTCCTCTAGTTCTCTTAAGAGTGAGCATATAAAGGTTACCAATACCCATACAAGCCTACTAAGTACCCACGCTCTTACTAAATTTAACATCATTTTGGAGAGACAAGCAAATGCAAGGAATTTTTCATGGTTTCTAAAACCCAAGCCACTCTTGGAATTTCCTTTGCTTTTTTAGACATTACATACAACATGCAACCCACAAGAGATGTCACCATAATCATAATTAAATTTGAATTTCTCAAATTTGTTTCATATGAAAACTAGATTTCCCGAACATGAGTTCCTTCTCATAATGTTTATCTCTTGCAAGCCATATCACATGGTCTTCCTGCAATGTCTCTTCCTGACACAATTCACAAACAACCAAGCATTCACTAACATTAATGATCAAATTAAAATATGAATTTACAATTATGTCTCCTATCAAAATTAGATTTATTTAACCATGAGGCCATCCTCATATTGTTTGGCTCTTGTAAGTGAAAGCACTTTATTCCTTATGGTTTTGCACTTGCTGTCATAACTTGGAAATCCACCTACAACATGTCATCTTTACACAATTCTATATAAGCTCAACAATCATTAGCAAAATTTCAAATTTGTTCACTACAAAAATCAAATTTTGCAACCATGAGATCCTTTTCATAATGTTTGGATTTTGCAATCAGTATCTTCCATCATTTATTATGGACTTACACATAGTGCCATGACCAAGAAAATTCTTCTTGCGATCTGAATTTTTTCAATCACCAAAACACGTTGTGAGTACCCATGCATATAATATTTTCATTGTAACATTTGCAATAGTCATTGAAATGATCTTAGAATTATAACACACAATAATTCCAACACTATAACCTATTAATATCTGAAGGTAATGAGATACATTTACTTTATATGCATTATTTTTACAATAAAATTGGAAGATGCAATCACATTATATATGAGGTCCAATAATATTCATGATTATTCGTTCATATCCTTTCATGCAACTCTGTCCTCTTGACAGAGCATTCCATTAGGCCATCAACCATGACTACCTTCTTCATGCAATTCCCCCCCTCCCTCTATAGCATCTCAGAAAATGACCTCATTATTGTCGATAATTATATAATTTCACCTATTAGTGAACTGCAATGAAATATATATCACAACCATGCATTCACATAATGCACCTTAACACATATACCCACACCTATGCATGCATAATCACAATATTTACAAAATATTTTAGTGCATATTCACTCAAAGCACTCAATGAAATATGACATTGATCTAAAACATTTTTGTGCCTACATGTGTGTCCTACCATGGTAAGTTGGGCATCTTAGTCAATGCTTCAAAATAATACCCAACCATCTCCCCATCCACTTGGTTAAATACTTAAGTGCCTTCCTTCTTCGTCTGAACACAAAATCATGAGTTAAATCGCACCCTGTTTGTTGACAAAAAGGTTTCATCCTAGGTTAACAGCAATAGGGAGGTCATGGGTTACTTGTGTAGCACTACAAACATCACAACCCAACACTCTCATGGTCTCACACATTGCATGCTATTATCTCTTATGAATTCATTCAAAAATTTAAACAGTCACATGGTATAAGTTCACTTTCCTTTATTACCCCATTCCTCACCATACCTGGTGGAATGTCATTCAAATAAATGCATTTGATATTGCATGCATACCATTTAGGACGATTAAAATAAGGCTGAAGGGATTCTTACCCAATCCCCTTTCATAACTTATGCGATCATTATAAATAAAACATTACATGCATGGCTACCATCGACATCTCTTATGTTACCAGATTAGTTTGTCTTTTACAAATGATTACACAATCCTTACACCAACATCTTGATCATAGATCCATTTCCCTAGAATTTCCTCACAAGACTATTGGTCAAATGCACAACATTATCAACGTTTTCAAACATGTCTCTATTGTCTCTGGTCAGAAAATAATCATCAACCACAATAATTATCATTAGTGGCTCATTGCATAGGAACTAGCATAGATCCATTTTAAACTCGAATCTATCAAGCATCGAGAGGGATCCAGTTTCTTGAGGTGTACATTTTTTTACCATTTGGATTCCTCTCGGTACTTGATAGATCTGGGTTTAAAATGGATCTATGCTAGTTTAAATTTTTTTATATTTTATTTAAGTTGATATGTAATTTATATTTTTCATTTTTTATTTTTTAATATTTTTTATTTATGTCAGCTAGCATAACGTGACTAACGTGACAGGATCTCCCCCATACTGGGCTGGAGAGCACCTCGCTTCTCTCGGTGCAAAAATCATATTACTTATACCAATATGCAATATCATATGTATGCACAATCATATTCCCGTGCACTATGCTTTATCTCTCAATATGCCTACTGGTGCATATACATTTCAACTATCTAAATTTGCATTTATGTCATTCCTATGCCCTAATTTTATGTATATGAAACTCATAAAATACAATATATTAGCAAGAGAAAAGTTGAATAGTTCTTCTTCTTGAACTCCTCAGCACAGCATGAAATTCCTCTTCCACGTCATAGCTAATCCATTCCATGGCCTCTCTAGCATGCACTTCTTATGCTATAAACAAACTAGTTTTAAGGTGAGAAATTTCCCTCTTTACATATTTTCCTTATGGCTATCATTCCCCAATGTATGCCACAACCATCTTATTAGCCTTGTGTAGCATACATTGGTCATTACAATAGTCCTCATTGTACTATGTTGACATGCCTTCCTACCCCAATTGTTTTGAGCAATTCTGGCCAAGTCCAACTTGACGTTTCTTGGACTTCCTAGTGCTTAACAGTGCTAAAACTAATTTCATTCCAACTCCATATGGAGTCTTTTCAGGGTCCCTTATATGTCCTTGTGCCACATTGAACTACGATACTTTCTTTCCTTTCCCATGGAAATATTTTCCACAATTATGAACCACACAACAATTCACACAAATAGGAATGCCTCATCCCCTAATTGGTAGGTTTGCATGGACATTCTATCACTATCATGAACCACATGACATGTTCAGATACTAGAATGGCTTATTCTATTAGTGATAACTCATTGGTGAATGGAATTTTGAAACCCATTCTCATTTCTTACACATAAGTTGTTGGTTCATATCCTGCAACTTCTCTTGGAATGCATACACTTGGGCACAGGGATGAGTCACTCATAACCCCTACAAATTGCATTCCCTTTACCTACTAGCCTATTCCATATCTTGTTGAGCATTCTCTTATGGAATATAATATCCATCTCAAATAATCAAGAGCTCCCATGGCTCTTCACTACAATTCTGATTGCACATATTAATCACAATAATACTTAGATGCATTCTTATCCATTCAACATATATTCACGCATTCTGGGAAAATCCAATTTGATAATTCTTTGTCAATTCAAGGTTACATATATTTTTTGTTTGAATCTCAAAAAGATATGAATTCTAATTTAATATTCGGATTATGCACCCCNCCCCCCCCCCCCCCCCCCCCCAAATGTTGATTTTGCCCCATTCTGCACTTTTTCTAACTGTGTAATTAGCTTCAGAGGCCAACTTTATCCACCTGTAGAAAGAAATATAGTGATAACTAGAAACATATTTTTACAAGGAAGTGATAATACATACAATAAGGACCACTCAAAAAACTTTCATATCTCCAATCCGATTCTGCAGTCAACTCCCATAAAATTTTGGGTTTAACTATTTCATACTTTTGCACTTTTTCTCAGATTTGGAATTTTTGTAGTTCCTAAGCAAAAAGTTACAACCTATTGAAATCACCAATTTTTCCCAATTTTTTACTATTCATGTAGCCACACTTAAAATTAAGAGATTACTTTGTAGATTTATAAAAAAATTAATGGGGGTCAAGGGGGCAGGGAGGGTTGAGGAAATTTCCCTCATCTTTTTTTGTAAATATTTTGATTTTACATAGTTTGGAACATAAGATCGACGATTTTTTTTCCATTTTCCAGCACCTAAAATTTGAGGTGAAAACCACTGCATATTTCCATTACCATTAGTGGTAACGACTCACCAAGAAAGCGATTTTGGAATGGTTGTTGATGGATCCATTATTAATAAAATCAAACATGTGGATGGGTGGTATCTTACCAATGTCTTGTCCACCTTCTATTATCCAACATGCAAGTTGAGGGTGTGTTGTGAATCATATCCATCAATCACAATTTTATCACCCTTGAGATGTGCATCAAAAATCACTACGGACTTGTCCACACGGGTCTATTCCTTGGAACACATTTTATACCCCCACAAATGCACACCAGGGGTGCCTGTGGAATCTTCTCCATGGATTCCCACAAACTTATATTTGTGGTACCCCCACAAATCTCTCTCTATGGTTTATGCAGATCTTACTCTGCAACACCTATGGACTGTTCTTCGCAAAACCCCATGGATAAACTCCACCGCACCAAAAAACTTATCTTCACTACTCATATAGTCTATTCTCTGCAACTCCTCCGCGGACTTTCCTTTATGGTACCCCGCACACTCCTCTTCATGGAACCTATATATTCTGGATGTCGACTACCTGCATGTCCCTCTAGTATGGATGGTCCACATCACACTCCTCTTTCCCGCATGGCATGAGTGGGGTCCACTTCGTACTAGCTCTGTGAATTCATCATTACTAGCTCTGTGAATTATGAAATTTTCCTGAATTTCCTTAAACCACAGTATTTTTACAAAAACACTTATCAACACTTCCAGCGCAACTCAGATTCTCTATCTGTGAGAGGGGATTTTGGCTTGAACAACCCTAATGTTGTAACCATTAGCTCTAATACCACTATGTCACATCCCCTCCCATCAATTCGACAAAGCTATCGGGATATGGACTATTTATGGGGTTCTAAATTTCCCCCCATGGACAAGCAATGAAATTCATAGCAATTAAATGCGTGTGTAGATGCATAATAAAAATGCACAACAAAAAATAAATGCATTGCACTCACACAACATGCATATATCAACATATTAATCAGAAGACATAATAATTCTAATCATTCACATTCAATCACAACAGTAAATTAATAAGTAAACACTTGTATTGCCTATACAGCTAGATATAGAAGAGAAAATTTACAATCAACCGTAGGAACTCTGTCCAGCAGTTTATCTCTCTACTGAGAGGCCATCCCCAAGTTGGGCTATGTATCCACTAAGGACGAACTACACAAGTTCACTCATAGCCATAGGGAGACACATCCATGCTAATCCAACACACAACTAGGTTTATCAAGATGCAGAGAGACAAGGAAGGTGAATGTTAAGCCAGTGAACTCAACCACAAAGCTCTAGACATCTCAATTGGCTTCAATCGGCCTTGGAACACACATTATGCATCACACCCAAAACAAGGAAGGTCCCCTTCTCTGCTACACAATCCCTCAGGTGTCCCCTTCCCTCTAGTGTTGTTCAGGGTGGGAATATAAAGGTCTAGTCTCCTAAGTCTCTAGAGATTCTTCTCCTTCACTAAGTTTATCAAGCAATCCAAAACTTTGGTCTCTCCTTCTCTCTGTCTTCAATTTCCTCTTGGAGATTTTTGATTTTTGGCCACAATCTTCAGCCATGAAATTAATTTTTCAAGCTTCCAATTCTGGCCACAATCTTCAGCCATGAAATGGAATCCAAAAGATGACATGGAAAACAAATAAGTACAAGTTGTATTGTTTCAAGAACTCACCACTTAAGAAGAAAGGATTACAACACAAGTTCTAGAATCACATCCATAGAACGATATTGATCTAGATTGCAGTGTTTGAGTTAGCACTTCAAACACAACCCATAATAAGGGACATCAACACTCTCATATGTGAGGACAAAGCTTCCCTTAAGGGAAAGTCAGTATTACATAACTACTACTACTACTAATAATAATAATAAAATAAACATATAATGAATAAGTATTAATTAATTGAATGAATATATGTGACCTTTTCATTGAAAAGGCACGATGGCTAATATAAAATCCAATATATTGTAATGTAATCTATCATCAAATCATTTTATTCAATATGTGTTATTTACTATGAGTATGGATCTCTTCTTTATATAGATACAAATTCTTCCATAGCACACGGACTTGGTGTTACAAACTGGACAACTCTCTATTTTTTGCAAAACAACAAGCCAGTGTTGGCCTTTTTACAACCCAAACATTTTGGATGATATGTTGTTGAAAATCAATATATTTATATTTTATGCATACATGCGGACCTGTGTGGTGTTACAAGGCTCAAGGATAGCTTCTCTATTTTCATGCCTCTTTTTAAGAAAATTTTTTGATATGTCAGCTAGTGACACTCTATGTGTCCGTTATAGGGAAGACCTTTTTCCCTTACTCTGAAGGATACATGCCTCAAGCATGTTTATTAAAAATGTAATTTTATTTCTCTTTAGATAATAAGATTACACTTTTTTCGAAGAAAAAAATGGACTCAAAATCACTATCTTATCTTGTACCAACCTTCATTTATGTCCTATACCTACTTATTACAACCATCCTCAAGTCCATAAAACCAACCTTCAAAAACAAATTTTACAACATACATTTTTAGCTTTAAAGTTCATAACGATACCTTAAAAGACTAGACACCAAACAAACTCTAACCATTTTCCATCTCCAATAAAGAGATCTTTCATAGCTTCAATTTGTGACCCTGCTCTAAACTCTTAAATAAGAATCCTTCCTACATTAATATAAATTTTTTATAAAGTTTATATAACTTTATTAAACTGTTCATAAATATACATAAATAAGGTTGCTCAAACCTATTTTTAGCGTGAAAACTTAATTCATGATTAAACTTAAAATATATTTCCAGTTCTATATTTATTTTTCACCCAATCCATCACACCTTATAATCTCCATATAACTATAACCGCGTGGCCTTTTTTTACCATTGTATTTAAAGGAGCTCAAATGTATTTACCAACATCATATTATAAAAGTAAAAAATATTTTATTTATTTATTTTTTAATAAAAGAGGATAAATTTATATTAAAAAAGTCGTTGAAGAGAGCCAAATAAGTACAAAAATTTCCAAAGTATAACCCAACTCAAAAAACCACATAGTTGTAACTAGCAATTTAGCTTCAACTTGCAGCGTTGAGACTACTACAATAGTTACAAAATTGATTTTGCTATGGTAAACCCTTACAAGTTGTCCAAGAATAAAAGCACAAAAACCTGACATTTACCAAAATCTGAAAACAAAACCACATAGAAATCCCTAAACATTCCTGAATTCCTCCCGCGGACAAGGAGAACTCAATATTTCCACAATGACATCATTCGGTTTGTGAACTTATTCTTCTTCAACATATTCCTGGTAAACCTAGATTGGCTTCCAACAAGCATATCATGGTGGACATCCACAACGATGGATAATTTCTCCAACTAAGCACTATGAACATGAACATGATCATCATGATCATCAAACCTATGGTCAAGCAAAGAGACATGCATGGTTACCTCCCGAATTACTGAGATAACGCCATCTGAGAGTTGGTTCAACGCAAGGTTGCTTGAAGATCATAGATATCTGCTTTCATATCCCACAAACCCACCACCAACTCAATCAACTTGTATGTGGCCACCTCCTTGACCTTCATTATGTCCACAAACACAAAATACCAAAAATCAAAATACACTAGAACATAATATTGCCGCTACAAGTGGATAACATTGATGGGACTGAGAGCAAAGGAAGCTAAAACCGCCAACCCAAGAGCAAATTCCTTTGAGAAATAGCTAGAGGGAACGACAATAAGACTCCCAAGCACAAAAGGCGAGCCCTTGTAGTGTTCAAACTAGATATGAAGAGCATACCAACTACTAGTTGTGTCTGCATTTCGAAAATCCTAACAACAAAGTTCAAATGCATCCTCCGTCAAGGCAAGGTCTCTCGAGGCTTCTCCCATGCATGGAGTGAATGCTTCTTTAATGCTAGATCTTCGATAAGTGAACGTCAATGAGTGGCGACCATGCATGGAAGGAGGGAATACAACCAAAGTTTCAAATGCATAACAAACACTAAGAGGAGGCACCGGATGTCGGGTTGGCCCCAATTTTTAACCATTACACCTTTGCCAAGTGTTTTAGTGTGATTAGCTTACCAGTCAGCTACATGATTATTATGCCTCCAGAGATGCACCAAATTGACTCATTTAATACCCCTCATGAGATCAATAATTTGAGATTGTAGCTTCCTGATAAACCGATTCTCTAGGGATATGTCTTTTCTAGTTTGCGAGATAATAAAAAAAGAAGCTCCAATAACCATAATGTCTTGAATTCCAAATGAGACAATATAGTCCAGGCCTATAAACAAAGCATATCTTTTTACTATATAGCTAGTGGCTTTTTTCAAGTCCAAAAATAATAATGACTTGATTTCCTCCGAGATCGAGAAGAATCCCAGCTGCTCCACCTCTAAAATAAATTGTCTTTATGTATCTAATTAAAATTATTATAGGGATGGAATAATGGTAAAACCTATTTCATAAAAGATTGAAAAGAAAACCTCGCTTATTATTAATTAGGTTTGCACATATGATTAGATTATTGAAAGGAATGAGAATGGTGACGTGCATTATGTAGAGAATAAGAAACTTTAAATTAGTAATAATTAGAGTTGCACGTATGGAAGTTGGATGCTGTTTATAGTGAAGAATGATTATTTTCGACAGATTAAAAAATAAATATCTCAACTGCTAAAATGTTTGTTTTCGGAATTTTGACCAACTATTGTATTCTAAATTGTTGAATCAAAGATTAAAATGTAGTGAGCTATTAACTATTAAAGTTACAGTATTCTAAATTGTTGAACCAAAAATATGCAACGAGGTATTAAAACTACAAATTATAAAAGACGAAAGGTGAAATCATAAAGAGCGCCTGTAGCTCAGTGGATAGAGCGTCTGTTTCCTAAGCAGAAAGTCGTAGGTTCGACCCCTACCTGGCGCGTCATATTTAGCTTTTCTGAGCGGGATGCGAGGAATTACATGAAATTCATATAGTTTTTATAACTTTGGTACAACAGATTGTGATTGGTTGAGGTCATATCTGTCTCGATTTATTTTGTTGTTGATTCAGGAGATGGGTGGTTCCGCTGTGCCCACATCGGGTCTGGGTCCGGGTCTGGGTCTGCTTTTTCATTTGTACCAATTCGAACTGTTACAAAACTCTTGTTATGTGTCTCTTTTACTTGAGCAATAATATGTTATCGGTCCGCGTCAATATTTTGCCATGAGTTCTTCGATCTTGGGGTTCACGACCGGTTACAATTTGGTGTAGATTTTGATTATGTTTTTATCAGGTTATTGTTTAAGTTTATAGAGGTGTAAATACATCACTTTTCTGGATTTGAACTTGTGATTTTTTTGGAGGAAACACATGTTTTTAATCATTAGGCCTATTCAATGTACAAATCCATTGCCCTTTAGGTTTCTACAAACCCCAAAATTACTTGCTCTGAGTTTGTTTGTTTAGCACCATCTTTTTTAATTTCCACGGATCCAATTAGGGTTTTATTATGCATTCTATGGGGCATATCGGTCTTGGTCTTTGACAAGTATAGAGTGCTTTGCACTTTGAGTGGTGTTTTCCATACTACAACAACCTTAGAAGCTTGAGCTCCAATATTTGTCACTTCATCAACATGGTCTAGAGGATATATACATGGTTGGTCTTATACAAGTGGTCTAGACCATCTATACACAGTTGGTCTTATTTTGAAGTTGTGGATCGCTGTGGAGGTCCCAGTGGAGGATGAGTTTTGGAAGATGAAAACGAGTTGAGAGGAGTTCATGTAATGAGAAGTCGAGGTAGGAGTACTTAAAAACCCTAATGTGGATTTCATTTTTGTGTTTCGGAGGTTTTTATTCGAAATGTTAATTGCTTGAACAAAAGTATGCAAAAGACGTTCTGAGGAAATGGCCATTGGAAGTTGAGGGGGGCTGCAGTAATGAGCGAACCTTAGGTTTTCCACAGTTAGGAAGATGAAGGCTATGGTCTACAACTTGAATTTGTGGACCATCGAGTCAAATGACGAGGTAGTAGACTATGGAGACAGGGAGGAACGAAGCCCTAGATCCATTTTCCGTACACACCATGAGCTGATAGAATTATGGCATAGTAGTAGATGTATGAATGTTATCTCAACAATGGAAGTCATGAAGGTGGAGGGCACCTTAGTCTAGCAAAAAAGAGGTTAAGCAATCAAAGGAAAGGACATCCCATGTACTCCTAACTGCTCTAGGTAGGATTCACTCCAGTCAACCTTAAATGCATGCATGAGGGCTCAATCCCAAGGTAAGTTGATTACGTATCCACGCATTCTTCTGGTTGTTTTGTACGTCCCAAAACTCTCTTAGGTAGCCTCTTCATAACATGGTAGTGGTGGTATTGTGAAGGATTTCAAAGGTGATCGATCAAGCAGGAAGGCTCCTCATGGGGGAAAAAGATCTAGGGGATTATGCTACCCAAGTTTGAGACAGTCTTGAATGTGCCAAGACCTACTCGGTTCACAAAAGCAAATGCATTAGGTCGCAAGCAAATTGTGTTAAAGTGGTAATTATACATAATGTGCAACTATTCGAAGTGGAAGGTTTAATGGCGAAGGCACTTGTAGGTCGATGTATGGGTGAATTCGTTGACTGTGAATCATTAAAAGGGTGGTTGTTGAAGCACTAGAATTCGTTGTTGGGTTATCCCCGAACATTCCATGTGTTGGTGTGAGGTTGGATTAGCTTCACGTTGATGAACAAATATGTTATGAAGATTTTGGAAAAAAATGGTTTTGGGGGCCTTCATGTTTATGCCTGAAGTGTTACGTTCTTGGATTTGATTGGAGTAAGGAACCAAAATGTTCAAAAAGTATGGGTGCTATTGTTGGGGCTTCCTTGGGAGATTTGGCATGGAGAAATACTAGAACAAGTGGGTAACTCAATCAACGATTCATTTCTTTTGAAGATGGACAGGAGGAGAAAGGGGATTGGAGAATTGTCCATATCCTGGTAGAACTCGACTTAAGGGAGGGACTTCAAGCATAACTTGACATTGACTGAGAGGGATGGAACTATACTCATAGGTTGGACTACTAGAAACTACCTTTTAGACGCAACATTTGTAATTAGGTAAGCAATTTAAAGGATTCATGCACTAATGGAAGGAATGATCCACAACGACAAGATAAGATTTGGGTAAAAATTTTTGTGAAAATGGGTCTTCCAAGTCTTTAGATTATTTACAGGTTGTTGGTAAATTGGCTTGGAGCCTATCTTGGACTTGGTTCCAAAAAACACCGAGTCGACAACATCTATTGATTCAATTAAAGGTAAGGAAATTCTAGACCCACCTCTATGCATTTTGGAAGAATCATGTGTTCCTTTATTACATATTAATAATGGCACTTCAATTTCTAAAGAACACATATGCTCGCTTTCCTTCTATCAACCCGGATGGGAGGGAAAGGGAGAATCTTAAACAAGGGGAGGACTATGTTTCTCAATTATTGCTTGGGAGGGAAAATATTATACCTTGTGGCTCTCTCATATCCCATGACCCGGGTCCTTGTCCTGTTTTCTGTTTACTTGGAGTCTTGAAGGATGTCTCTCCTTTACCTCTCAAAGACCCTAAACAAAGGTTGTAATCATCTCATGTGAATTCATCCTATTGTTTCATATCAAAGAAAGACATGGAGGGAGATCTTGGGGGGGTTGATGGGGGTTTATCCTAGGATAAAGATCCTCCACCCACTATAGGGAGAAAGTCTCACATTGCTTTGGATAAGAATCAAGCGAATAAGGAAGTTAAAGAAAGGAATTAATGCACTATTGATGGGGCCCTTAGAATAGGGAAGGCCCAAAACCATGTTTTAAATGGTTACTCTCCCTTAATGTCCAAGGACTTAGGATGCCCACAAAAAGGTATCCCTTAAAAGACTTGTTTTTGGTTTGTTTATAAATTGAACTTAGTTTTGTTTCAAGAAACAACATGTTTTGGTAGAAAGTAATGGATTTTCTATTCTGTCTTAAAAGATTGGAATTTCCTCTCAATTGATGCAACATGGTGAGCTAGTGGTTTGGTTACTAGGTGGAATAACAAGTTTGCCTCCATTTCATCTTTAGATGTCACCTCAAGTGTCTTATTGGATCTCTCAACCGAGGAGCTATGGAATGCTTTAAGGATAACCATTGTTTATGGGGCCTATGGTGGTAGAAAATTATTTTGGGATGATCACGGTTAATACTGGAGTTATGAGTGGGGATAATGCAATTATATAGGAGTGAGTTAAACCTTACCCTTAGTCTCAAACAAAATTTGGGGAGAGGTAGCTAGGAAAAACTCTCTTGTATATTACTTTTCCCGGTTGTTTGAGAAACTTCATTGGGTTGATTTGGAACCAATTGAGATCCTTCCTACATGGAGAAACGCTAGAAGAGGCATTGAACCAATCTCTAAAAGACTTGATAGGTTTATTTTTGTAAATTCCATGTTTAATGACAAGATAACAATAAAATGTTGGGTAAGCTTGTGGGGAGCTTAAGATCATCTTCCAATCTTATTAAATCTGGACTTAGAGGAAAGGAAAGCTTCGAGTTCCTTGAAATTCAATCGTGCTTGGTTGTTGGAGGAATATTTTAGAGATTTAATTCCTAAGAATTGGACTCATGTGGATTCTCTACTTGGGGACTTTTCCATGATGTAATTTGCATATAATATAGAAAAATCAGGGAATTTATGAAAGGATGGGCCAAATCTCTAGCTTCTAGATGACAAAATAGTTGAAGGAAGTGGAAGCAAGTATTAATGATTTTTTTTAGCATAATGATGGAATATTCTTTGATGTTGAACATGTGGCCTTGAAAGAGCTGGAGGGAAAAATAAGGACTTGATAAGGAAGATATTTCCTAGAGGCTAAGGAGCAGGGCTCTTTAGATAAAAGAAGGGGACACTAATACTAAATTCTTTCACAAATATGCTAATTATATGAAGCATACTATTACAATATAGGATATTCTCTACCCTGATGGATCTAAGGTTAAAATTCCAAGGAAATAGAAAAGGTGGGAAGATTTGATTTCAAATAACTTTTTAAAGATCTAGAAGAGGGGGGAGTTTCAAAATCTAAGTATTTGAGGGGATTGACGATGAATGATTGGTTTAGAATAGAAAGAAATTTTTTTAGGGGTCCTCTATAGTATGGAGAGCACTGGAAAATGCCTTTTTTTAGTAGACAATTGGACAACTTAGAAAGTTGGGAATGGAAATAATGTGAGAATTCGAGAGGACCCTTAGATTGGAGCTAATGGAAACTTCAAATTATTAGAGGCATTGTTGGAAGCCTTTTATGATCAGGGAATTTTCTTTTTAAAGGATACTAATTCTCAGATGAATAGAAATGCTTGGATGCAACCTTGGGAGACTTTGAACAATTTAAAATTACAAGAAGACTTTGCAAAAGAGTGGGGACAATACATAAATTCTCTCTCCCATAGTACTATTAAATTATCATAAGAAGAGGACAAACTCAATTGGACTAGAAATATGGGCATTGATGTTTATACAACCAAGTTAAGGTCTGTAACTCGAGTTGCAGAGGTTATGCAAGAAGAGAGAGTTTGGTGGTGGAAACTTGTTTGGAAGCTTTATTGTCCATTAAAAATCATAATTCCTCTTTGTTTGGTGCTTGCAAACAAATTATTAAACTAGCATAACGGATAAAAGAGGCCCAAATGGATGGGATCGGTCAGATGTATTCTTTACAAGAACTGTAGTGAAACCATCAACCCTTTGTTTGTGAATTGTTCTTTCCCCATAGAAGTATGGAAAGAGGTTACTATGGGATATGTCAGTAAGGTTAAATGGGATAAGGAGTCTTTGGGGGACTTCTTGTTGGGTTGGATTACAAACAGGGTAGTAGATGCATATAATGTCCTTCCTTGGAATTTTGTTTATGGGATCTGGTAGTCTTGAATACAATGTTATTTTGGAATTGAGTCTTATATGTTTCTCTTGTATCCCATAAAATTAGATTGACACTTTAGGACAATAAAAGAGCTCCTTAGTAGTGCTCCACTAGATCTATGTATGATGCCCTGCATTGATCATGAGACTCCTTGGGGATTCTTTTATGGATCAAACCAAGGAGTGAGTGGAACTTGTGGACTAGGGGCATTACTTTTTCTTGATTTTTAACAATATTTTATGCTCAAGCTAGGTGTCAGGGAAGGTTCAATTAATTGAGTTGAATTTTATTCCCTTTAGGTTCTTTTGGTTTTTTTCTCTTGTGGAAAATGGTTAAAAAAGATCCAACCCTCCGGATACTCAAAGATTTTGATAGAATAAGAAAATCACAAGTGTAATATTGGTAATTTAGGTCTAGCTCCTATTATGCATCAAGTTAAAGAGGCTAAAAAGTCTTTTGAGCTTAACTCTTTTACACATGTCTCTCATGAATTCAATGACCACGTAGACAAATTGTCCAATGAAGGTTTTCTTTTGTAGGAGGGTGCCTTAATTGAATTGGAATTCATAGGAGGTACATTCCCTTCAGATATTTGTATTAATCATTAACTAGTTTTCTGCATGATGCTTTCGGAAGTTTAATATAATATATGTGAGATCTTAATGAGATCCTTTAAATCTCACAAGAGGTTGGTTTCCTTTGTTTCTTAGGATGAGTAAATGTGTTCATGGCTCGCTATGGGGACTACAATAAGTTGTTTTCTATGCTTTAAACCTAAAAAACAGACATTATATCTTGCACTTGCTACATTTTAAGTTCACATTGGACATAATATGTGTATGTTTTGATTTTTATCTCATAAATATTGAATATAAATATTTTTTTTCATCATTGAAATATGCAATGCTATATTTTGTACACAAAGTTGGTTTCTATTGAACTTTATTTATTATGTATGTATACATCATTAATTTAAAAAAAAAATCAATTAGAAACACTTACTTATATCTATATATGGTTGGTTTAAAAAAATATCAAAATTTTCAATTAGGAAAAACTTTAAAAATGGAGGATGGTTGGGAGGGCTATTCATAGTTCTCACTTGGTCATTAGCAATAATTTATTAGTTGTAACAAATTAAAGATTATAAAATTGGAAGAAATAAAAGATTCAAATTTTCATAGTTTAAACCAATAAAACTATTAAATTGAATTACAGTAAATTTAGGGTCTAGGAAATATTAAATAATAAAAATAATATGCCTTGTCATATTTAGTTAATCTTTTTTTTTGTAAATCTGCAAGTATGATTTATATTAAAAGTACAAAAAGAGTTACATGGAAAGATGTCGGCTCATGAAGTCTGGGAAGGCGTTTCCACCAACCTAGACCTCTAACAATGCTGATCATCAGAAACACAGAAGAGAACTGAGTTTTTTCCATCGACTTTCTTGCACTGCAATACTTACAATATGGACTAGGAATTATTTTTGAGCAACAAGAAAGTACATTGGCAAAAAATATAGGACCTTAGTAGTGAAATGAGCAGACTAGGGGCGAACCCCTGGAGCAGGCGCTTCATCTTTGTCCGGGCTGGGTTTATCTTCCACTATTGGGAAGCTACCAAAGAAATATTCATCCCATACCTGAGAAGGGAGCTTGGGCGATAGGGGCTCTAGTTTGCTACTCATGGTCCCATCCCCAGAGGAAGCACGAACCCTTTTGAATTGCAGGAGATCAATTGTAGACGACACTAGAAAGTTGGATACAAGCGGAGCCCAACTTGAAGAAGCTCATGTTTTTTGCATGGTCGTCCCAGCGGAAGAGGATGTCGAGACTTTCATTGTCTCTAAACCTTTGGAGAACAGGTCCTCCGAGACCGAATCTTGTGGAGGCTCATGAGTCAGGATGCTTGGATGGGGGGTTGCTGCAGAACCAGCAGGGAAGGCGGTCACCATATTCGCCATCTCAGGCCTGAAAAAGTTGGAAGCAGGGTTCTTGATCTTGGATGAGCAACGCTCTAGTGAGTATTTACCCCCAACTAGACCGGCATCCATATTGGCTAGTTTTCCATCCAAATACACTAGGAGGCTTATGACATCCATAATAGATGTGTTGGCTGTAGACCAATTCATTAGCACTTCCTCCACCAAATTTCCAAGCATGTTCTTAACTAGCTATTTCCAAGCATGTTCTTAACTAGCTAGTAGAATTTTATCTGGTTGCCATAGTTTCCCGTGGCAAGAAATTTAGCAACTTGGGCATATTCCCATTCTTCAATGAGAGCATGAAATGGGGGTGAAACAATGCTATCATATCCAATATTTACTACCTTCACTTTTCTTGGGTGCTCAGCCTCACATATTGACCCATGCCTACCTCCTCTACAGGGATTCCCCTTGGCCGCGTCATTGAGTGACTGCAAAGAGCCGAGACATCCAAAGACGAACAGGTAATAGAGCATGACCAGAGCTGAACAAACACCAAAGAAAACGCCGAGGGAGCACTCATGCAGAAGGTAACCGATCTGGGATTTATATCATACGTCGTCCGGGAGGGTGGGAAAGGCTTCACATGTAGGGATTTCATTTTGCAGTTGTACTTCCTCCGTCGTTTCAGAGTGCTGATTCTCATAACTCCATCGTATACCATTAAATTCTAGGTCAAATGAGTGATCCCTGTGCGTCTCTTCAATGATATGAGTTGAGCCCATGTCATGGCTCTCCATTAAACTTGCGCCAGCCACCTGTTTATGCATTAATACATGCCTATCAACCTAGCTGGAGGCGGATCGTGGGCACGCGTCTAGGCCAGATGACAATTGTTTTAGACACAAACCTCCAGCTGGGACCTGCTCGAGAAGCATGCCAACTAAATACTGGGTTTCTGTGTCTCGGGTAATGGGCTGCCTGCTTCGATTAGCTCCAGGTGTGCTGATCGTGCTTCCAAGTGACGTGTAGGATGGACAAACACCCACATCCGAGGATATCTAGTTATTCTTAATTTATATTGCCTTGTTAATTATAGTTCCAAATAAATTGAATGAGCGTAAATTTAAGAGATGGCAATTAAAAATAATATAAAAAAGTTAGATTTGTACACATAATAAATGCAGTTCCAAACATTTTTATTTATATTATAGTATTTAAAATAATTAAATATATATTATAAATTTAAAACTTATAAAGTAATTAAATTATAAGTATATAATATAACGATGATGATGTTAATGGTTTGTTATTAATATTAACTAAAACCAGGTATAGTCTATGTAATCTTAAAAAATGTAAGGAATCACTTGGTTTGTTATAGAATTTTATTTCCGCAGTCGAAAAGCTTTAAGAGAAAGTGTTCATAGATCACCATAGTTGTGATATGTTAAAATTTAGGAATGTCAATATTGTCACAACTATTTTGAAATTGAGATCTAATGCGTGTGTACAAAGGGAATTTTAAGAGAAAGTGATTTTTGTCTTCAACCCTCTTAGTGTCACAATGATTTTCTTTCATCCGACAATGTTTAAAGAATTGTCCAATGCCCTAGTTCACTATGGAACTTGCGAGAGTTTGGTCTTATTTTAGTCATATTGATTTTTTTCTTTATGCTAGTTAAAACAAAGAGATAATTTTGCTATTCTAGATTAGGGTTGATCACATATTATAGTGTCTTAACTTTCTCTTATACTCTAATTCATTGGTGCACCACATTTTCTCCTTAAATTTAGATATGTGATATCTGTAATAACCCAAGCATTAATAAAAAATTATTCATTTTATAACTTTAACATGCATTACAAATTGAACAATTTCAAACATATTATTATAGATATATTACACATGATACTTATGTCTAGTGCATCCTCTTCACCATTTAAGTAATTATAACACATGCCATGTTTTTATCCTAACACCCAATGTATGAATCTTTTTTATTTATGCTCCCATAAATAATATGAAACAATTTTAACATATGCATGGGATCTAGTAAGTGGACAATCATAAGATGTTTCTAGCATAGATGTTGGTTCTAGGATGAAGCAAACATTATTATACACAACATAAATATAGAATCATAAAGCAAACAATAACATCATGCACATATAGACACCATGATTTATCTTGTAAACCCCTTAATTGGGTAAAACCAACAAAAAATATCTTCAATATGCCCCTTGACAAATCCATCCAAGGCATGGTCGACGACTAGGGGTACGCTCGACCATCAATGAATTTTCGGACATGCACTTTCATATTAAAATGGAGTATGACCATCATCTTTATAGACTTACATCTCAATATTACCGTAGGTGGACGTCCCAATACCTTGGATCTATTATAGAAATAACCAAAGTCAGTTAGCTTCCTCTATGACTGAGTCAAGATCAACCCAACATTACCCCCTTTAAACTTGACTTAGGAATGGCACCTCCCCCCCACCTCAAGTTTGATCCATAGAGAATCTAGCATCTAGGCTATCACCTAGGTCTATAAATTGACTTTATCAGTGAATTACTAGGGGTACACATGCCTCTATTGGTATTATATAAGTATTCCCATTTACAATGATTACAACTCCATTAATGAAACGCTTCTTTAAAAAATAGATTCTAGAGAATCTACCACTCATACACTAATAACCAAGCAATATTGAATCGAGTACTTGAATTATGCTGCTCAATTGACTACCCTGTCGATCTGTATGCATAATTGACTCCATAATCCACCATCTTCTCTAGTTGATCTCCTCTAGAGAGTCAACTACATACTTCACCATCTACTACAGTCAATCTGTCTTCATGTGGATCCAATTATGTCCTTAGTTTCCACTAGCACATCCTCTTCGATCGCATTTGCATATGCCTCGAGAATCAAAACATGTTTCAACAGAGTCTAACCCTCAACAATACATTCATGTCTATCAAATAGGTATTGGGAGAATCCCTAGTACTAACCAGTCTTGATTATTGCAAATATTTTATGATATTCCCATTTGCATATGATCATACCATAGTTGTTGTCCTAGTGACAAAGAACGTTGAAGGTTATGAGAAATCAATTTCCTTCTTCAGTAAATCACTTAGAGATGCAGTTTTGAAATACAATATCATGGAAAAACAAACATATTCTCTGGTCAAAGCACTTAAATACTTTAGAGAATATGTCCATAATCCAAAATCATATTTTTTATTCCTCATGTGGCAATCAAGGAGATGTTGTGTCAATAACAGGTTGATGGAAAGTGGGGTAAATGGATTACCGAAATTCCAGAATTCGACATGGTGATCAGACCTACCAAGTTGATCAAAGGTCAAGGACCATAAAAATAATGGTAGAAGAAAATTTGCAAGCAATAGGAATCCATACAATACATTTTAAGGAAGCAGGGGAGCCAAGTAATGAGACACATACTTATGTTAAATCCTCCTATCACCAATCCAACTGGTATGATGGCATATCCCACTTATTATCAACTAGTACTTACCCCCAGAATTTGATAAATATCAAAGGAGGTCTCTGGGGCTCAAAGCTATGAAATATTATGCTATGGGGGAATAATTACATTAAAATAACCTTGAATGAATCCTACTTAAATGCCTTTTGGAAGACGAGGATGAAGACCTAATCAAATATATGCATCAAGGAATTTGTGGAAGATATTTTGTTACTAGGGATTCACTGCATAATATACTCAATCAAGTATGGATACTACTCGCAAACCATTCTTGTAGATGCACATATATTTGTGAGGGCCTATGTGCCTTGTCAAACCTTTACTAACATGCAAAAACTCCCAACCATGCCCTTAAAACCTGTGCAAATTGAGTTTCCTTTCTAGAAATGGGGTGTAGAATTCATTTGAGAGATCCATCCCCCATTCAACGACCAACATATATTGATCCTAATAACCACATATTATTTCACCAAGTGGGTAGAGGTTGTACTTACCAAAAAACCCACATATATGGTAATCATTAATTTTTTAGAAGAAAACGTGTTGTCCAAATATGGCTTCCCTAAGAAGATAGTAGCTAACAATTCCAAATCCTTTAGCTCCATTTGTACCAGTTCGAACTGTTAGAAAACTCTTGTTATGTGTCTCTTTTACTTGAGCAATAATATGTTATCGATCCGCGTCAATATTTTTCCATGAGTTCTTGGATCTCGGGGTTCATGACCGGTTACAATTTGATTATGTTTTGATTATGGATCTCGGGGTTCATGACCGGTGTACATTTTGATTACGTTTTTATCCAGTGCTTAGAACTGTTCATTATTCATTATTTAAGTGTTAAAGTTTATAGAGGTGTAAATAAACTACTTTTCCGTATTTGAACTTATGATTTTTTTGGAGGAAACACATGTTTTTAACCATTAGGCCTATTCAATGTACAAATCCATTGAACTTTAGGTTTCTACAAACCCTAATTTTACTTGCTCTGAGTTTGTTTGTTTAGCACCATCTTTTTTTATTTCCGTGGATCCAATTAGGGTTTTATTATGCATTCTATAGGGCATATGGGTCTTGGTGTTTGACAAGTATAGAGTGGTTTTCACTTTGAGTGGTGTTTTCCATACTACAACAACCTTAGAAGATTGAGCTCCAATATTTGTCACTTCATCAACATGGTCTAGAGGATATATACATGGTTGGTCTTATACAAGTGGTCTAGACCATCTATACACAGTTGGTCTTATTTTGAAGTTGTGGATCGCTGTGGAGGTCCTAGTGGAGGATGATTTTTGGAAGATGAAAATGAGTTGAGAGGAGTTCATGTAATGAGAAGTCGAGGTAGGAGTACTTAAAACCCTAACGTGGATTTCATTTTTGTGTTTGAGGTTTTTATTCGAAAAGTTAATTGCTTGAACAAAAGTATGCAAAAGATGTTCTGAGGAAATGGCCATTGGAATTTGAGGGGGTCTGCAGTAATGAGTGAACCTTAGGTTTTCCATAGTTAGGAATATGAAGGCTATGGTCTACAACTTGAATTTGTGTACCATCGAGTCAGATGACGAGGTAGTAGACTATAGAGACGGGGAGGGACGAAGCCCTAGATCCATTTTTCGTACACACCATGAGCTGATAGAATTATGTCATAGTACTAGATCTATGAATGTTATCTCAACAATGGAAGTCACAAAGGTGGAGGACACATTAGTCTAGAAAAAAAGAGGTTAAGCAATCAAAGGAAAGGACATCCCATGTACTCCTAACTACTCTAGGTAGGATTCACTCTAGTCAACCTTAAATGCATGCATGGGGGCTCAATCCCAAGTTAAGTTGATTACATATCCATGCATTCTTTTGGTTGTTTTGTAGGTCCCAAAACTCTCTTAGGTAGCCTCTTCACAACATGGTAGTGGTGGTAATGTGAAGGAGTTAAAAGGTGATTGATAAAGCAGGAAGGCTCCTCATGGAGGAAAAAGATCTAGGGGATTGTGCTACCCAAGTTTGAGACAGTCTTGAATGTGCCAAGACCTACTCAGTTCACAAAAGGAAATGCATTAGGTCATGAGCAAATTGTGTTAAAGTGGTAATTATACATAATGTGCAACTATTCGAAGTGGAAGGTTTAATGGCAAAGGCACTTGTAGGTAGATTTATGGGTGAATTCGTTGACCGTGAATCATTAAAAGGGTGGTTGTTGAAGCACTAGAAGTCGTTGTTGGGTTATCCATGAATATTCCATGTGTTGGTGTGAGGTTGGATTAGATTCACGTTGATGAACAAAGATGTTATGAAGATTTTGGAAAAAAATGGTTTCGGGGGCATTCATGTTTATGCCTGAAGTGTTACGTTCTTGGATTTGATTGGAGTAAGGAACCAAAATGTTCAAAAAGTATGGGTGATATTGTTGGGCCTTCCTTGGGATATTTGGCATGGAAAAATACCAGAACAAGTGGGTAACTCAATCAATGATTCATTTCTTTTGAAGATGGTCAGGAGGAGAAAGGGGATTGGAGAATTGTCCATACCCTGGTAGAACTTGACTTAAGGGAGGGACTTCAAGCATAACTTGACATTGACTGAGAGGGATGGAACTATACTCATAGACTACTATAAACTCCCTTTTAGACGCAACATTTGTAATTAGGTAAGCAATTTAAAGGATTCATGCACTAATGGAAGGAATGCTCGACAACGACAAGATAAGATTTGGGTAAAAAGTTCTGTGAAAATGGGTCTTCAAAGTCTTTAGATTATTTAAAGGTTGTTGGTAAAGAGGCTTGGAGCCTATCTTGGACTTGGATCCAAAAAACACCGAGTTGACAACATTTATTGATTCAATTAAAGGTAAGGGAATTCTAGATCCACCTCTATGCATTTTGGAAGAATCATGTGTTCCTTTATTACATATTAATAATGGCACTTCAATTTCTAAAGAACACATATGCTCATTTGCCTTCTATAAGCCTGGATGGGAGGGGAAGGGAGAATCTTAAACAAGGGGAGGACAATGTTTCTCAATTATTGCTTGGGAGGGAAAATATTATACCTTGTGGCTCTCTCATATCCCATGACCTGGGTCCTTGTCCTGTTTTGTGTTTACTTGGAGTCTTGAAGGATATCTCTCCTTTACCTCTCAAAGACCCTAAACAAAGGTTGTAATCATCTCATGTGAATTCATCCTATTGTTTAATATCAAAGAGAGACATGGAGGAAGATCCAATGGGGGTTGATGGTGGTTTATCCTAGGATAAAGATCCTCCACCCACTATAGGGAGAAAGTCTCACACTGCTTTGGATAAGAATCAAGCGAATGAGGAAGTTAAAGAAAGGAAGCAATGCATTATTGATGGGGCCCTTAGAACATAGAAGGCCCAAAATCATGTTTTAAATGGTTACTCTCCCTTAATGTCCAAGGGATTAGGGTGCCCACAAAAAGTTATCCCTTAAAAGACTTGTTTTTGGTTTGTTTATAAATTGAACTTAGTTTTGTTTCAAGAAACAACATGTTTTGGTAGAAAGTAATGGATTTTCTATTCTCTGTCTTAAAAGATTGGAATTTCCTCTCAATTGATGCAACACGGTGAGCTAGTGGTTTTGTTATTGGGTGGAATAACAAGTTTGCCTCCATTTCATCTTTAGATGCCACCTCAAGTGTCTCATTGGATATCTCAACCGAAGAGCTATGGAATCCTTTAAGGATAACCAATGTTTACGGGGCCTATGGTGGTAGAAAATCATTTTGGGATGATCTTGTTAATACTGGAGTTATGAGTGGGGATAATGCAATTATATGGGAGTGAGTTAAACCTTACCCTTAGTCTCAGACAAAATTTGGGGAGAGGTAGCTAGGGAAAATTCTCTGGTATATTACTTTTCCCGATTGTTTGAGAAACTTCATTGGGTTAATTTGGAACCAATTGAGATCCTTCCTACATGGAGAAAAGCTCAAAGAGGCATTGAACCAATCTCTAAAAGACTTGATAGGTTTGTTTTTGTAAATTCCATGTTTAATGACAAGATAACAATAAAATTTTGGGTAAGCTTGTGGGGAACTTAAGATCATCTTCCAATCTTATTAAATATGGACTTAGAGGAAAGGAAAGCTTTGAGTTCCTTGAAATTCAATCATGCTTGGTTGTTGGAGGAATGATTTTAGAGATTTAATTCCTAAGAATTGGACTCATGTGGATTCTCTACTTTGGGACTTTTCCATGATGTAATTTGCATATAATATAAAAAAAATCAGGAATTTATGAAAGGATGGGCCAAATCTCTAGCTTGTAGATCACAAAAATAGTTTAAGGAAGTGGAAGCAAGTATTAATGACCTTTTTAGCATAACGAGGATGGAATCTTCTTTGATGTTGAACATGTGGCCTTTAAAGAGATGGAGGGAAAAATAAGGACTTGATAAGGAAGATATTTCCTAGAGGCTAAGGAGCAGGGCTCTTTGGATAAAAGAAGGGGACACTAATACTAAATTATTTCACAAATATGCTAATTATAGGAAGCATACTATTACAATCTGGGATATTCTCTACCCTGATGGATCTAAGGTTAAAATCCCAAGGACATAGCAAAGGTGGGAAGATTTGATTTCAAATACCTTTTTAAAGATCCAGAAGAGGGGGGAGTTTCAAAATCTAAGTATCTAAGGGGATTGACCATGTACGATTGGTTTAGAATAGAAAGAAAAACTTTCAGGGGTCCTCTATAGTATGGAGAGCACTGGAAAATGCCTTTTTTTAGTAGGCAATTGGACAACTTAGAAAGTTGGGAATGGAAATAATGTGAGAATTCGAGAGGACCCTTAGATTGGAGCTAATGGAAACTTCAAATTATTAGAGGCATTGTTGGAAGCCTTTCATGATCAAGGAATTTTGTTTTTAAAGGATGCCAATTATCATATGAATAGAAATGCTTGGATGCAATCCTGGGAGACTTTGAACAATTTAAAATTAAAAGAAGACTTTGCAAAAGAGTGGGGACAATACATAAATTCTCTCTCCCATAGTACTATTAAATTATCATAAGAAGAGGACAAACTCAATTGGACTAGAAATATGGGCATTGATGTTTATACAACCAAGTTAAGGTATGTAACTCGAGTTGATGAGGTTATGCAAGAGGAGAGAGTTTGGTGGTGGAGACTCGTTTCGAAGCTTTATTGTCCATTAAAAGCATAGTTCGTCTTTGTTTGGTGCTTGCAAACAAATTATTAAACTAGCATAATGGATAAAAGAGGTCCAAATGGATGGGATCGGTCATATGTATTCTTTACAAGAACTGTAGTGAAACCATCAACCCTTTGTTTGTGAATTGTTGTTTCTCCATAGAAGTATGGAAAGAGGTCACTACGGGATATGTCAGTAAGGTTAAATGGGATAAGGAGTCTTTGGGGGACTTCTTATTGGATTGGTTTACAAACAGGGTAGTAGATGCATATAATGTCCTTCCTTGGATTTTTGTTTATGGGATCTGGTAGTCTCGAATACAATGTTATTTTGAGATTCAGTCTTATATGTTTCTCTTGTATCCCATAAAATTAGATTGACACTTTAGGACAATAAAAGAGCTCCTTAGTAGTGCTCCACTAGATCTATGTTGATGCCTTGCATTGATCATGAGACTCCTTGGGGATTCTTTTATGGAGCAAACCAAGGAGTGAGTGGAACTTGTGGACTAATGGCATTACTTTTTCTTGATTTTTAACAATATTTTATGCTCAAGCTAGGTGTCAGGGAAGGTTCAATTAATTGAGTTGAATTTTATGCCCTTTAGGTTCTTTTGTTTTTTTTCTCTTGTGGAAAATGGTTAAAATCCAACCCTCCGGATACTCAGATTTTGATAGAATAAGAAAATCACAAGTGTAATATTGGTAATTTAGGTCTAGCTCCTATTATGCATCAAGTTAAAGAGGCTAAAAATTCTTTTGAGCTTAACTCTTTTACACATGTCTCTCATGAATTCAATGACCACATAGAAAAATTGTCCAATGAAGGTTTGCTTTTGTAGGAGGGTACCTTAATTGAATTGGAATTCAGAGGAGGTACATTCCCTTTAGATATTTGTATTAATAATTAACTAGTTTTCTGCATGATGCTTTCGGAAGTTTAATAGAATATATGTGAGATCTTAATGAGATCCTTTAAATCTCACAAGAGGTTGGTTTCCTTTGTTTCTTAGGATGAGTAAATGCATTCATGGCTCTGTATGGGGACTGCAATAAGTTGTTTTCTATGCTTTAAACCTAAAAAACAGACATTATATATTGCACTTGCTACATTTTAAGTTCACATTGGACATAATATGTGTATGTTTTGATTTCTATCTCATAAATATTGAATATAAATATTTTTTTTCATCATTGAAATATGCAATGCTATATTATGCTATATTTCGTACACAAAGTTGGTTTCTATTGAACGTTATTTATTATGTATGTATACATAGTTAATTTAAAAAAAAAACAATTAGAAAAACTTACTTATGTCTATATATGGTTGGTTTAAAAAAATAACAAAATTTTCAATTAGGAAACACTTAAAAAATGGAGGATGGTTGGGAGGGTTATTCACAGTTCTCACTTGGTCATTAGCAATAATTTATTAGTTGTAACAAATTAAAGATTATAAAATTGGAAGAAACAAAAGATTCAAATTTGCATAGTTTAAACCAATAAAACTATTAAATTGAATTACATTAAATTTAGGGTCTAGGAAATATTAAATAATAAAAATAATATGCCTTGTCATATTTAGTTAATCTTTTTTTTTGTAAAGTTGCAAGTATGATTTATATTAAAAGTACAAAAAGAGTTACATGGAAAGGCGTTTCCACCAACCTAGACCTCTAACGATGTTGGTCATCAGAAACACAGAAGAGAACTGAGTTTTTTCCATCGACTTTCATGCACTGTAATACTTACAATATGGACTAGGAATTATTTCTGAGCAAAAAGAAAGTATATTGGAAAAAAATATAGTACCTTAGTAGTGAAACGAGGAGACTAGGGGTGAACCCCTAGAGCAGGCACTTCAACTTTGTCCAGGATGGGTTTATCTTCCACTATTGGGAAGCTACCAAAGAAATATTCATCCCATACCTGAGAAGGGAGCTTGGGCGAAAGGGGATCTAGTTTGATACTCATGGTCCCCTCCCCAGAGGAACCATGAACCCTTTTGAACTGTAGGATATCAATAGTAGAAGACACTGGAAATTTGGATACAAGAGGAGCCCGAATTGAAGAAGCTCATGTTTCCTGCATGGCCGGCCCAGTGGAAGAGGATGCCAGGACTTTCATTATCTCTAAACGTTTGGAGAACAGGTCCTCCAAGACCAAATCTTGTGGAGGCTCATGAGTCAGGACACTTGGATGGGGGGTTGCTGCAGAACCAGTAGGGAAGGCGTTCGCCATCTTCACCATCTCAGGCCTGGAAAAGTTGGAAGCAGGGTTCTTGATCCTGGATGAGAAACGCTCCAGTGAGTATTTACCCCCAACTAGACTGGCATCCATATTGGTGAGTTTTCCATCCAAATGCACTAGGAGGCCTCTGACTTCCATAATAGATGTGTTGGTTGCATACCAATTCATTAGCACTTCCTCCACCAAATTTCCAAGGATATTCTTAACTAGCTAGTAGAATTTTATCGGGTTGCGATAGTTTCCCGTGGCAAGAAATTCAACAACTTGGGAATATTCCCATTCTTCAATGAGAGCACGAAATGGGGGTGAAACAATGCTATCATATCCAATATTTATTGCCTTCGCCTTTCTTTGGTTCTCAGCCTCACAGATTGATCCATGCCTACCTCCTCTACGGGGGGTTCCCCTTGGCCTTGTCATTGAGTGACTGCAAAGAGCCGAGACTTCCAGAGACAAACATGTAATATAACGTGATGAGAGCTGAAAAAACACCAGAGAAAACGTCGAGGGAGCACTCATGCAGAAGGTAACTGACCTAGGATTTATATCATACGTCGTCTGGGAGGGCGGGAAAGGCTTCACATGTAGGGATTTCATTTTGCAGTTGTCTTCCTGCAGGGCTTTCATTTTGTAGTTGTACTTCCTCCATCATTTCAGAGTGTTGATTCTCATAACTCCATCATATACCATTAAATTCCAGGTCAAATGAGTGATCCATGCTCGTCTCTTCAACGATATGAATCGAGCCCACGTAATGGTTCTCCATTAAAATTGCGTCATCCACCTATTTGTGCATTAATACATGCCTATCAACCTAGCTAGAGGTGGATCGTGGGAATGCGTCTAGGTCAGATGACAGTTGTACTAGACACAAACCTCCAGCTAAGACCCGCTCGAGAAGCATGCCAACTAAATGCTGGGTTTTTGTGTCTCAGGTAATGGGCTGCCTACTTCTATTAGCTCCAGGTGTGTTGATTCTGCTTCCAAGTGACGTGTGGGCTAGACAAACACCCACATCCGAGGATATCTAGTTAATCTTAATTTATATTGCCTTGTTAATTATAGTTCCAAATAAATTGAATGAGCGTAAAGTTAAGAGATGGAAATTAAAAATAATATAAAAAAGTTAGATTTGTACACATAATAAATGTAGTTCCAAACATTTTTATTTATATTATAGTATTTAAAATAATTAAATATATATTATAAATTTAAAACTTATAAAGTAATTAAATTATAAGTATATAATATAACGATGATGATGTTAATGGTTTGTTAATAATATAACTAAAACCAAGTATAGTCTATGTAATCTTAAAAAATGTAAGGAATCACTTGGTTTGTTATAGAATTTTATTTCCGCAGTCGAAAAGATTTAAGAGAAAGTGTTCATAGATCCCCATAGTTGCGATATGTTAAAATTTAGGAATGTCAATATTGTCACAAATATTCTGAAATTGAGACCTAATGCGTGTGTACGAAGGGAATTTTAAGAGAAAGTGATTTTCGTCTTCTACCCTCTTAGTGTCACAACAATTTTCTTTCATCCGATAATGTTTAAAGAATTGTCCAATGCCCTAGTTCACTATGGAACTTGAGAGAGTTTGGTCTTATTTTAGTCATATTGATTTTCTTCTTTATGCTAGTTAAAACAAAGAGATAATTTTGCTATTCTAGATTAGGGTTGATCACATATTATAGTGTCTTAACTTTCTCTTATACTCTAATTCATTGGCGCACCACATTTTCTCCGTAAATTTATATATGTGATATCTGTAATAACCCAAGCATTAATAAAAAATAATTCATTTTATAACTTTAACATGCATTACAAATTGAACAATTTCAAATAGATTATTATAGATATATTACACATGATACTTATGTCTAGTGCATCCTCTTCACCATGTAAGTAATGATAAGACATGCCATGTTTTTCTCTGATATGCTCAACCACCTAGATATAATTTTGAAAAATCTTTGACATATTTTCTTTTAAATAATTAAGATATGGCATGTTTCTACCATTCAATCATATGCTTTATTTCATATCATTATCCCATTTCATTATATTATCTTAATTAATGTGAACCTTATTTTTGTTTCCTCCACGTTGTAAAGAATAACTTTATTGGTGGCATCAATTTCTAAATTCATTGTTGTAATCATGAAATCAAATTGAATAGTATGAGATCAAATATACATTACCATGTTGAAGGTAAATAATTACTCTATAGAAATTTGACAAAATATAAGTGGCTTACTCTTTATCATGTTTATTTTTCATTTGTTTGGAGTATCTCCCCTTACCTTTTAAGGCTTCATCATGATGGTTATCCCAAACCAGTCTCCCTATGCTAGCATCAATTTGCTTGATGTCTCGCTAGCATAAATGAATGACTCATGTACTATGTGCCTCTCTACCATAGACCCATAAGGTTTTTCCCTTTTTCAAACAAGCCCCTTCAAATTTTATATGTATCTCTCTAAGGAAAAAATCCAATGACATGATACCACCTCAGTTAATTCAATCTCATTAGCCAAGTGAATTAGAATATGGACATGGAAATCTATGAATCTTATGGGTAGTTCCTTCTAAAACAAATAAACAATCTCATCTATCTTTCAACGCCATTGTGAATGCTATCCATGTGAATCTCCTTTGATGTAATCTAGTGTACAAATGTAGATAATTTAGATCTGTCATGTCACAGGTCCTGGGGAAATTCATGGTTCATACCTACCCATCAACAAAGAATAATGACACTATAAAATAAACACTTACAAAATGAATTTACATCAAATTATGACTTCATAGCATATTATATCCTACACTATAGAAAAAAGAAACACGTAACCATTATGCAATATACCCTTAAAAGGTTCATATGGTCATGTGATTTCAACCTCTACAATTTTTTTTCTATAGTGAAGAAACATCATAGAGTCGACCCATATAAATAATGTTCCTTCCAACCCAATATAACATCCTTTTCCAGAGAAATATCATTTTTCTTCAAATCCATAGGACATCACTTTGTTTAAAGGACCAAGGGGGACCAATGTCTCCTCTACTTTATAATCTTGGCTAGTGTTTCTTTTTAGTATTCAAAGAAATGAGATCTCTCCTAAAACCCAATGTATGAATCTTTTTTATTTATTCTCCCATAAATAATATGAAACGATTTTAACATATGCATGGGATCTAGTAAGTGGACAATCATAAGATGTTTCTAGCATAGATGTTGGTTCTAGGATGAAACAAACATTATTATACACAACATAAATATATAATCGTAAAGCAAACAATAACATCATGCACATATAAACACCATGATTTATCTTGTAAACCCCTTAATTGGGTAAAACCAACAAAAAATATCTTCATTATGCCCCTTGACCAAATCCATCCAAGGCATGGTCGATGACCAGGGGTATGCTCGACCATCAATGACTTTTTGGACATGCACTTTCATATTAAAATGGAGTATGACCGTCATCTTTATAGGCTTACATCTTAAGATTACCATAGGTGGACCTCCCAATATCATGGATCTATTATAGAAATAACCAAAGTCAGATAAATTCCTCTATGATAGAGTCAAGATCAACCCAACATTATGTTGATGTATTTGTAACTTCAGAATGTATTCACTTATATATCTTATGTATTGTACCCCGATGTTTATCCATGAAATATCTGTAATGTAATTGAGTCATGTCATTCCTTGATGTTCTGTTCGAGAGATTCAATAATGTAAACAAGTCATGTAAATTCATAGAGTATAACCCTCCTTATTGATCAAGGGTTAAAGTCCCCGCAATTGTGGGGCCCTAGGGTTATTAGACTCTCCTAGAGAGGTCGGCCCTAGTGATTTATTGTCAAGTTAGGAATTAGTATAAATAGAGAGGGATCCTCTCTATTTAACACACATTCATATTCATTCACTCACACTCAGTTGTAGCGCATAACTGAAAGAGAGAGAAGAAGCTACGACAAGAGAGAGAGAGAGACTACTGCTATCAAGAGATCATCTTACTGTCTTTGGGTTTTACTTTTGGTGTTGATTATATCTCTGAGGAAGTTGCAGGGTTTTCTCCTTTATGGTTTCCCTGAGGAAAATCTTTGTGTTCATTGTCTCTTGTGTTTGATTGCTGTGCTTGTTATTCTCTCAGATAAGATCTTAAGATGATATAGCTTAAATGTTAAAAATCTAACATGGTATCAGAGCTAACCTAAGAAGAAGACACTATGCAGCTGGGGAAAGTAGGGATTCCTATTTTTTGGATCTCTCTCCACATATTTTCAACAAAAGGAGGTCGGGTTGACTCTCCTCTCCAGGGCACATCTTTCTGTCGAAGCATAATTTGATTCTGAGCATTTTCAGTTTTTGACCCGACAGTATTGTCGAAAATTAAGGATTTCCATAGAAGTGGAATTTTTGAGTGAGCCCAGGCCTGGGTTGATCTCCTCCCCAAAATCAAAGTTTAGATATCAAGATCAAAGTTTTTGGTTGGGTAGAACTCTGGGAAAGTCAAACCCTAATCTGCTCCTGAACCAACTCTGCAGAATTTCAGTTCCAAATCTAGTTCCGACATCTTAACCTGGTAAGATATAAATATTTTGCATTTCCATTTGAGGTTCTCTGTTAAAGATGTCTCAGCATACCAATCTTGATGAAAAGCTTGAGGGATCTGATAACTTCTGAGCTTGGAAGTATAGGATCTCCTTGGTCCTGGAAGAAAATGAGTTGGACTCTTAAATCAATGAAGAGGTTCCAGTTCCAGAGGAAGATGAGGCTAAGGCCTTACATAAGAATAAATTGGTCATGGCTAAGAGGATTATTGTTGATTCAATCAAGGATCACCTCATACCACAAGTGTCTTCCCTAAAGACACCTAAAGAAATGTTTGATGCCCTGACCAATCTATTTGAAGGGAAGAACATAAACCGAAAGATGAGTTTGAGGAACCAGTTGAAGAATGTGAAGATCCAGAATGCGGAAACCATACAGTCATACTTTACAAGGGTCTCCCAGATCAAAGAACAACTTGAAGCAGTGGATGAATAAGTGGAGAATGCAAAAATTGTGATGACCACGTTGAATGGTCTCCCTAGGTCACGAGACTCTTTCATTCAAGGAATTTGTGCTAGAAGAAAACTAGTCACCTTCAGTAGACTGTGGGAGGAATGCTCACAAGAAGAAGCTTGAATAATAGACTGAGAAGAAAATATGGGAAGTGAAGATCAAGCTCTCACAGTACATTCCAAGAAAAGAAGAATGGACTATCATCATCACAAAGGTAAGCACTCTCACTATAAAGATAACCCTAGAATATTTAACAGAGATATTTCTAGTATTAGATGCTTTACATGCGATGAGAAAGGACACATCTCCAGAAATTGTCCCAAAAACAAAGGTGGCTCTCAAAAGAATAAGAATTACAATAGAAGACATCATGCTCATGATGCAGAGGATGATGAACCTTACAAGAAGAGAGTCAGACAAGAAAGTGATTATTCTTCAAGTGATGAAGAATATGTTTTGATTTCTGCTCTCACGGGAACTATCACACATGGAAGCAATGATTGGCTTATAGACAGTAGGGCTTCCAAACATATGATAGGATTCAAAGAATCATTTGTGAGACTATCAGAACATGAGTCACCCAACAAGGTGAAACTTGGGGATGACTATCAATATCCAATAAAAGGTAGTGGTGAATCCTCCTACAAGCTAGAATCTGGAAAGTATATGAAGATAAAGGATGTCTTGTTTGTACCAGGACTAAAGAAGAACCTCCTCTCCATCTTTGCATTGGATGCAAAAGGCATGAGGGTTGCATTTGTAGATGGCCAAGTTGTTATGTGGCCAAAGGGAAAAACCATAGATGATGTAGTTGTGATTGGAGAGCAAGAGGGAGGATTATACAAGCTAAAGGGCCAATCAGAACAAGCCTTAATCCATGAATCGGTAGAGCCAAATGAAATTTGGCACAGAAGGATTGCACATGTGCACTATAGGGCACTACCTCTTGCAAGAAAAGCTGTTGAAGGTCTTCCAGAAATAAAGACAAAACATGACGGTGTTTGCAATGGATGTGCGAAAGGAAAGAACACAAAAAAGACATTCCCAAGTAGAGAAAGCAAGGAAAAAGGAATCTTGGAAATCATTCACTTCGATGTATGCGGACCAATGACTTCCAGTTCATTAAGTGGGTATGTATACTATGTTTCATTCATTGATGATTTTTCTAGGAAGACATGGATATACTTCTTAAAGAATAAAGATGAAGTATTCAACAAGTTCAAGGAATTCAAAGACTTGATCGAGAACCACATAGAAAAGAAGATCAAAACTTTTCGATCAGACAATGGTGGAGAATTCACATCAAATGAATTCAAAGAGTTATGCAGATATTCAGGGATTAAGAGGGAGTTGACCACTCCATATAATCCACAACAGAATGGGGTTGCAGAAAGGAAGAATAGAATGATCATGGAAGCTGCAAGGGCAATGCTTCATGATCAAGATCTTCCCATGCATCTATGGGCAGAAGCTACTAGAATAGTTGTGTATGTATAGAACTGTACTCCACATAGAGTACTCGAGAACAAATCACCTAAAGAATTTTTCTCCGGCAAGAAACTAGAAGTCAGTCATCTCAGAATATTTGGTTGTCCAGTGTACATACACATTCTGAAAGAAAAGAGGACAAAGTTAGATCCTTCAGGGAACAAGGGTATATTCATGGGATATAGTGAAAGCTCGAAGGCTTACAAAATATACTTCCTAGGATTCAAGAAGATCGACATCAGCAGGGACGTAACATCTGATGAAGACTCAGCTTACAACAAACCCAGAAAAAGACCTGCTGAAGAACCTAAAGAAACAAAAGTACCCAGAATTCAAGACACAACTATGAACGTGTAATAACCCAAAAATTTATAAAAATTTAAATTTTTTCATGTAACATAAAATATTCAAAGCTGTCACTGCCTAAGAACCAATAACTGCTAGCGGTTACTTAAACAATAGTATTTAGAATAGAGCATTGTAATCCTTTAGTTCTATATAATTTATTTGTGTATCTTTGAAGTAATATGTTACGGATGTTAAATTCTACAGTTTATGTTTTTAAAAAGGACAGGAAAGAAAACTATATCTAAACCTGATGTTAAGTGTGTTATTACTGTCTTCTGTCAAGTAGGAAAGAACCTTAGATGAGATCAGGGCTTACTTAGCCTACAGCTAACGTAGTGAAGTGATGCTTCTTTTACAGGTTCTAAACAGGTAACCAGTTTTGTTACTAGTAAAATCCCATATCGAGAATAACACTCAACTAGCATAGGATAAATGCTAGTTAAATTGTTTGTTTTGCAGCTTGACCCCGTAAGAGATGTTGTTGATATTTTTATTGTTTAGAAATCTGCATAAATGTTTGTAAAACACTATTGTAATTGACTGGGCTAGTTTAGTTATGCTTACTGCTACAATACTTGTTTAAATGACCTTCCTCTTTGTGTTTTTAGCTATAGACTTGTATTTAATTCTAGATGGGCATTTTATAAACATATCTACTACTATCAAAAAGAGCACAGTAACCTAAGAGGTCTAAAAGTTAGAGGATATGTTAAATCTACTTGTGACCAAAACTTCACATTTATCATTAGTGTTGGGTATAAGTACTGTTTATATTTACTCAAGTTCTTTCCAAGACTTTAATTATTCTATTCTAACTCTCCTCCTTAACCAAGTATTTATATTTGATTTTCTTGTGTCAGAAATCTCATTTTATATGAGTTTTTGTTGACAAGGCATGTATTTGAAATTTTAAAACCATGTTTAGATTAAGACATATCTTAAGTATCTCTATAGTTAAGTTCTTCTATATAATGTTAATTCCTCCCTTGTTTATATCTTACTACACCCAATTGTAACATTATTTAAAATTGAGAAGAACATAAATATTTTAAAGTTATGCATAAGGACTCTAGTGTAAATGAACACCTTCCAAATACAAAGTCTATGGTTATAAAACAAAGAAATAAAAATGAGGATAATGATACTATGCAATGATATCATAGGGTTTTGACTTGTGAACAAAATGATTGTGCAGGTTGGACGAGTTTGAAACTATAGCATAAAACCCATAACTTGCAAATAATTGGGTGGACACGTGGTTGGTGTTCAACGATTAGGTTTTGTTGACCTTGAGGTTCCATATAACTTGTTTCAAACCCTAAAATTACGTTTTGATTTTGGTGTTTGCTATGGAGTGGTTGAGATCTGAGCTCATGGCCGACAGGCTTGTTATCAGTCCTCTAAACAAATGCATGCAGGCCTTCGTAAGCCATTACGAGCTCCTCAACAAGTTTGTCTTTTAAGCCTTGATGCAGTAAGAGTGAGCACGGTGCCTGCTGCTGTTGTGAGGTATTTTTTGACTATCGAATAAAGTTTTGCAGGTTGGGTTGTCTTCACTGTCGTTTTTGTGAATGAGTTTGGTACTATGTGAGTGTTTATGACCATAACCAGTGTGCAAGGGTTTCGTTGGAAGAGTGACTTGGATACTTTGTTTTACTACTTGTTTCCTCCCGTGGGTATGGTCCTTACCCATCGTGTCCTAGAACTTCATTCCCGAACACTGCAACTGCATTTTCTTTTTGGGTAGTGCTCCTTTTCAGCTCGGGTTGCTGACGAAGGAAGCTAGGGTTATCTCACGACTTCCAAACAACTGCTACACTTCTTTTGGTAAGAAAAATGAATTATTTAAAACTCTTCTGCACAATATTAAGTTTATAATTTGTGAAAAATGTATAATTAACAATCATGGTTTTGATTTCGTGCAGGATATCCAACGATAGCTCGACTTTGTTAAACTCCACCAGCAAAGCTTCCAGGAAGGAATTCAAACCGGTAAGCCTCAGTTTCACCCAAGGTTCTCCTGATCTAGATGTATGGCATTTTTAGGAAGGTTCTGCCACGTGAATGGTGGTTACTAGTTCGACCGTGGTTAATTAGATGCTCTGTTTGTCTTCAAGCCCTAGTGGCTATTTTGTAATGGAATAATTTGGGCTCTCATAGCCGAGACTTAATGAATTAGTTTTTGAGCCTTTTCGGCCATGGTTGAAATTTTATGAAGTTGTTTGGTACTGGCTTTAAGCCGTGAATTTTATTGACATGCCATTGGGTCATTTTATGAGGATTAGTTTAGGGTTTTTAAAAGAAAACTTAATGGTTGTTCTTACAACACTTCTCCTTTTTGAAAGGGCTTTCGTAGCCGAAACAGATGTTTGGTTTTTGTGAGAACTCTGTTTGTATGCAGATACTTTTATTCAGGATTTTAAGCCTTGACTAGTGATGTAAAGGCCGTAGGTTGAGACTATGTCTGTTCAATATTGTTTTCAATATTAAAATAATTTTCATAGCTTAAGGCTGAATTAGCAGTATCTCTGTTCGGTTTATATTTATGTATATTCTGTTTATTTTAGCTACCTTTATGGTTATTTACTTTTTGAGAGTTTAGGGTTAAATAGATTATTAATAAATAAAAAAATTCCTCTTTAAAAGAATTATGATTTGAGGACCTATGATAATGGAATATTATGATAAAAGCATAATTTTTAATGCAGCAATGAATTCTGATAATAGAACAAAGAAATGGACTTAATTTGAATAAATGTACTTCTTTTCTGTACTTTCTAGAATATACTGCTAGGTTTTGATATTTATAAAGTATGATTTTATTTTGTTATAAAAGAACAGTTCTTTTACAAACCCTAACTCTTCCTTAAAGTTACAGAGCTAATATTTCATTTCAGTTAACCCTAGTTGGAATTTTTACATAAGTGAACTAACTGGGTAAAAGTTTAACCTGTTTTACTGTTTTGCTAAGTACACTTAATCTAGATAATTTACTATTTTTGATATTCTCTGTTTAGGAATACATATTAGGTTTATATTATGTAATTTCTTTCTGGTTTCATTGTGTAAAATATTACACATACCAGTGTGTAATGCACAGGCTCTGTTCTCTATTTTTATCTAAATTGTTTAAGTACTTTAAGTAAATAGTACAAATACAACAGAAATCCTATAACATTTTATATAAAAATCTTGTAGAAAATAAACATTTGCATCTGCATACACATTTTATTGAATCCACTGTTTAAAAATAAACAACCTACTGTACTAGAGTACTGCCTTGCAAAAGGTGTGGAAAAAATACATTTTAGGTATTTTCTTTCTTTCTATAAATTAATTCAGAAATGTTTCTACTAATTTACCCTAATATATCTAGTTACTAACTTTCACAGCATATATAATTCTCCTATTTATCCCTAACAGAACTAAAACAAAATATACTATACTATTGAAAACTCTTAAACTTTCCAAGTACAGTAAATAATTTAAAAGACTGAACTAAGCAAAACTTGGAAATATAGATGAGGTGACAATAGCTTAAGAAAACTGTTCCTCCCAACCAACTCCTGGAGAAGAGCTGGACTGCAATTCTCAAGACCCCTGAGCTTGTCTACTGGTCCACCTGGTAGAAGTACTAGGTGAGAGATGTAGTCTAGAAATCCTCTGCAACTCCACTGAGTTTTCAGCAGTAACTCAGTTTTGCTTACAACAGTATGAACTCAGCTTAGAATAGATGCACTAGTTCAGGTCTTCAGCACTTTTCCACTCAAACTTACTTCAGCTAGTCCCCTCCATCGAATTTTTCATGTGCACTTCATTCACTTAGAATGATCACAAATCCAGAATGAGCAGCCTCAGCTGTCTTCAATGGGAATTTTTATTAGCATGCCTAGGTCTTTTGGGTTAGTTTTTACTTAATGATCCACCTGCTCCTGTTCCACTTTCTTGGGGAATCATGACCACAAAAATAGGGAAGTTTCCACCTGCAACAGCTAGAAGTAGTTTCAGGATGCTGCCACATGTCAATCTGCTCTCAACCCGGCCTCCTCCACCAAGTGACTAGTAAAACACTCATTTAACAGCTTCCCTAAGCTGTTGTTTCATCTTTCTTTTATTTATTAATAAAATATTCTGAAATTACATTAAATTATCCTTAACCCCACTTGGTCATTAATTACAAACTTTACATAAAATGTAACATAATGTTTCTTAAAACATAAAAGTGTTTTTGAAAATTGGGTCATGTGACAAAATGATATAACTCAAGAAGAAGATCGAGAAATAGAAGAACCCCAAGAACCTGTAGATCCACCCCAGGAGAAGAATCCTAACAAGAGGAAACCTACATGGGTACGAGAGGCTATCCAAGGTGTAGAAAGATATGGGGTTCCAGAAGAAATGCACAGAGAAAGGAAAAGAACCAGGTCCTGCTCCGGTTATGTAGCACTATTATGTGACATCATTGATAAAGAACTGTCAAATTATGAAGAAGCAATAGAGAATAAAGAATGGAAGGATGCTATGATCGAGGAGTACTAGTCGATCATGAAGAATGACGTCTGGGATGTTGTCCCTAGACCAGAGGGGAAGTTTGTTGTGACTTCCAAATGGATCTATAAGATCAAGCATGCTGCAGATGGCAACATAGAGAAATATAAAGCAAGATTTGTGGATCGTGGCTTCTCCTAGAAAGAAGGAATAGATTATGAAGAGACGTTTGCACCTGCAGCCAGGTACACTTCCATTAGATCAGTACTTCCCCTGGCTGCAGTGATGAAATGGAAGATACAACAGATCAATGTCAATATTGTTTTCTTGAATGGTGTAGTGGAAGAGGAAGTGTATGTGGAGCAGCCACTCGGTTTTGAGACATATGATAGAGAAACTCATGTGTGTAAGTTGAAGATAGCCCTGTACAGTTTGAAACAGGCACCCATGACATGGTACGACAGAATTTACAGCTTCTTATCCAGTTTGGGATTTAACAAGAGTAAAGCGAATTCCAACCTTTACTTCAAGGTTGAAGAAGGGAACCCAATGATACTCCTACTATATGTAGGTGATATGTTTCTAATAGGTGAGGATGGGTTGATTGTTGATACAAAGAGGAAGCTTGCTGTCGAGTTCAAAATGAATGACTTGGATATGATGCAATACTTTCTGGCATGGAGGTGTGGCATAATGCAGATGGAATCTCCCTAGGACAAGGGAAGTATGCAGTAGAGATCCTGAAGAGGTTCGAGATGATGGACCGCAAGGCCATGACCACACCTATGGCATCGAACCTGAAGCTATTGAGTGATGTTTCACCAGAGTCGGTTGATACTTATATGATGTATCGTCAGATGATTGGGTACTTGATGTACTTGACGAACACAAGACCAGATCTTTGCTTTGTTGTGAACACATTGAGCCAGTACCTGACAAATCCCAGACATGTTCACCTGATTGCTGCAAAGCATATTCTGAGGTACCTGAAGAGTACAGTTGAGTATGGGCTCAAGTATGAGGCAAATCAAAAGATTAACCTGGAAGGTTATGTGGATTTGGATTGGGAAGGCAGTGCCATTGATAGGAAGAGCACTTTTGTGTGTTGCTTCAGTATGGGATTAGGTGTGATCTCTTGGTTTAGTAGGAAGCAATCCTGCGTGGCACTGAGTACAACCGAAGCAGAGTATGTTGCAGCTTGTTCGGCTAGTTGTGAGGCAGTATGGCTGAGGAAGCTTCTGTCTAATTTGTTTGATATCCAATTAGATGCTACTTGTATATATTGCGACAGCCAGATTTGTGTGAAGTTGTCGAAGAACCCCGTGTTCCATGAAAAGTTGAAGCATATCGAGATCAAATACCACTATATCAAGGATATGGTGCAGAGGGGAGCAGTGAAGCTCTAGTATATTGCGATGGACGAGCATATAGCTGATGTGTTGACTAAGCCATTAGCCAGAGTGAAGTTTGAATACTTTAGGGAGAAGCTTGGTGTTCATCAGATCGAGATTCCTTCTAAGGGGGAGTGATGATTCCGTGAGCCTTTCTGACATGGTGGTAGGAGGGGCCTCCCCTGGTCAAATCTAAGTGCTGAGCCCTTATGACATGGTGGTGGGTAGGGCCTCCCATGGTCAGATATAGTTGTTGTGCCTTTCTGGCATGGTAGCAGGATTGGTTCCTCCCATGTTCAGATGTAAGGGTTGAGTACTGCATCCAGCATGAAAAAGGGCTGGCTTTGTAGTTGAAATCCTTGCAAGAGGCAAGGTGTTGCATCCAGTATGAAAAAGGACGAGCTCTGTAGGGGAAATCCTTGCGAGAGGCAAGGTGCTGTATCCAGTATGAAAAAGGACCGGCTCTGTAGGGGAAATCCTTGCGAGAGGCAAGGTGCTGCATCCAGTATGAAAAAGGATTGGCTCTGTAGGGGAAATCCTTGTGAGAGGCAAGGTGCTGCATCTAGTGTGAAAAAGGACTGGCTTTGTCGAGGAAATCCTTGCAAGAGGCAAAGTGTTGCATCCAGTATGAAAAAGGACTGGCTCTGTAGGGGAAATCCTTACTAGAGGCAAGGTGTTGCATCCAGTATGAAAAAGGACTGGATCTATAGGGGAAGTCCTTGCAAGGAAAGGCAATACATCCAGTATGAAAAAGGGTTGGCTCTGTTGATAAATACCTACGTGGAGGTTAGGCCTACAACCAGCATGAAAAAGGGATGGCTCTGTAGAACTTCCTATGAAGAGAATAATTTAGAGATAGCACCAGTTGATTGAGATAGCAGAAGCAATAATGTTGATGATGATCCAGTGATGCTCCAGATCAAGTGATGATCTAGACTTGATGAATATGACTTGACGATGAAGATGACTTGAAGATGAAGATGACTTGATGATGATCCAGATGATACAGAGAACAATACTTGTGCTGATTAAATTGTGTCAAGAGAATACCTTCCTATTTAAGAAGGAGTGTTGATGTATTTGTAACTTCAAAATGTATTC
Organism: Pseudotsuga menziesii; assembly: GCA_001517045.1. Classification (NCBI taxonomy): domain Eukaryota; kingdom Viridiplantae; phylum Streptophyta; class Pinopsida; order Pinales; family Pinaceae; genus Pseudotsuga; species Pseudotsuga menziesii. The sequence continues at coordinate 393,265 of LPNX010344728.1, read as the reverse complement.
ACTTATATATCTTATGTATTGTACCCCGATGTTTATTTCGGGAAGTATCTGTAATGTAATTGATCCATGTCATGCACCGATGTTCTAATAGGGAGATTAAATAATGTAAACAAGACATGTAAAGTCATAGAGTATAACCCTCCTTATTGATCAAGGGTTAAATTCCCTGCAGTTGTGGGGCCCTAAGGTTATTAGACTCTACTAGAGAATTCGACCCTAATGAGTTATTGTCAAGTCAAGAATTAGTATAAATAGAGAGGGAGCCTCTCTATTTAACACACATTCATATTCATTCACTCACACTTAGTTGTAGCACATAACTGAGAGAGAGAGAGAAGAAGATGGAACAAGAGAGAGCGATACTACTGCTGTCGGGAGATCATCTTATTGTATTTGGGTTTTACTTTTGGTGTTGATTCTATCTCTAAGGAAGTTGTGGGGTTTTCTCCTTTATGGCTTCCCCGAGGAAAATCTTTGTGTTCATTGTCTCTTGTGTTTGATTGTTGTGCTTGTTATTCTCTTAGATAAGATCTTAATATCATATAGCCTAAATGTTAAAAATCTAAGACATTACCCCCTTTAAACTTGACCTGGGAATGACACCTCCCCCCCACCTCAAGTTTGATCCATCAATAATCTAGCATCTAGGTTATCACCTAGGTCTATAAATTGACTTTATTAGTGAATTACTAGGGGTACACATGCCTCTGTTGGTATTATAGAAGTATTCCCATTTACAATGATTACAACTCCATTAATGAAAAACTTCTTTACAAAATAGATTCTAGAGAATCTACCCACTCATACACTAATAACCAAGCATTCTTGAATCGAGTACTTGAATTATGCTGCTCAATTGACTACACAGTCGATCTGTATGCATAATTGACTGCATAATCCACCATCTTCTCTGGTTGATCTCCTCTGGTGAGTCAACTACATACTTCACCATCTACTACAGTCAATCTGTCTTCATGTGGATCCAATTATGTCCTTAGTTTCCACTAGCACATCCTCTTCGATCGCATTTGCATTTGCCTTGGGAATCAAAACATGTTTCAATAGAGTCTAACCCTCAATAATACATTCATGGCTATCAAATAGGCATTGGGGGAATCCCTAGTACTAACTAGTCTTGATTATTGCAAAGATTTTATGATATTCCCATTTGCATATGATCATACCATAGTTGTTGTCCTAGTGAGAAAGAATGTTGAAGGTTATGAGAAATCAATTTTCTTCTTCAGTAAATCACTTAGAGATGCAGTTTTGAAATATAATATCATGGAAAAACAAACATATTCTCTGGTCAAAGCACTTAAACATTTTAGAGAATATGTCCATAATCCAAAATCATAGTTTTTATTCCTCATGTGGCAATCAAGGAGATGTTGTGTCAATAACAGGTTGATGAGTAAATGGATTACCAAAATTCTAAAATACGACATGGTGAACAAACCTACCAAGTTGATAAAAGGTCAAGGACCATAAAAATTAATGGCAGAAGCAAATTTGCAAGAAATAGGAATCCATACAATACATTTTAAGGAAGGAGGGGATCCAAGTAATGAGACACATACTTATGTTAAATCCTCCTATCACCAATCCAGCTGGTATGATGGAATATCCCACTTATTATCAACTAGTACTTACCCCTAGAATTTGATAAATCTCAAAGGAGGTCTCTAGGGATCAAAGCTATGAAATAGTATGCTATGGGGGAATAATTACATTAAAATAAACTTGAATGAAACCTACTTAAATTCCTTCTGGAAGACGAGGATGAAGACTTAATCAAATATATGCATCAAGAAATTTGTGGAGGAGACTTTGTTACTAGGGATTCAATGCATAATATACTCAAGTATGGATACTACTCGCAAACCATTCTTGTAGATTTTCGCATATTTGTGAGGGTCTATGTGCCTTGTCAAACCTTTACTAACATGCAAAAACTCCCAACCATGCCCTTGAAACCTGTGCAAATTGAGTTTCCTTTCTAGAAATGGGGTGTAGAATTCATTTGAGAGATCCATCCCCCATTCAACGACCAACATAGATGGATCTTAACTACCACATATGATTTCACCAAGTGGGTAGAGGTTGTACTTACCAGAAAACCCACATATATGGTAATCATTCATTTTTAGAAGAAAACGTGTTGTCCAAATATGGCTTCGCTAGGAAGATAGTAGCTAACAATGCCAAATCCTTTAGCTCCATTAAGTTGATATTATTTTTCCAAAATTTAACATAACCCTTAGCCACTCCTCCAATTACTATCCCAAAGTAAATGGACAAGCATAGTTCTAAGAAAAACCTCATGAATATCATAAAGAAGACCCTATCATAAAATAAGAAACCTCATGACACATAGCTCAAGAGTGTTTTATGGGTAAATAGAATTTCAACTAAGAGGTTCACAAGGAAGGATTCCTTCCATCTGGTGTATGGTCTTAAATCAATGTTTCCCATCTGACTAGAGCTGCCATTTATAAAAGTACTGCAATATTTGATGTCAGATCCAAATAAGGTCAAAAGAAGAATAAATCAATTGATGAGGTTCAAGAACATAGAAGTAAGGTTTACTAGGGCTTCAAGAAAAAAAAAAAAAAAATGAATATCTTATTTGTAAAAAATCCAAATATGGAAAGTTCACTAAAGGATACCTTGAGCTAATGTCAAACAAAAGACGAAAATACCTTTGAAAACACAGGGAATTCAGAAGCTTATGGGTTGGCTTATTCTTTATCAAGGAAAAGTGTGGGATTGCATATAATACCCTCCATCTATCGAAACTCAAAGGGAAAGTATTGTATTATCCTATCAATGTTTGGTATCTAGATCATTTTGTGTCTCCATGGGATGACCAACAAGATGTCCATGTATCATAGTTCTTTCACTTTCCCTTGTATAGTGCATGGCTATATTTAATTTCACTTTTTTCGGTTAACCCCAAAGCTCCAATGAGTGATTTCCATAATTTTGCAACCAACCATTTTGTTAATAAATATCAGGTATCTTAAATCCATAGACCAATGAAAGGAATTTTTCTACTACCTCATAGATTGTATGGAATTCTTGGTCTACCATAGGGAGGAAACATCCCCCAAAAGGATCCATTGTTGTTCCTTTCAATGGAATTGTCACCCTCACTCAAATTCTTGAAGGCCATCATCCTCATAGAGAAGAAGAAACATGAGGAGAATGTCCCCATGAATTCCAAGTATTATCATGCAGATCAAGGCCATAAAATATCAACCATTCGTGAACCAATACATGCCCTAGATATAAAAGGAAAGGGCCTCCTGCGAATGGCGTATATGCATCAAGTAGTTCACATGTTTTAATCCTAATTATTTGCAAGAATGCACATGATCGAAAGGCAACGAGAGGGGGTTTTCTATGAATTGTATGGATCCATTGAGAAACTCTACTGAAATAAATCTCAACCATTTGTGCAAGGAAACTTGCATCAGATATAGTTGAGAGGGGTCCCCCACGAATGGCTAGGATTCACCCATACAACTTCTCACGTGCAATCCTATGCATTCGAGCGAATGAACACATTTAGGCAGTATAATGGAGTTCCTTGTGAATGAACTAGATTTTTCTTGCAACTATCTATCATCAGATATTTACCATTCAGACATAAAGACATGTATAAGAGATAATTAAGGGAGTTCCCCCCAAAATGGGCCAAATTTGTCCATGCAACTTCAATATTTAATCATGGCCATTCACACACTACAAACATAATCACGTGGATATATGTAAGGACCTCCCCCCTCCACATGAATGTTGTAGATATAGTTTTGATAAATTTGAAATATATCACAACCATTCACTAAGGGAGCGAGAGGAAGGCATGTATCCTTTTGCACGAATAAAGAATAAAATGTATTCCTCGAGGATCCTCCTAGACACCTGAACTTGAATCTTGATAAAATATTTCTTTCCAATGGTGTGAATCATGAGGTATATTCTTCCCAATCAATGTTCATGTGAACAATTAGAATTTGACAAGTGTCCTTTGACACAAACAAAGACATTGCACTACCTAATGGATATTATTTAACCTAAATAGGCATGACCAAATGATTTCACCCATCCTCACATCAAGAGAAAAATTGAGACTAGGCAATATTTTTTCCTCCATCAAACAACCTAGATTCAATCTTATAAATGGATCTAGCTAAACACAATCATTCACAAAGAGGGGGAGGTCATCTGATGAATAAATGATATTCCTCAGGTACCCAAACTTCCACATGAGCTGGGATCTCCAATAAATACATACCTACCAATAGAACAAGATGTGGGATATACACAACCAAACTAATTTCTCAGTCACCACTCAGAAACTATCACATCGGTTTCCAACTCAAAACAAAAATTTTGGCGCCACAATGCCATTTCTAAGTGAAATATTTGGGTTTTAGTGAATATTTGTGAATGTTTAATACACTTCATTATTGAATTCTTCATTTTATTATGCATTCAAGGCTCCAAATGAAATATAATAGCGGCCCACCAACAAAAGAACACACACAATTTACAAATATATCTCAGGTCAGTTTAGGACCTCCTCCAACCATGTTCTCATAGACTCATTGTCTCTTATGCCTACTTGAGAAACTAGGTAAGTCCTTTAAGAACCATAACTACTCAATTTTAGGAGAAAATTGCTAATCTCTTTTCTTTTATCTCTCATGGTACCACATATAATTCTCTCACCTGCTTAATCCCTCAGTAACATGACTAAATCCTTTAAAACTATCTCTAGCATCTCTTCGTCCCACTCCATTTAGTTGGATACCAGTGACATCTCTTCTTATCATGGTCCTCAATCCATATATGAATTTTCCCAAATATTTTCCCCTTGTGTTACTTGTCCTACCCCCAAACAACACATAGGCTCAGCTTATGGAAAATTCCTTTCTCTAAAGCCATAAAACTCCCTTTAGTCATCCATCCTTGCTCAACATTTTGTCTCTTATCCTTTCTTGTTCCCTAAATTCGTCGATCTCTACACTCATAATTTCTATCCTGCTTCCTCCACAATCATGGGTATTGACGGTCTAACTCCCCTAATTCATATAAGACCCTAATCCATCACCAAAATGTTGTGCACCAACCTCAGGAAAGTCCTCTTATCCAACGAACCCCAAACTCAAAGGTACCTAAAATGAACTCAGCCCAGAAATCCAAGTTATTTCAAATATTGAAATACAACCAAGGTCAAAATGAAGTTCCTCCCACTCCCTTGAGGTTCAAAATATTTTCTCTTGGGCACAAGAAGCCATATCCATGTTCACTTTGATTGGAGAAGAGATTCTGATTAGGAGATTGATGTGTGGATGGTGGTTGTGTTAGATGCATCTAGTACTCAAAATATCCCAAAAATTATATATGCAGAGTCTATATCCATCTAGATAAGGTCTCAACTAACCAACTTTTCTACCACATAGGTTTTTAGATACCCCTCATACATTATGTATATGTTTATACATCAATACGAGCATTATCTAAAGACCCTAGAACTATAGATAATAGAGGGGAGGGGGAAGCAAACATATTTTGTGACTAGTTTCCATGGGTGAAGAAAGGAGGAATTGAGGCCACTTTCCTCAAGCAAGGAAAATTTTAGGGGCGAAATTTAGCCCATGGGCTATTTTTCCATGTTTTTTTCAAAAAAAAAAAAATTCGTCAATTTGCAATTTTTGAAGCCCTGTTTCGCCCAATTTTGATGGGGTAAAATTTCTTCACTCTAAAAATCACCATATTATTATATAAACTATATAAAATACTTAGAAATTGAAATATTTTTAGAAAAGTATCGCCAAATATTTTATAGTTGAAATTTTAATTATTGTTAAGATTCGCCAAGGTTTATACACTTTTAAATAAGAATGGATCCTTAAATTTTCCATGTCCTCAAGTTTACATCTGATCTTATGCACACTATATATTCTATTTACTTAGATAGAAAACTAGACATAATTCCGTCAAATATCATACTACACCTTTAGTTTGGGGAGGTGACAAAAATAGGTGATTAGTTTTTAGGAGATTATTACACTATAGTAAGATTGTATGGCTCAGTATTAGCCTCTCATATGCTTCCTAGAATTCTAATCCATAGACTCTTAATGTTATAATATGTCAAACATATGCATGAAATAGATGAATCTCACTTCCTAAATTCCAAGAAGAAAGGCAGGATGTCCTTCCCCATTTCCATGGGGGGGGTGCACTATAACTGACAAGAGAGGAGTTAAGGAAGCCCTAAAAATAGTGAAACAAATTGAACTTCCATTGGATCAACCTTCGAGATATGATCCACACCTCCTGATTTCGGTTTAGAAGGATAGAAACTTCCAAACCCATAAGATCACGAATCTAGGCCTAATGTTTAAAACATAGCAAACAAAGAAACGTACGAAGAGCTAGAGGCTATATTAAAAGGGGAGACTAAACACCAATAGATAACAGAGAAATCATTCCCTACTTACTACACCTTCTATGGGCCACAGGGAGCCATAATGACCAAGAAAAACACGACCTTTAAACCTTTGACCACAAAAAGATGAAGTGAACTAAGATGGATTCAACAAACATAAGAAGGGAGCTTGGTGGAAAATAGGGAGATATCTACATAAGGAATATTTACTATACCCTGATCTTCTTGAAGATGAGTTGTTTAATAAAATGTATGATGATCTTCATGAATATAAAGAGGAGGACATAAGTATGATGAGAATGGAGGAAATGGGAGAAACAATTCCAATGGAGGAAATGGTGAAGAAGGAATAATAGGGGACCAATTAACCCCCATTGGAACAAAAATCAAAATATACCATGCCTTATCCTAAGGCACTCCCTATCATTAAGGCCATGCATATTCAAAGAATAAAGGACGATGTAAATAAGGCCAAGGAAATATAGATCCCATCACCCTAGAGAAGATGCCAACAAAACTAGGTCTAGGGGTATACCCAATGCACCTTTAACAAAACATACTAATTTGTTTGAGACATTTCTACCACTAGCCCATATCACTCAACAATGGGGACTAGCAATAGAAGAAGGAACCTCCTCCACACAATCCACCACATAAGAGCCCTAAGTACAATAAGATTTTTCTCAATGTTTCAATAAAAAAAAGTGTCATCACAATAACAAAGGAAACCCCCATAGTAGAGCAATAAACTCCAAGAAAAGAAAAAGGTTATGGGAGAATAGAACCCAAGAGAAGGAGGAATTATTGAAGAACAAAACCTAAGAGAAGGAGGAATTACCGAAGAAAATACCCCAAGAGAAGGAGGAATTGATAAAGAACAAACTCCTAGAGAATGAATAATTATTAAAGAACAACCTTAGGAAGGAGAAGGATCCATCAAATAATGTTCCCAATATGAATAAGAGAGGATTCCCTTTCCCCAATTGGAATATATATTTGTTGGTGCAAAACGTGTTGGGAAAATAAAAGTACATGATTGGTTGGTGCAAGAAGAGCTTCAGCAAAAGAAAATGATAATAGTTTCTATAATTCAGGGATTAGTGGAGGAAACAATATAGGAAACCCCACATGGATTAAAGCAAGCATACAAGGAACACAAGAGATGAGAAACATCCAATAAGAGGTAGATTCTTCATGACATTAAGTTCCTTCATCCCATCCTTTTAGAATTTTTAACCTATTTTCTTCCATAAGTTTCTTCGTGCTACAAGCACACTCACTACCATCTCATCACAAGAAGTAGGGAAGAAAATATCATGGGAAAAGGTAATTCAATCCATGGAGACATATGACCCTCTCAAGATATGAAGGAGAGATCAGAAGAGAAGGGTCAAGACCCAAAAGGAAATAGTAGCATTTGAAAGCCTGGACTCCCAAATGCAGGCTAGGTTACTTCCTAGATATGATCTAGCCACTAGGAAACTGGTGATCACTACATTGAAGCTTTTGTCCTAGAAAAAATATAAATAAATACATCCTCGAGACTATAGGATTTTCCAGGATACACTCAACACAATAAATATTCCCCTCGAGATGATAGATATGTGGCTTAAGGGTCATGTATTGTTTCATTTAAATACTATGGTCAAATGTGATTGTAAAGATACACTATGAACATTGTATTAGCAACAACTATAAATAATTGTATTTCCTTGTATTTAAAATTTGGTTCTTTCACAAACCATGTGCAACATCGAAGTAAGAGAGGCCATGATCCCACTAGAGAGGAAGTTCAACTTAGGTACGGCTTAGAAAATTAATTTGAATTAATTAATTAAATATAACAGATAAGAGGCTAGAATGTTCCATAAAAAATATGTATGTCATGATAAGTCCAAAACTTAGGGTTATATGTCCTCCATAGGTTTAATAAAGTGAAACCTTAAAAATAGTATTTCTCCCCTCAATGAGGAAACTTGAGGTAGAGGAAGATAGACTTTTAAAACAATAAGAAGAACAAGAAAATGGGATCATCATTTTTTTGAAAAAGCGAGATTAAAGGGAAATGCAACTAACTATGCCTTGGAGGAAAAAACTATGTGAAGAACATAATTTTCTTGACTTTAAGTTCAACTTGGTTACAGTGATTCAAATTTCTCTATGTCCATAGAGTGTGGCATTTGCTGTGCTGATATGGAAAAGGTTTTTTCCTAAGTAGGAACCATTAAAGGCTGGTAAAAGAGAACTTCATGAGCTAACAACAAGTTGTGATACTTACACTCTTTGTAAGGTGATAAACGAGGTGTCAACTATTTATAAAAGAGATGGTATGTTCTTTTGGTAAAACCCTGAAACTAATTCTGAAAAAACCTGAATAACTTACCCCTAGCGGTATTATGGCCTAGCTCATGGGTGACTAGAGAGACATAAAGATTAAGTGTTCTTGTGGGTATATGGTTGCATGTCTCAATAGTTACCTCTCTAATTTTTGGAAACAACTCTTCAAAAAAACATATAAGTACATTCTTGCATCAAGTCTTTATATGCATATACTTCTATGAAAAGTGTATTTTTCCTATAATTTTTTTGTTAAAAGAGTACTAATCGTTTATAATGATTCTCAAGTAAAAAAGGGGTATTATTTGTCTATATATTTTATTTTATGCCATTATTCTTTGGTTGAAGGGTTTCCAAGTCTAGTTATGGATATATCGTGAATTCTGAAGAGATAAATAGATACAATACCATACACATATTCAAAGAAAATAATAATTAGACTCGTTAACAATGCATGAGACTTAAAGTGTTACATTTATTAAGTAAAGAGTGAACAAAACAAAGTTTTTTTTTTTCAGAGGAAAAAATACCAGTCTTTGTTATTCATAGGAATCAAAAGACATCATTTACATATAGCATCTTATGATCACATAAACATAATGCAGAAACATAATGCTGAAACAAAGCTGACTATGCTAATAAAAAAAAGACAAAAAGTCTGATCATAGCAGACTTTTCTCATCATCCCTGATATATCAGGTCAGAATATACTGTATAAGAACGAAGGTGATCGTCAAACAAATATTCCTGAGCAAAACTCACTAGAAGAAAGGTCTCATACAGAACAGAAAATGATGATCAATCAAATGCTAAAAACATGCTGAATAAATAATAAGGCTCAGCATCACTAAAATAGAACGAAATGGACTTGATTAATGACCATTGCATCCAAAGTTTCCATGAAGAATCCATATCCCATATCCAAATTGAGGGCCTGTTTAGAGAGACTATCTTCCTGTGTGTTATGCTCTCAGAATATGTGTTTGAAAATCACCGGAGGGGCCAAGCGAAACATATTTCTAATATCAATACACCAGTGCATCAGTGAAGGAACATCAAGTGCAGAGAGTCTATTCAGCCAGGAAATAATCACCATAGAGTCGCCATAAATTAACTGCATGGGGAGACCCATCATCAAGCTCACCTTCAGAACTGCCCAAAGAGCCAATAATTCTGCTCTAGTATTTGTGCTACTGCCAGCTCCCAAAGAGAAACTGCAATAATGGGAATCATTAAGATATAATACAAACCCAGAACCTCCTTTCTTCATTGTAGCCGCCCCATCGAAAAATCCACAAGGAAATACCTTCACCGGAACAGAACCAATTATCCTTAAATTTTTTATATTTGAAGGAACAAGATAAGCAATTAAAAATCCTTCAATCCTGGAGATAACAGCAAAAAGAGCAGGTTTCCTATTTTCGAACAGACAGAGGTTCCGAATGAGCCATATTCCCTAGAGAATAAATAATGGAAAGTTCCTGTACGGAGCTGAACGCCCCACCAAATTGAACCATAGAGCCAGATGGGACAAGATAGAATTAAGGGGAGGAAAGGAGAGCCTATACTTGGTCTCAAAGTTGTACTATGAAGATCGAGTCTAAAGGTAAAAAGAAACAAGAGCTTTGAGTATGTATATATACATAACTTTTCAAGTATGTGTATATACATAACTTTTTGAGGAAAATATTATAGAGATTGAACTCGAATTACCTTATGCTATAACTAAAATTAGGTATGATAACAATAAAATATTCGTTAAAGGAAGATATTATAAACCTATAGGATGTACTGAGGATATTAATAGACAATCATAAGAACAAAATTTCACCACAGCTATAGCTAAGTCAAGCATATGCCAACCTTTCATTGAGTTGTATATCCAGTAGATCAAAAGTAAACTATCACACACAAACTCCTCTAAAACACGACTCAAGAGGATAATTTTTAGAACATACCAACGAATGAACAAAACAATAACATTGTAAATCCTTGTAAAGCTCGATATATCACTTGGTTACAATAAACCTCATTAATACATAGAAAGTAGCTAGAAAATGAAATATTCATAAACTACTTTCTTGCATACAAGGTTCTCCTTGGTTATATATATATATATATTTACATTTTACCCTATCCCTGGATCAAATGATTTAGAGTAACCATTAACTAAGTTTGAGGGAAATAATCCCTCTCTAGAATACAAATTTTGTAATAAAAAATGCACTTAATGCCCATACTCTAAAACCAAAAATATCATTAAAAAAAAACTTACTAGTTTATTCTCCTAAGTCGAGATAATGAGATTTCGGTCTAGTGTTTGGTCAAGAAGAAATGGAGGACAAATCAAATTTAGACTTCATTCTCTCATTTGGTACTCATTATTTGAAAATTATTAAATATTCAATAAACAAAAATCCATAGAGTAACTAGTACAACCACTTAACCACTTAACTCGTGGCTACCGATAGGCCATAATCTAAGTGCCAAGAATTGCCCACCAAAGTTGGAGATTCAATTTGTTTTTTCCCCAGAAAAAAATTCATAGCCTAAATTATATTAACTCAAAGGCCATATTGTTCATTGGATATGGAAGCCTTACATGGATAATATGCAAACAAAAATATTATATCAATTGCATACTATACAATATACCTTTCATTACTTCATCATGTACAAAATATTCATAGAAAATACATGAAACTATGCATATAATTGCATCCTATAACATCACTGGATGGTAAGAGCCTCCCAAAAAATGCCCATAGATGATGGGAAATGTCTATTTATAATAGTGGTGTTCCTGGGTCAATATATTTTATGGTGTCTTTGTTGATTTACCATACAGTAAATGCTCCATTCGGTAGCAACAATCCCTTTTTAGAGAGTAGATCGACAAACTAGTTCTTTTCTTGGAAGATGTGCTTAAATGAAATTGCCTGGAAGAGATTGATAAACTTGCATGTTTCTGCATAAATAGGTAGGATTAATATGTTCTTCAGAGGAATGAGGTGAGCTAGCCAACCAATCGTAATGAGTGAATCACCGAATACTTGCAGATTATGTAGATTATGGAATCCATAATGATAAGCAATCTTAAGCACCATAAGAACAACATAAAGCTCAACCTTTTTGTTGGATGCAGGTCCAATATATGTTGAGAATTTGAAATAATTGTTGTCAGATAGGTAAAGGATGCCACCGGTTGAACCAATACGAGGCTTACATTTTGCAACCCCATCAAAGAAGCACCATGGAGCCACCGGGTCAATTTGTAAGTCCTGCAGGTTCCTGCTGGGCTTAGCCTTTGGGATATGTGGAAAATACTAGAGGATAGCAAGAATTTTTTATGCATATACACGTGGAGGGATAAATATGTCCTGCAATATTTTCTTATTACGTGCTAAACAAGAACCCCATATAAGGAGCATATTTAAATCATGATACTCCATGTAAGAGGGGTTAGAAAGCAAATCCTTAATGATAGCTTCAAAATTCCATCCTTCCCATGTAAATGATCTTCCAGTGACCTTAGATACATAATTCCACATTCCAACAACATATGGATAATTAATAAATAAATGATTAATATAATCACCCTCATTAAGGCACAATGAGCATCTGCTAGGTCCAATACCCATAAACTTGGAGAGATGGTCCCATACAGGAACTTTGCTAGCAAGTGTAAGCCATAAGAACGAGATATTCTTGAGAGGGAAGTTAATTTTCTAGATAGAAATATGTCACCATGTAGGTTCAACACTATATTATTCATACATGATGGTAAGATATACCATATTGGGTAGATAATGGCCACTAGTCATATTTTTTTTACAAATAATGGAGTCCTCATGATTGTCCATAAAGATCTTTCAATAATTCAATGATCGAGTGTCCCTGTTCCAAATATGGGTCACCTCCCCTGTGAATCCAATGTGAGCAGTATAATACCATTTAGTATGAATAAAAGATGATAGAGAAAAGTCCATGATATGGTGTAAATAGATGAATCCCACGTCAGTCAAAATATTTATCATATAGGGAGATAACCTATGTACATTACTGTTGTCAGTCCATGCATAAAAACCAATGCGGATAGTTATGCCATTGCCAAGATTCCATGAAATCCAGTCACCAATGATAGTGAAAGATGATGGCATGTCCTTCCATATAATAATGGATCTATTCTTGAATGGTCATGGGATAATGTTAGAACAGTAATCCAACTCATTAGTGCCTTAATTCCACTACTTGGTCAATTTTATTGCATTTTTGCATTAATACACTATGTGGTGGACTAGGGGTGCTTAGTTAGACAAATGCCAAGTCAAATTGGGGAATTCACACCCACATGAGCACTCCAGCTCAGTAAACAAGCCACATGTGTGCCCTCATCATTTCTGGTGTGCTCCCATTCATTGAATGTGGACATCTTGGTTGACTAGGAGTGCTAGAGGTGGATTTTGTCCATTTTTTGCTTGATTTGGTTCATTTAATGCCACCTTGAGACTCTAAACCACCCATATTTCCACACCCACACATGTCAAGGTGTATTCATTTACCCACATCATCTCAGCCACGTCCAGTCAGCAATTTGTGGCTGTTTGGGATTATTTGGGGTGTGATTGGCCCACCTAGGGGGGATTAATGCCATTTTGGCAATTTTGACTCATACACTCACATTGGGCTTCCAAATCCTCATGAAACATTCCAAATGTATAATAAAACTGATAATAACATTTTTTATGTTAGATATTTAAAAATTGTCCTGGTTCTATTCACATTTGTGTGTGTAAATTGCTTCTCAATTAATGTTTTTTGCTTGTTTTTTAACCAAATTTGATTTGTGAGTTCCAATAACACTCCTAGATTCTCCCGTGGTTCAAATTTATCACATGGTATCAGAGCTGGTTGGATATTATTGAGTTGCAGATCAATTCAGAGTGACTTGAGCTACATTTTTAGAGGAATTCCAGATAAAATCGAATTGTGTTTTTGCAGAACATTCAACAATTTCTTCACCATTAGTGCATGCAGAAATGGAAGCTAGGTACATATTTATAAAACCTTTCAAATTATTCAATTGAAAGGCAGAGATGGTGACTCAATTGAGGACCAAAGGTCTTTACAGAGTTACCATGGGCACTGAGGTGGAGCCAAACTATGCTATTGAGAAAGCCAAGTACTTCAATAGATTGGATGAGGCATATGGATTGTTGTGTCTAAGCATATCAAGAGAGCTCTTGTTCCACATTGACAGTTTAACAACAACCAATGAGGTCTAGGTAAGACTAGAGACATTGTTTGGGAAAAATGATGAACTACGTGGTCACCAGCTTGAGAATGAGCTTATCAACTTGAGCCCAGTGCACTATGACACTATCCGGGACTTCTTCACCAAGTTTAAGTCACTTGTGTTGCAGCTAAAACAATGTGGCATTGAGAAGAAAGAGGACCAGCTGAATTTGTCCATACTTTCAAAGTTGGGGCCAGAGTTCTCATTTTTTGTGAGCACATTCCACTCCAACAAGTTAACACTTTGAAACTGGAAAATGCCCAGTCTAGCAAGATTCATGGAGTAACTCACTCAGGAAAAATATAATCTAGTCCAAATGGAAACAATCAAGGCCAAGGACCGAGCCTTAACCATGGGATTTTTGAATTCCTCAAAGGGAAATCCCAAGCCTAAGAATTTGAAGCTTCCAGAGAAGAAGAAACCAGAAAAACACAAATCCAGTGATGGGGGTTCGAATCCTCCCAAGGAGAAGGACAAGAAGGGGAAAGAGAAGAAAAAATGCACCTATTTCCACAAGGGATGACATCTAGAGAGCTCATGCATGAAAAATACCATTGACCACATGGCGCAACTGCTAGAGAAGAACAACATTCCAGTCCCCGATAGTGCAAGGAAGAAGGATGCCACCTCTAGTTCGAATGACAACAAGGAAATGTTGGTTGTGGAGCTTGATATTCCAGATCCAGAGATATTATTCTATTGTGTTTGTACCCCAGGTGTATTGTACACTCGTTCCCCCTGCCTTGGGGTTTGGGGAAGTCCCCCGAAAAAGGGGGTTCAAGGGCGAAGCCCCCGAGAATTTTTTTTGGGATGTTTGTTGGCCAACAGTTTTGCGGACCCATGGTATTGGGTTAACCGTAGTATTTTCCCATGGTATTTTTTCCCTATAAAATAAAGCATTGTAATACGAGTGTGTATGGCATTATAACATTGTAAACAATCTCTGTTATTGTATGAGAGAGACTATGAGAGCGTGAAGAGGAAGTGCAACGATTTTGCTGTAGGTTGTATCCCTTCATCTTTCTGGACTGTAATAAAAGGACTGGAAATTTCTTTGTGGACGTAGCCCATCGTTTGGGTGAACCACATTATATCCGTGTCTCTCTTTAATGTGTTTAATGTGTTTTGCATATTGTTTAATGATTTAAATGTAGTGTTATTGCTCTGCGGTCCTATTTTCTAACAATTGGTATTAGAGCCAAAAGGTCTATTTAGCTGCTAAACTTACAGGAAAGAAGGATTCCTGGTTCGAGTGGGAGCAATGGTAGATGAGGGAAAGTTTAGGGTTGAGAAATTTAACGACCAAAACTATCGGTTATGGAAGATGCAAATGGAGCACTATCTGTACCTGCCGTTGGGCGGAAAATAAAAATAGTGGGCGGCTATGAAGGATGAAGAATGGGAGGTTCTTAATAGAAAGGCACTGGGAATAATACGGCTGTGCCTGGCTTCATTGGTGGCTTTCAATATTTTGAAAGAAAAAACAACAGAGGGCATGATGAGCGCATTGGGTAAGCTCTACGAAAAACCCTCGGCTTCCAACAAGGTATTTTTAATGAAGTGTTTATTTAATATGAAGATGTCGGAAGGTGGATCTATTGCCGATCATTTAAATGAGTTTAATACACTTACCAGTCAGTTAAGTTTTGTAAACGTGAACTTTGATGATGAAGTTATGGATATTCTAATCTTGTGCTCATTTATAGAAAGCTGGAATAGCTTGGTTATGGATGTAAGTAACTTTGTCCCTAGTTCAAACAATATTAAGTTTGATGATGTTTTTGGTGTTATTCTTAGGGAGGAAATGTGAAGAAAAATCACAGGTGAGACATCAGGTAATGCGTTGACCATGGAGAGCAGAGGGAGAAAAAATGAGAGAGGAAGGAGCCCAAGAAATCGTGGCAAGTCTAAAAAGGGCAGATCCAAGTCCAAATTCGAAAAAATAGAGTGCTGGAACTGTGGTAAGAAAGGACACTAGAAAAAAGACTGCAAAGAACCAAAGAAGAAAAGGTGAGAGGCAGCAAGAGAATACCCAGGAAGCGAATGTAGCAGGTGATGTGTTACAAGATGCTTTGATTCTTGCATTAGATAATACTAGTGATTACTGGGTAGTAGATTCAGGGGCTTCATGTCATGCTACACCCCATAGGAAATTTTTTCATGATTATGTTCAAGGTGATTTTGGACATGTTTTATTGGGGGATGATGAACCATGTAAAATTGTTGGAAAGGGTAAGGTATGGATTAAGCTAAATAATGGAAATGAATGGATACTAAAAGATGTAAGGCACATTCCTGCTATGAAAAGAAATATGATCTCAACAGGGAAGTTGGGAGACAGTGCCTTTTGTCTACGTTTAGGGAAACATGGTGGAAGATCAGTAAAGGATCAATGGTAATAGCAAAAGGAGATAGGATAGGTACATTATATGTATGTCCTCATAATACTGATTATTCTATCTTTGTAGCTTCCAAAAAAACATGCGAGGTGTTGTGGCATCATAGGCTTGGCCACATGAGTGAGAAGGAGATGCAGATTCTCCACTCAAGGAAACTGCTTCCAGATATGAAGCATGTAAGTTTGGAATTCTGTGAGAACTGTGTTTATGGAAACAAAAGAGAGTTATATTTCTCAGGGTTGGGAAACAAAAGAAGAGTGAAAATTTAGAGCTTGTCCATATAGATGTATGGGGACCAGCTCAGGTACAATCTCTTGGTGACTCTCGTTATTATGTTACTTTTATTGATGATGCAACTAGAAAAACTTGGGTTTATTGCATTATACATAAATCTTATGTGTTTGATACTTTTAAGAAGTGGAAATCTTTGGCTGAGAATGAGATAGGAAAAAGGTTGAAATGTCTCAGATCTGATAATAGAGGTGAGTACTACAGTAAGGAGTTTGATAGTTACTGTTCACACAATGAGATTCGTAGAGAGAAGACAATCCCTGGAACACCACAATAAAATGGTGTGTCAGAAAAGATGAACAGAATGATCATGGAGCTAGCAAGGTGTATGATATTGCATGCAAGGTTTCCCTTATAGTTTTGGGTTGATGCTATAAACACTGTTGTTTATTTAATAAACAAAAGGCCTTCAAGCTCTTTGGATGGTGGGATTCCAGAGGAGGCATGGACAGGTAAACAGGTAAAATACTCATTTCTGAGAACTTTTGTTTGTGAAGCATTTGTCCATATTGATAATGATGATAGAACAAAGATTGAGGCTAAATCCAAGAAATGTACCTTTATTGGATAAGGGGTTGATGATTTTGTCTATCGTTTGTGGGATTATGAAAAATGAAAAAATCATTAGGAGTAGAGATGTAGTATTCAATGAAAAGGTCATGTACAAAGATCAGTTGTAGGGAAAGAAAGTGGAAAAGGAAAACACAGAGTACATAGTGCTTGATGAAATCAAAGAAGATGAAGTTCCAAAGGCACCAGAAAATCAAGAACAACAGCATGTACCTGAAACTCCTGCAACTGTAAAAAAATATACCAGGTTAAGTAGACCCCCTCAGTGATTCTCTCCTTCACTGTATTATTTATTGATGACTGATTCTGGCGAACCGGAATGTTATGAAGAGGCAATGCAAGTAGAAACTAGAAATAAGTGGGAGCAAGGCATGAATGAGGAGATGGACTCATTGGTAAGAAACTAGAATTGGGATTTGGTTCAGTTTTCTGAAGGAAAAAGGGCATTGCAGAATAAATGGGTTTACAGGTTGAAGGAAGAAGATGGAGGAAGGAAGCGATACAAGGCTAGACTTATTGTAAAGGGGTTTGCACAAAATAAAGGTATAGATTTTGATGAAATATTTTCCCATGTTGTTAAAATGACTTCAATTGGAACTATTTTAAGTCTAGTGGTAGTAGAAGATTTGCGTCTTGAACAGTTAGATGTAAAAACAACCTTTCTCCATGGGGATTTGGAGAAAGAGATTTATATGCAACAACCACAAGGGTATGAGGTCAAAGGTAAGGAGAATTTGGTTTGCAGGTTGAAGAAGAGCTTATATGTCCTGAAGCAAGCTCCAAGGAGGTGGTATTTAAAATTTGATAAGTTTATGACAGAACAAGGTTATGATAGATGTCATTCTGATCACTGTGTTTATTTCGAGAGGTTAGATAACAACATATATATTATCTTGTTATTGTATGTGGATGACATGCTTGTTGCAGGGTCTAACATTCAAGACTTAAATGTGCTCAAAAGAAAACTAGCTAAATCATTTGCGATGAAGGATTTGGGTGCTGCAAAGAAAATCCTTGGTATGAGAATAACAAGAGACAGGAAAAATCGCAAATTGACGTTGTCTCAAGGTGAGTACATAGAAAAGGTGTTGCAGAGGTTTAGATTGAAGAATGCAAAACCCGTTAGTACACCTTTAGCCAGCCATTTCAAACTAAGTAAGGAGATGTGTCCAAAGACACAGGAAGAGATAGATTACATGTCCAGGATTCCCTATTCATCAGCGGTTGGAAGCTTGATGTATGCCATGGTGTGCACAAGACCAGATATTGCACATGCAAAGGGAGTTATGAGAAGGTATATGAATAATCTAGGTAAAGAGCATTGGAAAGAAATATAGTGGGTTCTCAATTATTTGAGAGGTACCACTTCTCATGCATTATGTTTTGGAGGTTCATACATTGTTCTACAGGGATATGTTGATGCAGATATGGCTGGTGATAAAGACAGTAGGAGGAGCACCACAGGGTATGTGTTTAATGTGTGTGGAACAACAATAAGTTGGATTTCAAAACTGCAACAGGTTGTTGCACTTTCAACAACGGATGCAGAGTATGTTGTTGCTACAGAGGCTAGTAAGGAGATGATTTGGTTGTAGAGGTTCATGGAAGAATTGGGTAAGAAGTAGGAGAATAGTAGGTTGTATAGTGACAGCCATAGTTCCATTCATCTTGCAAATAACTCAGCCTTTCATTCGAGGACTAAACATATACAGCTCAAGTACCACTTCATAAGATCTGTTCTAGATGAAGAACTATTAAAACTGGAAAAGATACATACTAACCAGAATCCTGCAGACATGTTGACAAAGGGAGTAACCAGAGAGAAACTGAGTTCCTACTCAGTTTCTGTTGGCCTTCAAGCATGAAGGTCAAAAAATAAAATTTCCAAGTCCAAGGTCCAGAGCATAGTCCAGCAAGTGCAGCAGTGGTGGAGTTGTTGTGATTAGTCTCCAAGTGGGAGATTGTTGGTTGTGGAGCTTGATCTTCCATATCCAGATGTATTATTCGGTTGTGTTTGTACCCTAGGTGTACTGTACACTCATTCCCCCTACCTTGGGGTTTGGGGCAGTGCCCCAAAAAATGGGGTTCGGGGTGGAGCCCCCAAGAAATTGTTTTGGGATGTTTGTTGGCCAACAGTTTTGCGGACCCGTGGTATTGGGTTAACCGTAGTATTTTCCCATGGTATTTTTCCCCTATAAAATAAAGCATTGTACCATGACTTTATATAGAATTATAGCATTGTAAACAATCTCTATGATTGTGTGAGAGAGACTGTGAGAGCGTGAAGAGGAAATGCAACGGTTTTGCTGCAGGTTGTATCCCTTCATCTTTCTGAACTGTAATAAAAGGACTGGAAATTTCTTTGTGGATGTAGCCCATCATTTGGGTGAACCACATTTAAGTTGTGTCTCTATGTAATGTGTTTAATGTGTTTTGCATCCTGTTTAATGATTTAACTGTATATTTTTTATTGCTCTGCGGTCCTCTTTTCTAACAGGAGAAATGGCATGCTTTGGTAGCAGGTACCTCTAACTCTTCATATTTTATCATTGATTTGGGGGCTTTGAAGAACATGGTAGCCAAAAGAGATATCTTCTCCTCCATGAGTTCAAATTCTGGCCCAACAGTTTGAATGGGGGATGATTCAGAAATCCAGACCAGGGGGATTGGTAGGATTGACTTAGAGCATGGTTTCTTCAATGATGTGTTGTATGTACCAAAACTTACAGAAAACTTGATGTCAATATATCAAATGACCCATACAAGAGAGTAAAAGAGAGTGACCTTCACTCCAGACATGGTGGAGATTTCATAAATCTCAATAGACCAAGTCATTGCAATTGGGTATGCATACCACCATGAGATGATGTGCAAGTTTTCTAACTTCCTCCCCACTTCCAATGATCAAGCACTTCTCTCACATGCTAACGAGGTTTCCAAGCTATGGCATGAGAGGTTTTCTCACATGAAATACAATTACCTCCAAGCACTACATAGAGATGAGATGGTGGAAGGACTTCCACAAATCAAATCATCAACTGGAGCATGCATTGGGTGCGTAGTTGGGAATCATCCAGAGTAAAGCTATGAGAAGGGGAAGGCAAGGAGAGCCACACAACCACTTGGGTTGGTACACTTAGATCTGATTGGTCCATTTCCCACTCCATCATATGGTGGATCAAGGTATGTCATTAAATTCATAGATGATTACTCTCGATTTTGTTGGGTGTACTTCCTCAAATTGAATTCTGAGGTGTTTGAACACTTGAATATTTGGAAGGCATTGGTAGAAAATAAGAGTGGGAATAAGATTAAATTACTTAGGAATGATAATGGGAAGGAGTATGTAAACAAGAACCTACAACACCTTTGTGAGGAGTGTGGCATCCAAATGCAACACTCAACTCCCTACACATCATAGCAAAATGGTGTGGCCGAGAGGAAGAATAGATATCTCAAGGAGATGGCCACTTGCATGATAGAAGCAGGGGATATAAGTCCCAAGATATGGGATTGGGCCATTAGTTGTGTTGTACACATACAAAATAGAGCCTTCCACAAATAAGTAAAAGGAAAGACTCCCTACAAGGCATGGTTTGTCCATAAACCAAATGTCTCAAATTTCTAGATTTTTGAAACTAGAGCATGGGCTAGAATCCCTTCTGAAAAGAGGAAGGCCTTGCAGCTACAAAGCAAGGAGTGCATTATGGTTTGGTATGGTGAGTATGCTAAAGGCTACCAACTCTCTGAAACTTCCACTTGCAAGAAATTTGTTGAAAGAAGTGTGAAATTTGAAGAAGAGCCAATTCCTGATTTCGAGCTTGCACTAGGGGAATGGTCCTCTCCTCAACCATTCGAAGATGTAAGTGATGATACATGATTTGTTTTTCTGATATGTCTGATATAAATATGGCTGAATATGATATTGCTGTATATGGCTCACCATCAAGGCCCAAGTGGGATAAAAATATCATTCAAGCTGCAGGGGAATTGGCAGGAAATCCCCATGAGCCTAGGAAGACTAGATCACAAACTAGTAATGCTTCCTTTGCAAGTGATAGTGATCTTGTTGAGCACTGTTATATGCTGATTGGGTATGATACTCAGACATATTAGCAAGCTTGTAATGGCCCAAGATGGAAATCAGCAATGGAAGAAGAATTTCAGTCCCTCTAAGAGAACAAGACATGGGAATTGGTTCCCCTTCCTCCCAAGAGGAAGCTTGTTCAATGCAAGTGGTTCTTCTGAACCAAAATTTCTATTGATGGTTCAGATATGAAACATAAGGCAAGATTAGTTGCTAAGGGCTATTCTCAGGTCCATGGTGTTGATTACACATATACCTTTGCACCGGTTGCAAATATGGCTAGTTCTTTCACCGATTACCTTACTAGGCTAGTTCTTGCAATGGAAGCTAGTAAGGGCTGACAAGTTCACCACATGGATGTTAAAAGTGCATTCTTGTAGGGTGAGCTACAGGAGGAGATATATATGTAGAAACATGAAGGTTTCCTAGACTATCCTTCATTGGTATGTAGGTTGAATAAATCATTGTATGGACTTAAGCAAGCCCCCAGGGCTTGTTATGCAAAAATGGATGCTTTTTTGCTCTCTATTGGTCTCACTAGATGCAAATCAGACCCTAATGTGTATTTGCAGCAACATGGTGGTATTTTTCAGGTTATTTTTCTTTATGTTGATGACCTTCTCATCATAGGTATCTGCACCAATTCCATTTTCTCAATTAAGTCATCTTTGCATAGTGAATTTTCAATGATCGACCTAGGATTGCTAAGGCAATTTTTGGGCTTGGAAATTGAGCAAAGTGAAAGGGGAATCAATCTGAGTCAACCAAAGTATGATTCATACCTACTAAATAATTTTAACATGGCTGAGTGCAAGAAATTCAAGTCTCCCTTTCTTTCTGGCATCAAAATGCATGAATTTGGCAATTCTCCATTGGTAGATATTACACTCTACAGGAAACTAGTGGGAAACTTGCTCTATCTCACACACACAAAACCTGATTTTTCTTATGCTGTAAGTGCTATATAAATACATATGAACCAGCCACATGACCTCCATTGGATGGCAGAAAAAATAATTCTTCAGTATGTCCAGGGTACAAATAATTTTGGGGTGCACTACTCGGCTAGTTCCTCACTTCAACTAGATTTTCTGATTCATATTGGGATGGAGATCCCATTGACGGGAATTCAACTTCAGGTTTTGTATTTATTCTTTCTGAAGGTCCCATTTGCTGGTCAAGTAAGAAACAACACACCATTTCACTTTCATCAGCAAAGGCTGAGTATAGGGCAACAATCAATGCTGCTACACAGTGTGTTTGGTTGCAGGGAATTCTTCGGGAATTTGGTGTCACAATTGATTCTCCAACCAACATTTGGGTGGAAAATCAAAGTGCCATAAAAATATCTACTGATACAGTTAAGAGGCAGAGGAAAAATCACATTTATATCCATATGCACTACATTCGAGGCTTAGTGCATGACATGGTGATTTCACTGCAGTATTGCCCGTCCATCGAGCAAACGGTCGACATTTTCACCAAGGTTTTCACAGAGAATACCTTCACTTACCTGAAATATTTTCTTGGGGTGAGTGAAGGATGGTGATTTGCTTCTATTTGTTTCAGGTTTCAGCCCCATGTCCATTCTTGAGGGAATTTTTTGTCCCATGTATTTTTCCTTCTTTTCCTCGGTTTATATGGGAAAATAAAATTTCTGAATTATTTAATTGAGGTGACTTGAGCCATTGTTGCCAAGGATTCCATCATTTTGTGAGCTGTACTTAGTTTTTGGATTAAGGGAGGGTGTTAGAACAGTAATCCAACTCATTAGTACCTTAATTACACTACTTAGTCAATTTTATTGCATTTTTTCATTATACACTATGTGGTAGACTAGGGGTGCTTAGTTGGACAAATGCCAAGTCAAATTGGGGCAATCACACCCACATGAGAAATAAAACTCATTAAAACAGCTACATGTGTGCCCTCATCATTTCCGGTGTGCTCCCATTCCCTGAATGTGGACAACTTGGTTGACTAGGAGCACTAGAGGTGGATTTTGTCCATATTTTGCTTGATTTGGTGCATTTAATGCCATCTTGAGACTCTAAACCACCCAGATTTCCACACCCACACATTCCAAGGTGTAATAATTGACCCACATCATCTCAGCCACGTGCATTCATCAATTTTTTGCTGTTTGGGCTGATTTGGGGCATGAATGTCCCACTTAGGGGGGATTGATGCCAATTTGGAAATTTTGACTTGTACACTCACATTTGGATTCCAAAGCCTCACAAAACATTCCAAATGTATTGTAAACTTGATAATAACATGTTTTTATGTTATAAAGTTAAAAATTATCCTGGTTCTGCTCACATTTGTGTGTGTAAATTGCTTCTCAATTAATGGTTTTTGCACCAAATTTGATTTATGAGTTCCACTAACGCTCCAAGATTCTCTTGTGGTTCGAATTTCTTACAAATAAATATATTTATGGTGGGTCCATGGCCCATTGTGTGTGATAATACTCCAAATTCCTTTGGAAACAAGGACTTTAGAAAAACTATGGTGATATTTGAGGCCCCATCCACTAAGGTGATTGGGGAGCATAATTTTATCCCAAGAAATCCATAGAAAGGATTTGGTTTCTTTATCTTTCCTTCATGAGAATATGAAGCTAATATTATGTATGTTGTCCATGACACCATGAGGGATATGAGAAATAGTAATCCAATATACAAGAATACTCTCGAGGATGTATTTCAAAAGGGTCGGTCTACTAGCACATAATAGCAATTGGTTATACCAATGATTCAGTTCTTTCTCCAATTTACTAATAAGCCAACTCCAATCTCTTTTGAGATAGTCATTGGGTTTGATCAGAAAACCCAGATAATGAATCCCTTGAGTAAGGTTACATATATCAAATTCAAATATGTTTCTAATCCATTCAATTACCATAGGATCATGATTCATGGAAGATAGAGTAGATTTACATGGGTTGCATTCCATACCTATAGCCGCTTGGAATAAGTCAATAATGGATTTCAACTTGTTTATCTCTATTATAGACCCATCAAAGAAGAGGAGGACATTGCCAACGAACAATAATTGTGTTATATAAATAACTCCACCAAAATGATAGCCCCATAGAGTGCCTCTACATCTGGATCGAGATATAATCCTTCTTAATCCTTTCATGATAAGAATGAATACTAAATGCGCTAGCGAGCAGCCTTGCCTGAGTCCCCTTCCCGGTCTAAAGAAATTGGATGTCAAACCATTAATAAGAATAACAAAACTAAGAGTTTGGACACATGATATCATCTAGTTTATCATATAGAGATCAAATCTTAGCTGAGTAAGAGCTAATATGAGATAAATCCAATTGAATATATTGTAAGCTTTATATAGATCAACTTTAATCACTATAGTAGGTGACCGCTTAATATTTTCCTAGTGTCAGACCTCCTGGGAAATGTCGATGGCGTCATGGATTTTTCTTCCTTCAAGGACTGTGAATTTCTCACGTGATATCGATTTGGAGAGAATACCCCTGATTCTACTCGCAATGGTACTCACAATGATCTTATATATGCAGTTACATAATGATATGGTTCAGAGCTAATATATCCTCTTGGCGTGGTTAACCTTCAGAATCAGGGTGATGAAAGTAGTGTTGAATGCAACCAATATACTTCCATTAAGATGGGATTTTTCAAAAATGAGTAAATATTCACTTATAATATCAATCCTACCTATGTAAAATCCAACTAGCCAATCATCTGGTCCAAGGATTTTATCATTGTACATATCTTTTAGGGATGAATTAAGTTCATCTCTGGTGATGAGTTATTTTAGGAAATTGTTTAGTTCCTATGATATAATGCATGAAAGTTGTGCAATGACCTTGAGCATAGGACCAATGGGAGCTCTGGGGTCCTCCTTATATAAAGTTGAGAAGTGTTGGACCCCAATAGTTGTTATATCATTAAATCTGTATACTTGTACATGATATGCATCCTCAATTTCCCATATGGAACTGGTGTGAATCTTGTGATTAATGAAGTTATGGAAATATTTAGAGTTCTAGTCACCTTGTAGTAGCCAAGTGGCACATATTTTCAGTTTGAGGGTAGCTTCTTCTTGCTCAAGAATATTGTTCCTTTTTGTTACCAAATCTTGAAATGTTCTTTTTCTCTCATAGCTTTCAAAACCCTCAGAGGTACCCATGAATAAATTATCCAGTAGTTCCTCAATTCCTAATAGTTATGTTGCTATGTTGGATCGATATTATTTCTCCCATTTGATCATTTTATCCTTCAATATTTTGAGATTGTTGTGGAACTTTATAGCAACAAATAAGTGGGATTGTGGGATATAAAGGGTCCATGATTTCATGACCAATTCCTGGAAATTTTGGTCTTGAATCCACATAGCATTAAATTTGTATGGGACAAGGGGCTTGTGCATGTGACCTCTCATATCCAAGAAAGCAAGTGAGTCAGATAATACTTCCTCGCCCACACACTGCTTAATACTCTAAGTTGAATTAACATTCCCTTTAGATAAGAGGAACCAGTCAAGTATTTTACCAATAGTCGATTCCCCAACTCTCTTATTCCTCCAAGTGGGCATAATTTTGATAGGGGAAATATCAAGTAGAGATACTTCATCAATATTACTGGCAAATAAATTAGATAGTGGATCTTGATGAGTGTTATTACCCAGTGATTTGGACACCCATATGGAGAAATTCATATCTCTGATAAGGATGAAATAATATTTTAAATTATGCCCAACTTTGAAGATATTATTCCAAAACTCCTTCCTGTTATGGTGGGGGCCATATATATTGAGAATAGTAAACTGACATTTCAAATCATGGGAGGATAAAACTACACCTAATCCAGATGATATGCCCCAACATGATATGCAAGCAATGGAGTTGTTTAATCATCCTAATAGGATACCACCTGATTTCCCATTAGCATCCAGACAAATAAAAGTCCAACTAGGAAGCTTTTGTTCAAGATATTTGATAATAGTGTCCCATGTGGCAATGGTTTTGTTGGGGCCTGGAAATTTGCAGGAGACAACAGTAAGGGATTCTCCCCAATCAACGTTCCCAACTATCCCGTTGACCATTTGGTATAGGGAATCCGTCCGGTTTACGGTCCGGCTACCATAGGTCAAAGTAACAAAACAAAGGCTTTACCGGTTGCGGCCCGGTCCACCGAGTTTTTGCTATTTTTTGACTTAATGTATGATATGCAAGTGCCTAAATAACAATGCAGGGTGCTAAAGATGCAAGGAACAGTCACAATGTGATGCGCAGGTTCTTACCTCTCGTCTTAAGGTTCACAAGCATCCAAACACGTACAACACAAAAGATAAACTAACTACCTAAACTATCCCTAGGGAGCAGAGTTATCATTCATTGGTGAGTAATACATTTTGTATGTGCATTATGAAGAGTTACAGATAGCTAATACTTCATTCAAAACACATGAACAATTACAGATATTTAAACAACCAGATAGCTGATTATTTTACGAACAACATTTATTACTCACAGTGGAAGACATCCCAAAAGATACTGAAGAACACTCAACTAGAACATAGGTTCAGGAAGTTAAATACTCTCACAGTAAATGAAACACAGCTGAAAATGAAATAGTTCCTCTTCAACATTATTCATTTAGTCGCATTGATACATTCCACATTTCGATCTCTCCAGCAGGAAAAAGTTGCTCTTTCTGACTGTAAAACGAAGTAGTTCCTCTTACAAGAAAAAGAGTTTACAAATTTTTCCAGGGAAAAATCCCCTCATCAGTCCTATATTTATAGTATTTAAACTACACCCCCATCGTTAGGGATCCCCCAACGTCTGACTTTCCAGTCTCTCCAAACGTTTCAGCTTCCTCTTCTGGCTGTTTTGTCTTCCCAATTATTTTCTATGAGCGTTCATCTCCTGATCAGTAACTGATAGGTATTCCTAGTCTGTACCTCTGTCGTTTTCTTGTTTTGTCCTTTTCTCCGCTTTGTCTTCCTTGTGACCCTGCCGGTTTCGATTTGACCAAGCTAAGCCTTCACTCCGGGTCGCTTCAACAGTCCATCGAATTCCTCCTGCAAACAATTACGGTGCATCATTCGTTGGAATGGGATTTTAAACATTAAAATTATCTGCTTGGCACGGTCAATCCACAATAAAATAGCCAGGTGCATCCGGACAGAGTCTCGATTAAGCCTTGGGTGGGAAGGTTATAAATCGGCAATCAGCAAGCTTTGGCATCGGACATGGAAAGACTTTCCTGGCCGCAACGAAGGACAAGAGAAGGCTAAAGATACTCGACGCAGGCGGGAAATGCTTCAATCAGAAGTCGGCATGGTTTGGACATCGGAGGTCAAATGGATTTCCTAGCCGCAACAGCGGAAGGCGAATAAAGATCAATGCGCGTCGGCAGTCAGAGCAATTTATACTTCGGATGCCAAACCGTTTTGGCAGCCGCAACAGTGGAAGGGAGAAGGATTGGAGCTTCCGATTCAACATAAAAGATGCCCTATTCAAGAAAACTTAAGTGTTTTGAATAGTTAAGGATGAGCAGTTAAGGATCAGCTACAGCTAAAGTCGTTCTTTCTGCGAAATTGCGGCCTTAAAGGACAAAGATTTGACTTTTCCAAATTCACACCCTTGATCCAACATGAAAATCAAACACAAATGATCTCTGAGAACAAGCCATAACCTAATATTCAGAATCAACCAAAGTTAAAGCAAGACCTCACGAGATCAAACAACTTTAAATGATAAGGAGGGGCCCAAGATTTAAGAAATTTGGGGAGAAAAGTTGCAGCTGCAACAAATGGCGATTACCTGGGGAACATAGATCTCTGGGCGATTAATCTGAGTGACAGACTGTTTAACAACAAAAGCATCATATTTAATTCTTCCAGCAATATGGATTTCTCAAAGGACCGAAGTGTGTACTTTTAATCATTGATGACAGTCCAATTAGGGAGAGTGGAAACCAGAATCGTTAAGTCCAGATAACTATGCTGAGGCTAGAGGATGAGTTTCATTATTACCTTTGTCTTCAAGTGGCTAATAGCTTTGGACACCACAGGATTGTAGCATATGGTAAACATAAATATTCATTTGTTCCTCATTCCCATGCCATTTTAACACTTTTTCTTGTGTTTTTGTACTTTTGTCCCTTTTCATATGAGTTTGCTTACATGCCTTTCTTACTGAATTCTACTTCAGGATCCTCTATCCCATAGTGTCCTTTTGTGTGAGTGGTATACTTTAAGTTTCAGCTCACGGACGGAGAGGATCTTTAGGCAACTTAGTACTCATGATACATCACCTGCTTTGATTTATGATGCTTTCCTAGGAGTTTTTTGACTCTTTATTTGCCTATTGGCATTCGTTTCTTGGCATGAGATCATTTATATTCAATATAATGTTCACCTTGCTCCTTTCCATGGGTCCTCAGATGTCATTCCTTAGGACACTTTAAGTGTGACGTGGATGGAGCCCCAACATAGTGTTCCAGATTCTCTGAATCCGGTTTATTACACAGGGATTAAGCAGGACTTCAATGCACACATAATTATTCGAGAAAATGATTAAGCTGGAAGAAAATTTTAATATAAACAACAACCCATAGTCTGATCACTAAATTGTTTACCACTCCCAAAAATTCCGATGTTCCCCATGCAACCGCAGGTTCGTCCCCTTTATTGAAAACAGGAAAAAATCAAACTAAAGCAAACTGAAAAACATGACTCAACAGACTACCAGACGGATTATTTATATACAAGACAGAAGAAATCAAACAACTCAGGAAAAATAAGGTTTGAGAAGCAAACCATTTACCGGTAGGTTCTCCTCCCACCCTTGCAGATCTTGCAACTTGTAAGTAGAAGGACCAACCTTGGCTGCAATCTGAAAAGGGCCTACCCATAACTGCTGGAATTTGGTATGCTTTCCTTTCTCATCATGGGGATGGTCCCATTTGAGGACTAAGTCTCCTACTTCAAATTCTTTTGTCCCAGCTTTATGCTTGTCGAACCATCTCTTAACTAACTCTTGTTGTTCCTTAAAGCGTTCTTTGGATTTAGATCTAGCCTCCTATGCTTTTAGGAGATTATATATTCTTATTTGTAAAACTTCATCATCTGACCCCCTAGACTCTTGAGCTAGTATGGAAGATGGTAGCATGATATTGGGAGGAAGGATGGCTTCTTTACCATAGACCAGGGTATACGGAGACACTCCAATCACAGACTTGGGGGTGACTCTATCAGCCCAAAGGGAATTAGGTAATGCTGAGTGCCAACTCCTTTGATTTTCTACTACAGTCTTTTTTAAGATTCTAATCAGATTTTTGTTGGAGGATTCAGCCAAGCCATTTCCTTGTGGATAATAATTAGAAGAATAATGCAATTTTATCCCTTTATCATGAGCAAAAGCAGTCAATTTAATTGATGAAAAGTACTTGGCATTATCAAAAACTAACGAAACTGGAACTCCAAACCTGGTCATGAAGTGGTCTTGTAAGAAGCTGATGACTTCATCTTCATTTATCTTGCGCAGCGGAATAGATTCGACCTAGCGAGTGAAATAATCCGTAGTGGTCAGAATGTACTTGTGCTATAGAGAGGAATTCGGTTTTATTTCTCCAATAATATCCAGTCCCCATTGCTCGAATGGTTCTGTAATCATCACAGGCTTCAGAGGTGCTGCTTCTTTAGGCTGTCTCCCACCACATCTTTGGAAAATATCACATTTCCTGACATGTGCATGTGCATCCTTGAAGAGTGTAGGCCAATAGTAATCGGCTCTAAGGATTTTATGGGCTTTAGTGTCTCCTGAATAATGTCCCCCAGCGGGACCGTCATGTAATTCTGACATTACTCTCTTCGCATCTTCTTTTTCTAAACATCTAAGGAGAACCCCATCATAATTCTTTCTGAATAATACTCCTTCAACAAGTTGATAGGAGGCCGATTTAAGACGCAACGCTCTTCTTTGCTTGGAATTCCAATGTTCTAGTAACAGCCCTGACTGCAGGTAATGCACAAGGTCTCTATACCAAGACTCGGGAGCTATAAACAAAGGACATACATCCATTACATGTAATCCAGCCTCATCCTCCCATGCTTGTTCTTCGTTGTTTTCACTTTCAGTCATAAGCTTGCACAATCCTTGTCCTTTCACTATAGAGGCTGGTTTGAATTCAAGGTAGTATTCTTGAAGAGCCGTTACCCAGTTGCCCCTTCTTTCTCCTAACTCTTTATGTATGAGAAGGGATCTTACAGCTGGGTATGGGACTATTACTTTGGTTCGATTTTTTAATATATAAGGCCTGAATTGCTTCACTGCCTTAAATACTGCGTAATCTTGCTTGTCAATGGCTGGGTAGTTTAATTCAGCCCCTTGTAGACCAGTACTCATAAAGGAGATTGGGAATTCATCCCCCCCTTCTTCCTTTTGGGTGAGCACAGCTGCTAGCGAATCATCGGATGCAAAAGTATATAAAATAAAGTATTTATCGAAATCTGGACTTTTCAAGGAAGGTGCATGTGCAATAGCAGTTTTAATTTTGCTGAAAGCATTCTTCTCAAGCTCAGTCCACTTGAATTGTGCATTCTGCTTGACCATCTGCTGCAGTGGCTTAACCATCTGGGCGAAATCAGGCACAAACCTTCGTACGAAATTTATGGTTCCCATGAAGGATTGCATCCCCTTTTTATTGTGGGGCAAGGGGATTTGTTCAATGGCCTTGATTCTTTCTGGGTCTATAGAGATTCCTTTCTTTGAGACAATGTGACCTAGCAACTTGCCTTCTGTGACATCGAACACACATTTCTTAGGATTGAGGGAGATGCCATATTTTCGACAGCGTTCAAAAATTTTCCTTAAGTGAAATGCATGCTCTTCTATTTTCTTTGAGATTATTGTAATGTCGTCAAGGTACACTACAACACTTCTTCCAATCAATCCACGGAAAGCTATGTCCATAGCCCTCTGAAATGTCACTCCAGCATTAATCAACCCAAAAGGAATTCTTCTATAGGAAAAAGTTCCCCATTTAGTTATGAACGTTGTCTTTAATCTGTCTTCTTCGGCTACTAACACTTGATTGTAGCCAGAGAAACCATCTAATAATGAAAACAGTTCAGAACCTGAAACCATCTGTAGCAGCTGCTCCATGGGTGGCACAGGATAGTTGTCTTTATCTGATGCATGGTTTAAGTTCCTGAAATCCATGCAGAGTCTGATTTCTCCAGACTTTTTCCTTACTGGTACCAAATTTGATACCCACTCAGAGTGTCTGACTTTGAAGATGATTCTTGCGTCCAATAACTTCTTCACTTCACTTTGAATCAGCGGTTCCAATTTCGGATGCATTTTCCTCAAAGGTTGCTGATATGGCTTGACGCCTGCTTTAATGGGGACGATATGCTTGATGATGCTGGTGACATATGTTTTCAAATCTTCGTACGTCCATGCGAAAACGTCTTTATATCGTTTAAATAGACTGATGAATTTGTCTCTTTCTGTAGGTGAACAACATTTGCCAAGATTCACGAACTTAGGATTTGTTTCAGTCCCTAAATTAATCAACTCAGACTGCAGAGATGAGCTGTGGGTCTTTATGTTGGGTGGTCTTCTGAATTTTTCATTTAAATCGAACATTTTTTCCAATGTTCTGAATCCTTTAGGAATGAAATTATCGTATTTCATCTCAGCCTGATGCTCTTCATCGTCTATGATCGCTCCTTTAAACACCTCATCATTCGTTAAACATTCTATGATCTGCTGGTCATCATCAAACACTCGTAGGTTCGTGATCATATCAGGTACAGAGGGCCTGAAAAGCAGTTCGACAGAACATTGATTATTAGTGGGTACGAGTCTAGCGGCTGATGTGGCCAACAGATCAGCAGCTGCGTTTTTAATTCTTGGAATTGAAATAATGTTAAATGCATTAAAATATTTCAGCAAATCCCATACCTCATTCTGGTAAGCCTTTAACTAAGGAGAGATACAATGTATCTGATTCTGAATTTGTTTTACAATAATTTCAGAATCCCCAAAGACTTTTAGATTACTTACCTTTAATTCAATTTCCTTCTTTAGTCCTTGCACCAGTGCTTCGTACTCAGCAGTATTATTAGTACATTCAAACTCTAGTCTACATGAAAGGAAATGTTTATTCTTCTGTGGGTCGATCAGGACACAACCAGCCCCTGACCCTTCTAATGTCTTAGAGCCATCAAAAAATAAAGTCCAAAAATCATTAACTACTGAAAACGAATCTATTCCTACTGCTAAGTCTATTATTTTACAGTCAATCTCATCAGCCTGTGAGAATCGAAGGAGATCAGGCTGGGTATCAAATGTGTTGCTGGCTTCTTCTGCTTGGTAATTACCTGGTTCCATATCAATAAAATAGTTTCCCAAGACAGAATCCACAGGTTCATTCTTCTCTTCAAGACGGGTAACATTGTACTTCATGTGAGGCTCCCTCAAAATCTTAATCTAGTTCGGACTTCCTTTGTATGGCAACCACAGATGTGACCAATCAGAAGCGAAATATCCATTAAGTTTGGCCGACCAATCTCTGCTCAGGATAAGGCTGTACGCATCTGGTATATCAGCCACCACGATATTAATGACCTGGAATACTTGATCATTTGAAGCCAGACAGACTAGGACATCTTCCATCTCACCAATTACCTTCACATCTGTCCTGTCCAACTGAACTACTCTCCACGGGGATGGCTTAGGCTGCCCATTGATTCTTTTATAGATAGATATCGGCATGACATTAACAGTTGCCCCTGAATCTACCAAGCAATTATGTACATTGTAGTTAAATATTTCAAAAGTCAGGAGGAAGGGTGGATGCTTGTGCTTGTACTTACCTCCACTGTTGTTCTCTCCAATCTCTTCTTCTTCTTCTGGTTGATTGTTAGTGGGCGTCTTCTCGTCTGATGTTTCAAGGGCTCTCAACAGCCTTTCCTTTTGCTGCGGCACTTTGCACATCTCAAATAGTGGAACATTCACCTTTATCTTCTTTAAATCCTCCACAATGTCATAATCCATCTGCGGTTCCGTGGGGTGAGGCCTATCAACATTCTCCTTATCTTCATTTGGCTTGGCCGTTGTATCATTATGTCTAGGACTTTGGCTGGTAATAGTGAATTATGGAAAGGTATCAGCCAAAGATTTGTCTTGAAATCTTTTCTTAACATTTCTCTGCAGCCTCTTAATCTTTGGAAGTATAAGACTGTCTTCCTTAACCGTCCCTTGGCTCCTCGTGGCTACGTTGGTTTCCATAATGTCTTTACACCCCTGAGTCTTTTCTTCTTCAGCATCAAATAGTGAGACAGAATTCCATAAAGCCATGGTTTCCTCTTCCTGTTCTTTAGTATACGTAGAGGTAGAATTTTCCTTTCCTTCTTCATTTCCCTCTTCTGTCAATCTAGAATCTAACAACTGATTCATGACCAACGTCATCGAATTTATCCACTGCGGACAATTCTTCTCAGAATGTGGTTGTTGGTGGAATGTGCAAAAATTATCCAAGCCTACCTCTGTCAAGTTCATAGATGCAGTATTGTGAGGAGGAGGTTGAGACTGGTGGTTATCCTCTCTTTTCTTGTAATATGGCTTATAAAACTTTTGTGCTTCCTTTTCTTTCTCCATATCTATGATTTTATTGGAAAGCTTCTGCATCATTTTGGCCATATTTTCCAAATCTAGAGACTTTTCTTCCTTAGGCTTGGTAAACAATAAGGTTTTTCTTCCTATAACTTTCTGTCCAGACTTTTCTGGATAGTCTTCAATGCTCTCTCTTTCAGCTTCCACCACTTCTGCCTCTTCATAGGTTTCTGTCAGAGTAGGCTTGGCCCTACCTTTGGAAAACATGGCCAAAGCGGGGCCTAAAGCTGAAGTATAGTATTCAATAAGAACTTTGTCTGAAGGCTTATCTGTTTCAGAGAAGTTCTTTAGATATGCTGCAAACCTTTGCGTGAAACTGTGCACTTTTTATTTTCTTTCTTTCTTCAACGTGCACAGCCCTTTCATGAGAGCTACATGAGTTTTCTGAGTTGCATACTTACTTCTGAACATTCTTTCGAAGGTATCCCAATCAGGGATAGAG
Organism: Pseudotsuga menziesii; assembly: GCA_001517045.1. Classification (NCBI taxonomy): domain Eukaryota; kingdom Viridiplantae; phylum Streptophyta; class Pinopsida; order Pinales; family Pinaceae; genus Pseudotsuga; species Pseudotsuga menziesii. The sequence goes on along the minus strand of LPNX010344728.1, from coordinate 358,698 downwards.
TTAGCAGGCAATACAAAGTACCATGACGTTGTGGATCCTTTGAGGGTATGTGGGAATAGTCTACATACCACGTCTTCATGTTCCTCGGCCCTTAATCCCTCAATTGCCAAGTAAAAGCTTTGTAGGTGATCATCTACTAGTATTTTCTCATTGGGATCAAACTTGGGAAACATCTTGTCAAAGGCTTGAGGTAGGTCATGTAAAGGAGGGGTAAGGTTTAATGGTGATCTGGCTCTCCATGCGGGTGGTGGATTAGGTGGGTTAGGTGGTGGATTAGCATTTACTCCTGCCATGAGTCTGGGTGGGGAGTGAGGAGGTGAACCAACTGGAGTATGAGCAGGAGAACTGTGAGGGGTTTCTGGGCCTTCTTGGTTCAGAGGTAGTACAACCTCTTGTAAGGCTATTTCTACAAGCTCTTCCCAGTCTCCAACCAGCACTGAGCCTTCTACTTCAGGACGATCCTTCCTTTTATACTCTCTTCTGGGCAATTCAGGGATGATTGGCAATCCTCCAATCTTCTTTACATATGCCCTGGTGTGTCTTCTCATATCATTAACAATTTCGTTGTCAATAGAATATAGATGTTCTCTTTCTTCCGGAATTGGATTACAAAACCCACTGCTTTCAGAACTGTTACTGGTGGAATATTCTCGAGAAAATGGGTTTCCTCGGCCAGCCATGCACTGGCGGCCCTCCTTCTAGCGCCAATTCTGTTGGGGCCTGGAAATTTGCAGGCGACAACAGTAAGGGATTCTCCCCAATAAAAGTTCCCAACTAGCCCGTTGACTGTTTGGTATAGGGAATCTGTCCGGTTTACGGTCCGGCTACCGTAGGTCAAAGTAACAAAACAAAGGCTTTACCGGTTGCGGCCCGGTCCACCGATTTTTTGCTATTTTTTGACTTAATGTATGATATGCAAGTTCCTAAATAATAGTGCAGGGTGCTAAAGATGCAAGGAACAGTCACAATGTGATGCGCAGGTTCTTACCTCTCGTCTTAAGGTTCACAAGCATCCAAACACGTACAACACAAAAGATAAACTAACTACCTAAACTATCCCTAGGGAGCAGAGTTATCATTCATTGGTGAGTAATACATTTTGTACGTGCATTATGAAGAGTTACAGATAGCTGATACTTCATTCAAGACACATAAACAATTACAGATATTTAAACAACCAAATAGCCGATTATTTTACAAACAACATTTATTACTCACAGTGGAAGACATCCCAAAAGATACTGAAGAACACTCAACTAGAACATAGGTTCAGGAAGTTAAATACTCTCACAGTAAATGAAACACAGCTGAAAACGAAATAGTTCCTCTTCAACATTATTCATTTAGTCGCATTGATACATTCCACATTTCGCTCTCTCCAGCAGGCAAAAGTTGCCCTTTCTGACTGTAAAACGAAGTAGTTCCTCTTACAAGCAAAAGAGTTTACAAATTTTTCCAGGGAAAAATCCCCTCATCAGTCCTATCTTTACATTATTTAAACTACACCCCCATCATTAGGGATCCCCCAACGTCTGACTTTCCAGTCTCTCCAAACCTTTCAGCTTCCTCTTATGGCCGTTTTGTCTTCCCAATTATTTTCTGTGAGCGTTCATCTCCTGATCAGTAACTGATAGGTCTTCCTAGTCTGTACCTCTGTCATTTTCTTGTTTTGTCCTTTTCTCTGCTTTGTCTTCCTTGTGACCCTGCCGGTTTCGATTTGACCAAGCTAATCCTTCACTCCGGGTCGCTTCAACAGTCCATAGAATTCCTCCTGCAAACAATTACGGTGCATCATTCATTGGAATGGGATTTTAAACATTAAAATTATCTGCTTGGCACGGTCAATCCACAAGAAAATAGCCAGGTGCATCCGGACAGAGTCTCGATTAAGCCTTGGGTGGGAAGGTTTTAAATCGGCAATCGGCAAGCTTTGGCATCGGACATGGAAAGACTTTCCTGGCCGCAACGGCGGACAAGAGAAGGCTAAAGATACTCGACGCAGGCAGGAAATGCTTCAATCGGAAGTCGGCACGGTTTGGACATTGGAGGTCAAATGGATTTCCTAGCTGCAACAATGGAAGGCGAATAAAGATCAATGCGCGTCGGTTGTCGGAGCAATTTATGCTTCGGACGTCAAACCGTTTTGGCAGCCGCAACAGCGGAAGGGAGAAGGATTAGAGCTTCCGATTCAACATAAAAGACGCCCGATTCAAGAAAACTTAAGTGTTTTGAACAGTTAAGGATGAACAGTTAAGGATTAGCTACAGCTAAATTTGTTCTTTCTGTGAAATTGCGGCCTTAAAGGACAAAGATTTGACTTTTCCAAATTCACACCCTCGATCCAACATGAAAATCAAACACAAACGATCTCTGAGAACAAGCCGCAACCTAATATTCAGAATCAACCAAAGTTAAAGCAAGACCTCACGAGATCAAATAACTTTAAATGATAAGGAGGGGCCCAAGATTTAAGAAATTTGGGGAGAAAAGTTGCAGCTGCAACAGGTTTCTTGCAGAAGAATAATATCAGGATGATGAATATGAATCATCATTTGAAGGGCCATATTTTAGGAGGGTTTCCCTATCCCTCTGATGTTGAGGGTGATGCACAACATTAAATAATACCTGTAGAATGGTTGCATGTTAAGGCCCTCGTTATGGTTCTTTGTTTCCCTCCTAAAATTCCCATTAATACTTTCATTCTTGTAGATGACATAATAGATGTTCTTCCTTATAAACTGCTTAATCCCATCGGTCCACACAACGAATATACTTTCGTATGGAAACCTTCAGATCCTCCTTTAGATGTGGATCTAGGTCATAAATGGTAACAGGGGCAGTGCCCTTATGGTCATGCAAAACAGTCGGTCCCAGTGAATCTGGGGGTAAGAGATGAAGAGTTCAAAACATTAGAAAAGTCAGTGAGAGGTGGAAAGTGCCTAGATGGCATAGGAAATTCAAATGGCTAACGCCTGTCAAAATTGCCAGTTTTAAGCAAATTCTGAATTTTTTTTTACATTATAAGTCAATTTGTGAAGATATAGCTGGAGTGTTATCGGTATTTGAAGGTTAAATTGGTCAGTGACTGGCGATTCAGCCACCAAATTCCATCATTACTGCTCATTAGCAATGCTTTAGCTACCAGTTATCACATGTAAATTGAGATTATATATATATGTTTATTTTGAATTTGGAAAGACACTTATCTATCGGGTTGATACGTCACTTATCTAATTTAAAGACCATTGGAAGTTAGTAAAAAAACATCGACGCTTTTAAACCAATAAAGTAAGAAAATAAAACACAAATGGCAATTAACCAGGAATATTGATAAGTTTACCTCAACCTCGATGGAATTGTGGACCTTTAATGAGCTAGGGTTATCCATATAAATCCAGTGCAAGAAACTCAAAATCTCCATGGGTTTTACGTGACAAACTCAAGACTGTAAATATAAAATTAACTCGGATTAAAAACAAATGTGAAACAATAATTTATGTGATTATCAAAATATGGGCATATAATGAGGTCATTATTTCGAGTACTCTTAGAAATTTTCACAAGGGTTGGTTTTATTCATGTTGATAAAACCCCAACAATCACTGAAGTAGGAATTAAACGAACACATGTCCATCCTACCATTAATGTCACCTCTTGAAGGTTCCAAAGATATTCCATGCTACAAAGAGTTGTCAAGATTTCATAACATTGTATTTGCGCCTTGTATTTTTTTTTCACACAAAAACATCAACTTTATATAAAATAAAAAGTTGAGTCTTACAATCATAAATCCAACATTCCAGAAAAAAAACCAGAACCACATAAGACCATAGCTACATAATCGGTTAAGGCTAGGAACACCATACTAATCTTAAGTAGCAAGGAATATATCCTTCACTTTGACATACATTGACGAGTATTGAGAATGTCACTACATAATACTTAGTGAGCCGTTCTCAATCATATGCCCATCCTATACCAATTCCTAGACAATAGCTTCCATTCCTTTCCCTAGAGCTTGCTTTGATAATAGAACAGCATCCAAATTCAGCTCATGATAAATATGATTAAAAGAAATCTGCAGGAAACTATTTATGAGATTCTTTACCCACATAATCCAATGATGGAGCTCAATAGAGTGAAGAGAATGAACATCCTTTTCCCAGTCCATGAACACTTTTTGAGTCCCCGAAAATCGTGATAGAAGAAATATCCTTCTCCTTTGCAAAAAAATAGACCCCAGAGTGCTAAAAGCTCTGCCTTAGTATTAGTTACAACTCCAGTTCCCAGCTTAAGTCTAAAAGAATGATGCTAGCTCAATCTAATCACCATCCCTGCCCCACATATCCCACCTTGCTTGCGCCATCAAAGAAGCCGACAATACCTTGCTGAACAATCGATGGGAGAGGAATGCTACGGTTAGATGCTTTATGCCACAAAGAATCATAGGCGTGAATCCAACCTAAAGCCTTCAATCCAGCCATAAATGGGTATTACCTACCATTCTAAAAGGTGAAAACATTTCGGGCCCTCTAGACAGTCCAAAAAATAGCCAGCAGCACACCCATTGGGTGAGATGTAGAATTAATAAAGCCCCGAATATTATCCAGCAAGCATAGATTGTCCCATATAAAACAAAAGGATAGGTGCTTGCTAACAAACTCCCACACAACATGGAAGAACTCGCAGCTGCCAAAAATATGATCCACCATTTCAAGGTTAGACAGACAGAGGCAACATCTCCCCGACCCCGAAATACCACGCTTCTGGAGGGAATCCCATATCAAAATTTTATAATGGATGCAAAGCCATTAAAAGAATTTGATATTTAATGGTAATGGTCCAAGTCATATTATATTGAAGGTGACATCGTCCGAGATGAAGGAAGATCTTTCAGCAAGAGTGTGATAGACCAATTTCGCTGTAACAGAGCCATTCACCTTGTTGTAATCCCACACCAGCCTATCGTCGTTCTCGTTTAAGTAAATACCAGAAGCATATAGAGCATTATTAAAGGCCATCCACTCCTTGTCCAAGTCACCACAAATATTTAAATTGTTGTCTTTTAGCCAGCGTGGGGAACAATCCACCACAGCAACCGACATGTGAGAGAGGTCAAAATGATTCCTCTCGTGAAGGTGCTTTATCAAAGGGACAGAGAGGGTCTATAAGCAACCCATCCCCACAAACAGATCTATCCCCACAAAAATATGAGTGCCCCTCGCAACCAGCCATCTTAGATTGTCTTTTATGAATGGCAGGGTATCCACCAAGGTTCTCCAGATCGTTGAAATGTTGGTAGAGGGTTGATAATCAGATCACAACCACGAGACAACATGAAACCTTCAAAGGTACTTTAGTCTAATAATCCTACCCCAAATCCCATCATTATGAAGATCTCTCCATAGGTTCTTAGCGCATAAGGATTTATTAAAATTTCCCAAGTGTTTAATGCCCCAGCTTCCATGCACACGCGACCTCGACAAAATCTCCCAGCTGACCAAGTCATATTTGGGATCCATTGATTTGCCTCACCATAGGTAGTTGAAGATGATCCTTCTCAAAGAATTAATGACCCCAACCAGGATACAAAGCATTGAGAACCAATATATCGGCACACTTTGTAGGACCGAGGTAGTCAAAACAAGCCTCCCGCCCAAAGAGAGCCACCGTGAGGACCAAGCCTCAATATTCCTTTGAAACTTTGAGACTAGCCATTTCCAGTATTTCTTCTCATACCTATTAGGTTTAAGACAACAACCCAGGTAATTCAATCCTTCATTAATTGACTCCACCTGGTGGGAGAAACGATCCACGATATGAGCAACCAACAACTCGTTGGGACATTTGTGTCTAAAGAAATATTTTTTTCTACTAACAGTTAAACCATAAGCTGAGCATAAGGAGTTAAGAATATCTTTTATAAGGCTCCATTCAGCCACAAAACCCCTACCCAAGATAATAACGTCATCCAAAAACATAATGAGATTGAGAAACATACCAATTAATACTTTCACTCCCTGTAAAAGACCATCCTCTTTATCCTTTAAGAACAAACGACTGAGCCCTTCCATTGATAAAATGAATAAGTAAGGAGACAGGGGACAACCCTGTCTCACCTCACGACTGCTATTGAAGAACTGAGAAGGGGAGCCGTTTACTAAGATTGCAAAGCTCGCTGAGGACACACAAGACATTATCCAACAGACAATATCAAAAGACAAGCCAACCTGAAAGAGGACAAGGTGGAGAAAAGTCCAATCCAACTTGTCATAGGCCTTTTCTAGATCAAGCTTAAGAATAAAATCACCAAGTTTTTTCATCTTAATCAAATGCATAATTTCTTGGATAATGCCCACAACATCCTAAATTTTCTGGCCAGGAAGAAATCCGAATTGATCAGCTGAGATAGCCTTACTCAACACACGATTCAAACGATCTGCTATAATATTCGATATCAGATTGTAAAAGAGGTTACATAAATAAATAGGACGATATTCATTGAATCCAGAGGGCTTCTCAGTATTAGGAATTAGAGTAATAAAAGTTTTGTTAAGAGGCTCCAGTATAATACCTTTCCTCCTCGATTCCTCCACATCCTCCGTCGCTTTGGTCCCTAGAAAGTCAAAAAAATGGATGAAAAACTTAGTGGTCCACCCGTTTGGTCTCAATATTTTATCCCTCTTGAAACTCCTCAAATTTTTCAACACCTCAGCTTCAGAAACCGTCTCTGAGATAGAGACACGGTCCTCTTGCTCGAAGAAATGAGGATCATTTTTTATGACCTAGAGTTGGTTTGAGATACACAGACCACCCTGCTCAGCATAGGAGGAATGGAAATGATTTTTCGATGCCCTCTAAATGGACACATTTCCATAAGAAATAGAGCCATCCTCCCCCTTAACTTCCCATATAGAATTAGCCAGACGTCTTTTGTTTACTTGATTGTGAAAATACTTGGAACTGGAGTCTCCCGCCAATATCCAGATAGCTCAGCTCTTCTATCGAAGAGTTTCTTCTTTATGGAGAATTTTTTTTTGATGTGACTCTTCCAACCCAATCAAGGCCTGTTGCTGAGAACTAGAGAAAAAGTCCCTAGAAATGATTGAGGTTAACACATGAATCTCAGCCGCAATGCACTCAATAACGCTATTGAGCTCCTTCTTCTTTTTGCACTCCCAATCTATAACCACCAACTATAATGATTGTTCAAAATCCATAAGAAACACTCCATTGGATTTAAACGAGAAGGATCCTTCTCAACCAACATCACTCGCTGCTCACAAATAAGCAGATTGAAATCCTCCTCTTTCAGCCAGGAAGGATTAAACTTAGGATAATAATGAAAGGAGGCATTGAAGTCCAACTGGAGAAGGATGACCCAATCATCCAAGAAAACTGTAGCCAAATACGAATACCTAAATTTACCAGTATCTTCACAAAGAACATCCACCATTAGAAACCGACCCAAACATTTAGTTATCCCCCCTCCACCAGCTTGACCATTCAACCATGTGGGAGAAAGAACCACTGGATCAATATCATTTCACTGGGAATCATCAAGAAGTTTGTTAAAATAATCAGCAAGAGCATCCTCCTGCCTACCCACACCCCAGACTTCGCTAGGAGAAAGGGTGAAATTAAGATCACCTACAAGAATTAAATTATGTAATTGCAGGCATCCTGGCATAAGAAAATGGTCCCAGAACCTCCTACGATCCCTATAGGGAGAATAGATGTTTAGAATGTTAATAATATTATCATAACCCTTACAAAATCCAGAGAGAAGGATGCCAGCACAAGTGGAGAAAGGTTTCAAATCGGACATTTGAGGTTTCCAATCCACCAAGGTACCACCAAATAGCCCAACAAAGTCCATATAAGAGACTCTCCATCCCAGTTTGATCCTTAAAAAAAACTCACACACAGAAGTAGCATCCAACATAGTTTCTTGCAGTAAAACAATATCCACATGCTGACAATCGATATGCCTTTTTAACGCAACTCTTTTGGGTCCACTACATCGCCCACACACATTAAGCTGGGTCATGAAAATCACGGGGAACCGTCAATGAGGGCAAGATCTCTAAGGGCCTGAGTAGAGCTATAATCTTCAACAGCGTTCAAAGGGAGTTCCCTCTCCGATAAAGGGACAAGCACATGATTGCCACCCGATGTCTCCTTGATAAATTCCTTGACAGTCTTGCAAATTTCACGACCTTTCTTGGGTCCTCTACACTTATAGACTGAGACGTTCGCTTCCCTGATAGAGGAGATATGTAGGACATCTGGACTCACCGGGCCCTCAATAGAATAGGCAATGAGAGGTTCCCAAGGAGCTAGGATCCCTAGAGGGCACAAATGCACAACCTCAACCATATCACAAATCGTGGGAAGGTCAGAAAGAGGGGATGATCCGGCGGATTATTCCTCTTTAAAGATTACACTGATCCAATATGGTACAATGGTTCAAAGAAGCGGAGGGTGAAAAAACAGACGACAAAAATATAAGGATCGGAGGTCGGAAGAAGATCTTCCTTCCGCAACGTCGGAGCTCACAAGAACTTCTTCCTTCCGCAACGTCGGAGCTCACAAGAGCTTCTTCCTTCCGCAACGTCGGAGCTCACAAGAACTTCTTCCTTCCGCAACGACGGAAACTTAAACCTTAAGGATCAGAAAAATAAACCGACGGAATCGGGAAAAAGAGGTGGTGCACCATCCACCACTGCGGAAGACTTAGAGACAGCGTCATCCGCCACTGCGGAAGATTTAGAGACAAGACGTCCCGATGGAAAACCCGATGACAGCCAATTGAGACAGAGTTCATCAAAGAAAAATATTGGAGGTCCCAAGGAAATCCCCTTCCGTGACGACGGAAGCGCAGATGACTAAAACTTCCGACTCAAATACTCAGCAATGCATTCGCGCGGGGACATTTCAAAACAGGTTTTGCAGTTTGGTACACAGTTTTGATGCCACGTTTCAGGGAATGGAACAGACGCATTGGTAGCATTTTTTGGTTCTTTGGTTCAGTTTTTAGCATATGATTGTAACATTGATAAGGAGATGAACAGCCTGTTGGGGATAGGGAACATCAAACGCTTCGGCCGCGATTTGGCCGAATGGCATGATTCAGTCTTAACATATGGTAACAGTTGTGTGAAAGAAGAAGGAAAATCCGTTACTTATGAGGCTTAAATATAGGAGGCTGGCAACCAGTGAACGGGGATGATTAGAGGTGTTTGTTCAGAGCGCAGTACAACATTTCTCTGTTCTGAGAGGCTTGGAGAGTTTTGCTATAGTTTCAAGATTATTGTTTGTATTAGAGTTGACTGTATTCTCTGTTACATTTTGGGTCTTTTGAAGACCAGATTGTAATTTCACAGGGAGGAGTCTTAAAGACTTTATGTCCAGCATTTTGTTTCACAGTTGCTGAAGTTGATGCCAGAACCCATTTGTACCTTTTTAAAGCCATTAATTGGATCGGTTCCCATTGGAGAGGGACCTGGAGATGTATCCCAGTGAAGGGGGTGAACTCTGTTATCAACCTCTGTTTATGACTCTCTGTTTCTGTGTTTTCTTCTTGGCATCTATTTATCAGTGTTGTTTTCCATTCTGAGCATTTAATTTCTGTTAACGCTGTTCCATTAATTAACATGTTGATCGCATTCTTTTACAACAAACTTTTAATGCACACAAGTTGACGTCCTACGGATCATATTATGGTATCAGAGCTGGTTGACTGTTGTGCAAGTTTGTGAATGCTTACCAGGTCCAGGTCAAAGGTTGGTGAAGGAGAATTAGTTGAAGGAGATCCTGAGATTGGCTCCAGGAGAACATTCTCAAGAACCATGTCTTCTCCACGAGGGGAAGAAGAAGGACATACCAAAAGGGAAAAACCTGTTATTTCTGAAACTGAGTTTCTGGAGGCTTTTATGAGCATGAAATCCATGATGGAAATTCTACTCGATGAGCGAGCAGAAAGAAGAAGGATCTTCATCCAGAGATGCAGAAGTGAAGCCGGAAGAAAAGGGTAAAGGAGTAGGAGGTGATGGTGATCCTCCTGAAACTCAGCAAACTTTCTCTTCTTCTCATACTTCTCATTCAAATAATGCAAGTCCTAATATGCCTTATTTCAAATTGGATGTAAAATTTGAATTACCTATTTATAATGGAGATTTAGATGCTGAAAAATTAGACAATTGGATCAAGCAGCTTGAAGTATATTGCAGGGTGCATGGCATTAATGATGGCCCTTCCAGGATTCAATTGGCCACTTTGAGGATGAGTGGAATGGCTCTTACTTGGTGGGAGAGCAAGATTCAGCAAGATCTTTGAAAGAATGGTAAAATTATTTCAGTTTGGAATGAATTCATCGAAGTATTAAGAAAACAATTTTATCCTTTAGGTCACATGCAGCAATTAACCATGAATTGGCAACTGTTTAGACAAGCTAAAGGACAAAGCATTCAAGACTATACTCATGAATTCAGAAAGAGGGCTATTGCATTGAATGTTTCATTGGATACACAGGAAACTCTTCTTAAGTACATTGGTGGCATGCATTCTTATTTGAAACATACCTTGTTGATGTTTAATCCCAGTAATTTCGATGATGTATGTGTTCAAGCTACCCATTTAGAAGCCAGGGGTAAGAATGCTAATGATAATTTTGTGAAGAAGTCATTTAAATTTGACAGCAAATCAAAAGGTTGAGATAAGGGGAAAAATAAGATGGCTACTGTTAAGAAAGAGGGTGAAAAGCCTACATGTTCGCATTGTCAGAAGGGACATGATGTCTCTAAGTGTTGGAAACTTCATCCGGATTTAAGGCCAAAGAAGTATGGAGGAAACAAGGATAAAGGAAAATCAAAAGCTACTGCAGTCGTTATTCAAGACTTGGGATCCGACTCAGGTGATGAAACAAAGGTTACTGCTGTCCAAATATAGGGTAAGGATAAAAGTATCTCACTTCCCATTGATGCAAAATCAAGTTCCAGTGCAAGTACAAATATGCCATCTACTTCTAATTCAAATGATAAAAATAGAAGTGCACTGTTTCATGTTCGTGTCATTGCAAATCACACAAATATTGATACATTGTTTGATAGTGGTTCACAAGTAAATCTGATATCATAAGAAGTGGTTAAGAAATTGCATTTAGTTACTATGCCTCAAGAAAAACCCTATCCTCTGGGTTGGGTTACTAATGATACACGGTTGCAAGTTACAAAGAAATGTGTATTGAAGTTTGCCATTACTGAAAAATTCGTAGATGAGTTAGAACTAGATGTAGTACCACTTGACATTTGTGGAATTGTACTTGGGAGTCCATATTTGTATGACCGGAAACCAGTATTTTATAGAGAGAAGAATAAGTATCATCTTTTTAAAGATGGTGTGGAATATATTGTACGAGCACATAACACAAAAACAAACCTAGCAATAGTTTCTGCAGGACAAATGAAGAGGCTGGTAAATGCTAGTAAGAATTTTGTGTTAATGATGGTTAAGATGAAAAATGAAGAGATCTCTAAATCTTTCGAAGGATGTGATCCTAAGCATAAATCTGAACTGGTTGACATCATTTCTGATTATGATGATTTGTTTCAAGATCCGAAGGGGTTACCACCGAAGAGAGAGATTCAACATGAGATACATTTGCAGCAGGATGTGCCACTCCTGAACATAGCCATGTACCGGATGTCTGTAATGAAGAATGAGGAGATCAAGAAGCAGGTTCAGGCGCTGATTGAGAAGGGGGTCATCCAGCCCAGCACTTCCCCTTGCGGCTCTCCTATAGTCTTGGTTCCAAAGAAGGATGGGTCGTGGAGGATGTGTATCGACTACAGGGCCCTTAACAAAATCACCATTAAAAATAGGTATCCTCTTCCTCGCATTGATGATTTGCTTGATCAGTTGAAACATGCAACTTACTTTACAAAATTGGATCTGCATAGTGGGTATCATCAAATCCGTGTTGCTGAGCATGATGCTTGGAAAACAACTTTTAAAACGAAACAGGGTTTCTATGAATGGCTTGTAATGCCTTTCGGGCTATGTAACGCACCTGCTACTTTCATGCAGGTCATGAATGATGTCTTTCGTTCATTCATTGATAATTTTGTAATTGTGTATCTAGATGATATCCTCGTGTTTAGCAAAATTTGGGAAGAACACATTGTACATGTGAAGAAATTTTTAGATGTACTGAGGAAGGAAAAGCTTTATGTAAAAATGTCTAAATGTGAGTTTGCTAAAACTTCTTTAGTGTATCTGGGACATATTATTGGTGGAGGCCACCTGCGAGTGGACCCAGCCAAGGTTGCTATCATTGTAAACTGGCCACGGCCTAACACGATTACTGAAATCAGAAGTTTTCTGGGTGCGGTTCAGTATTGGAGGAAATTCATTTCTGAGTTTTCTTCCATTGCTGCTCCATTACATGCATTGACAAGCATTAAAGAAATTTTCCAGTGGGGAGGCAAGCATCAGAGAGCCTTCGACACTTTTAAGGAAAAGATTAGCACAGCACCCGTTCTGACATTGCAAGATTTGCAGCAGCCATTTGAGATAGAAACCGATGCCAGCGGGTTTGCCATGGGAGCAGTTTCAATGCAAGGGATAAATCCAGTTTGTTACCATTCAGAAACATTCTCAACTGCGGTAAGTAACTATCTGACCTATGACAAAGAGTTGTATGCTTTAGTACAAAGTGTGAATAAGTGGAAACATTATATCATGGGAAAATAAATAGTCATACATACTGATCACTAGCCACTTCAATATTTACAATCTCAAACTAAAATACAACAAAGTAGGCATTTAAAATGGATGGGGTTCTTACAACAGTTTCATCTCGTAATTAATTACAAAAAGGGAATTCATAATAAAGTAGCAGACATGTTATCAAGGCCACCTATGAATGCTTCAATCATTCTTCAGAACAGTTCATTAACACATGAAAGTTATATTGAACAGTATGTAGAAGATAAGGATTTTAAGAAATTATATGCATCACTAATACATGGTAAATAGGAAGAGAACTATTATGTGCATAATCAACTCTTGTATCATCTCGGTAAACTTTGTATTCCAGAAAAAGAAAGAGTGCATGTGATTCGAGAAGCACATAGTTCATTGATTGCAGGACATTTTGGTGTAAGTAAAACATTGTCTGTATTGCAGAATCACTGTTATTGGCCTCAAATGCAAGAAACTGTAGCTAAATATATAAGAGGTTGTGTTATGTGTGCAACAAGTAAGCCTAGCAATAGGAAATTGGGTTTGTACACACCTCTTCCAGTTTCTTCTCAGCCTTGGGAAAGCATTTCTATGGACTTCGTAGGGGGACTACCTATGTCTAGAAAAGGGCATGATTACCTATATGTTGTTGTGGATAGGTTCAGGAAAATGTGTATCTTAATGCCATGTAACAAGCAGATCACTGCTGAACAAACAACTCACCTATTCTTTTAGAATGTTTGGGTACATTTTGGGCTACCCATGTCTATTATATCTGATCGAGATTCCCGGTTCTTAGGAAAATTATGGTCAACTTTATGGGAGCTTATGGATACTAAACTTAAGAAAAGTACAGCTTTTCATCCACAGACCGATGGACAAACAGAGGTAGTGAACAGGACGGTGATTCAGCTGCTCAGAGGATATTGTAGTAAACATCCTAAACTTTGAGATGAGCAGTTGCAGTATATACAACATGCTTACAATCATGCAGTTCATTCTTCCACGAAAAGATCTCCTTTTGAAACTTGTTTTGGTTATCTGCCAAAAACATCGATGGACTTCTCTTTTGGAAAAGATGCAGTGGATGGACATCATGATGCAGATAAAGCTTTAAAGTTCATTCAAAGAATCCAAGCAGTGCAGCAGGAAGTTCAAGAATAGTTGGAGAAGAGCTAGGCAAAGTACAAGGCCAGGCATGACAAGCATCGAACTGATCATCAATTTCAGGTTGGTGACAGAGTTTGGTTACACATCACCAAAGAAAGAATGAAAGGTGAAGGTAAAAAGCTTAAGCCTATCAGGTATGGTCCTTTTGAGATCTTGGAAAAGATTGGTACTAATGCTTTTCGCTTGAATTTACCTCCATACATGCAAATTTATTCAGTTGTCAATGTTGAGAATCTTAAATTGTATGAGCCTCCTATGATCATGGATGAGGAAACTAACGTACAGATTCCTTCAGTTGATGATATGGAACCTGAATACATGAATGACTTGCAGGATGATGTTATTCTTGATAGAAATGTAAGGACTTCATGAAGGGGGAATGTTGAGTACCTTCGAGTAGGGCTGAAAGGCATGCATCCTAGCAAAGCAAGGTGGATGGAGATTGGAAAAGTGAGGGAGCTGTACCCTCACTTACTTGCAAAATAGTTTAGGCTTTTGGTGGTCCAAAATATCTCCAATGGGGAGGAATGATCTGACGGATTATTCCTCTTTAAAGATTACACTGATCCAATATGGTACAATGGTTCAAATAAGCAATGGGTGAAAAAACAGACGGCAAAAATATAAGGATCGGAGGTCGGAAGAAGATCTTCCTTCCGCAACGTCAGAGCTCACAAGAACTTCTTCCTTCCGTAACGTCGGAGCTCACAAGATCTTCTTCCTTCCGCAACATCGGAGCTCACAAGAACTTCTTCCTTCCGTAACGGCGGAAACTTAAAGGACGTTCAGAATGGATCGGAAGTCGAAGCGATAAGGAGCCGCAACAGCGGAAACTTAAAACTTAAGGATCGGTGAAATAAACGGACGGAATCGAGAAAAAGAGGTGGTGCGCCATCCGCCACTGCGGAAGACTTAGAGACAAGACGTCCCGATGGAAATCCCAACAACAACCGATTGAGACAGAGTTCATTGGAGAAAAATATCGGAGGTCCCAAGGACATCCCCTTCTGCGACGGCAGAAGCACAGATGAATAAAACTTTCGACTCAAATACTCAGCAATGCGTTCGCGTGGGGACATTTCAAAACGGGTTTTGCAGCTTGGTACACAGTTTTGATGCCACATTTCAGGGAATGGAACAGACGCATTGGTAGCTTTTTTTGGTTCTTTGGTTCAGTTTTTAGCATATGATTGTAACGTTGATAAGGAGATGAACAGCCTGTTGGGGATAGGGAACGTCAAACGCTTGGGCCGCAATTTGGCCGAATGGCATGATTCAGTCTTAACATATGGTAACAGCTATGTGAAAGAAGAAGGAAACTCCGTTACTTATGAGGCTTAAAGATAGGAGGCTGGAGACCAGTGAAGGGGGACGATTAGAGGAGTTCGTTCAGAGCACAGTACAATGTTTCTCTGTTCTTAGAGGCTTGGAGAGTTTTGCTGTAGTTTCAAGATTGTTGTTTGTATTAGAGTCTACTGTATTCTTTGTTACATTTTGGGTCTTTTGAAGACCAGATTGTAATTTCACAGGGAGGAGTCTTGAAGACTTTTTGTCCAGCATTCTGTTTTACAGTTGTTGAAGTTGATGCCAGAACCCATTTGTACGTTTTTAAATCCATTAATTGGATTGGTTCCCATTGGAGAGGGACCCGAAGACGTAGCCCAGTGAAGGGGGTGAACTCCGTTATCAACCTCTATTTATGACTCTATGTTTCTGTGTTTTCTTCTTGGCATCTGTTTATCAGTGTTGTTTTCCATTCTGAGCATTTAATTTCTGTTAACGATGTTCCATTAATTAACCTGTTGATCGCATTCTTTTACAACAAACTTTTAATGCACACAAGTTGAGGTCCTATGGATCATAATGAAGAGATATTAATGTCAAGTGGACCCTCTAACTGTCTGTTCAAAGGAGGAAAATCTCTGTTGGAAAAAAGAGGAGGCTCTGGTGAGACCACTATTGAATTTAGGGGAGAAACATTAGAAAACCACATGCTTGATAAAATTCCATGAGAAGAGACGTGTGGTCTGAAGGAGGGATCATCGACTTCTCGAATGGTCGTTAACCCAGGAGAGTTAGGTCTAAACCCCTTGTTGGGTAAAAGATTAAACAACTTATAATAGAATTCCAACGATTTAATTGTCAACCCGGAGAGAGCGTAAACTTGTGAGGTACAGACAAAATATATGCAGGGGCAGAGTGTCGCTGAACCTAATCTAAGATTCTAGATTACTGTAATCAGAAATACATGTAATTGAAATTAAATCTAGTTTATGAAAACAAGAAATTACATGGAAATAAATCTAATTACATAAAACATAAAAATGCATAAATTAACTTAACAAAGCAAGACTGAAATTGCATGAAATAAACTGGTATAAAGCAATCGAAATTAACTCGTGAGCTCACATAAAATCAATACTAAAAATGCATAAAAAGAAATAACTGGAATTCTATACTAAGAACTTATAAGAAAGAAATTAACTGAAATTCTATACTAAAAACTCATAAGAAAGAAATTGTTGGAAATCTATATTAATATAAGAGAGTCAAAGGATGTGCATTAAGCATCATCTCCATTACATAACACTCAAAATATATTCTATGACTAACTCTGAACTATTCTCTACTTTCAAACCACTAGAGAGGCCTCTAACCAAAATGAGGAGAGAGCCCTCCTATTTATACATAAATCCAAGATAACTGATCATAAATGAAGATCCACTATGCTCTCAACCTATCCCTTAAAATTCTCAGCAATTAGACAACTCATCCCCCCAAATCCTCAACCGAATACTGGATGAGATATTCTCTCCACACCTCCATAATCTTCTCCTTGAAATTAGGTCACATCTTGATGATGAAATTCGAATTTGAAGCTAGGTAATGATTTTTGAACTTGGTAAAGTCTTCAAATACACCTGTAAACATCACCAAACTCACCCAACTTTAAAGTATAATTAAAATATGTTATTTTTCTCAATAATTAACCATAAACTCACTCAAAATACTCAAAAATAAATGATTTGAAAAATAGTAATATAAACCCATATTTATTATGAAAGTGATGAATATTAATGGTTTTATGGAAGGATATAATGGAATAAGGTGGTAAATAGTATATGAAATGATGAATAAAATGTGGTCTTTTTGTGGCTCCACATAACCCCCAACTTGACTGTTTGCATGTCCTCACTATGCATTGATTCCTTTAAAACTTTTGGCTTGTAGCTGAGGCTTTACATGATGATGGTATGTAACAGTAAATCATTCCATGATTTTGAAATGCATGAGTGGCAGCGATTTTTTTTTCTTTTTTTTTATATATATTTTTGTGGTTGGTTCTTGTGTAACAACCATAACAAATGTTGGTTCTTGTGTTAACAACATTCACTCGTTTTATTTGTATTTTTTTTGCTGCAATGCATAAGATTTTAAAAGTTTACATGCATTAGAAATGATAAACAATCAATGTATAGTAAAAATCCTTTTTATAATTTTGAATCATGCCAATATACATAGCATAGTTTGGGACATACATGTTGATTAAGGGTAAATGAGATGATGAATGTGTAAAATGATAATGAATAGTTCCCCCCCAACTTAAGATGTATTAGGTTTATGAAAAGGAGAAAGGGAATGTAATGAGGGAATTTTCCAAATTCATTCATTTTCTATCATTTTAGGAATTACATGGTTAAGAATTAGAAAACAACATACCTCCACTTACCCAAAAAGTTGATGAACTATACAATAGGAATGTGGCTGCTGCTGAATCGTAGAATGTGAAGTTAAGGAACTGGACTGTTCCTTGGTTGGATGAAGTAGAAGATGAGAGATGAAAGTAAAACTGTGGCAGTCTCATATGGCTGGAAGTATGTTGTTGTAAAACTGTTGATGGTGTCATGAAAAGTATATAGTTTTCACCTGCTACAAAACTCGATGATACAATTCTTACCATGCGAATAAACGTGTCAATGTCAAACATGGAAAGAAGTCATTGGATTACCGACCATTGATGAATGTCGTTAACCAATGCGAGGGAATCTCACCATTGATGTCAATGAGTGCCAAGGTACCTAAGTACATCGTGAAAAGTGCGAATAAAGGAGTTGATGTCAAGCCACTTGCAAGATCTAACAATCAATGGACATTGGTGTATTCCCCGTGTTGTCAGCGAGAGAACTTGCCATTAAGGCATGCAACCCTCAAGGTACTGAAAATGAACTCTAGCCTCTATCCCATATAAGGTGCTGAGGTCTATGGGGAAATACTTGTTGAAACGTGGGCCTTAAGGAATCCCACATCAGTCAACAGGAGTTGTACATAATGAGTGGTAGGACTATAGATGAAATATATGAGGGTCAAACAATTTTTATGGCAGGGATAAATGTAGTCATAGAAAGGAAGCCGAATGGTTTTATTCATAAGGAAAAAGATGAACTGAAAATAAGGAAAATGTGTGCGACTCGGAAAGGTAGACATGCTGGAAGCCATGATGTATAAGGCAGTAAAATTGTAGACTCTGACATGGATGACGAACAAGCTTGGGAGGAAAAAGGGTAAGTAATCATGACATGGTGTAATGGGTTTCTGAAAGGCTTCTTTGTGGCAGCAAATGTCATGACATACATATGGGAAACTCAGCTTCTTCAAGCTTCAATGGAACATGTTTTCTCTGAAAATATTCTGTGATTCTGAAAATTATTTCTGCATGTCATTTGTCCGTCTTTAAATCTGCAAAAGGTTAGCATTTTCTTGCAACCAACTTGTGAGAGCATTGAAAATTCATGAAAACATGTGCTTAACAAAAGTTAAAGAGAATAAATAAAATGCTATTATACCTGAGAAGTGGCAACCCCTCTTGTCAAAACCTGTTTCTGAGTGACTTGTGACAACAAGTTAGTGCAATAATCACAAAATTTGAAAAAATTTCAAATTCATTTATGATTTTAATTTTATGATTTTATTTATTACCTAATACTTTTTATTTATTTATATGTTTTTAGTTTTTAATTTTATTTTACTTTTATTTTTTAAGAATTTTTGTATATATATTTGATTTTACAAAAACAAATTTGTATGTGTTTAATAAAATTGGAACAAAAATCAGAGTTTTTACACCCTCCTTTTACAAAGATGAATGCGTCCTTATATAACAATTGAGTAACAGAGAGAGATGGTCGACCCTTTCAGTGGTCGACCCCTCTAAAAGCAAGTTATCTTGATGATCTGAATAGAGAGGAGTGTGCAAACAAGCGATTTTTATGGTGAGTTTAGCAGCTTGAAATAACCACCTACCTCCCCCAAACAGAAGATGTGCCAGGTCCCACTATGCATAAATAAAAATTAACAAAAAGGCTAAGCTGCAACAGCAGCTGCCTTCGATTTCAAAGATGCATATTAACTTTGTAACATTATTTTATGTTCGACCTAAAAATTTTATTTTTAATTGTTTTTGTGTATTTTAATTATTGTTATATATATACATATTAATTATCTAAAAAAATAAAAAGAAATTATACTAATCCCACACAAATAGTGGGATAGGGATAGGGATGTATTAAAATTTATTTATTTATTTATTATTATTTTTAATTTTGATAAGTTTTTATATAAATATAAAGTTTTTATTAATAATATATATATATTAATTTTAATTTTTATAACTTTTAATTGTTTTATTCTTTGCAATAAAATAAAACAAAATATTATATAAAACAAAAATTTTACACTATTAATAAAGAAATAAATGTATTCATATGATATCATTGCAAGTTGTTTTTCATTTATCTCTTAGTAAAAAATCCTTTGATTATACTATAAAATTATATTCACCTTCATATTGTAACACACCCAAAAATACACCAACATAATAAATCTTTTATCGATAATCAGACGAATATATATATATATATTCTACTTAGAATTCATGGGGTTAGAAATCCTAACCTTTTATTTGCAATTCTTATTATCTCAACTATTTATTCAATAAAATAACTTATGCCTTTATAACCACACTTTCATACATTTATATTCACATCATATCATACCTATTTCCTAACCCAATCTACATTGAATTACATCCACTTCACCACATAAAAGTTAATACATCCATCATAAGATTATGTTCTACATTAATAAACATTCAAGTTTAAAAAATAAATCAAAAGTAGAATTCACAAATTATCTCTTATTTAAGCTCTTATTAGTCCCTGTCGTGGGCTAGCAGGGACTATTGTAATCAGCCTGCTGCCGTTTTCAATACATTGCACATAACTCAATACATGTTATTGTCTTTTAAACAAAGTTTTAGATGTATGAAATACTAAAACCATCTTTTTATCCAATAAAAAACTTAACACCGCTATTTCATCAAATAAAAATCTTGGAGGTGTTATTTGGCCTCATATTGAGGCGGGTGAGTAATATTCGTTTTGAAACTTAGATTAATTGATTGTTGAATTCATATATTTATAAGTTTATAGTGTTTTCATAATAATGCTAGCAAACTCGGTAGCATTAATTCGAGACATTAGATGTTAGATTTAATGTCTATGTTATACTTTTGAAATAATGCTATTTGAGTGTGATTTCCCATGTTCTGGAACATGCGGCACAGGGAACATGCAATCTATGCATTTTTTGCATGCAGTACAGGTGCCATTGCATGTAGCACATGTGCCACTGGACTGGAATGGAAATATTCTTTTCAGTAGACGGTTCTAGGGATAGCAATGCCCCAATACTCTTCACATGCTCCCTGGCTCGCCCTATGACAATCCTCACAGATTTAGCCAACCAGGTTATTCCCAACTAGGTTACAGCACACACTAAACTTAATCTTCATTAACTTCAATTTCCCACAGGAAGTTCAGCCTTCAAATCCAATGGAACTCCGCTAAGCATTGATCCTAGAGACCATGCTGCTGGTGATCTAAACCCCTCTCCCAGCGAGGGTGACGTCTAAGACGGTGGTGTTCTTGTGGCCCTAGTAAAAAGCTGGCAGGGTGGTTCAACAGCCTCATATCTCTTCTACTGCTTGCTTTGATGCATCCACGATGGTGATGGATAAACTTAATCAGTAACTCATACTACCTCTGCGGGCTTTGCTTCCTGTGATATTTAAACTTCAAAAACAATTCCATAAGATGGCAAAGAAGGAAAGACAGGTTCAAATGCAAGAGAACCTGTGCAGAAGCTGTTGGAAGAAACAAATGCTATCATGATTTAATATCTTTACTTTGTATTATCTTATGCTTATTTCTTCATGGCAGTTAGGTAGTGGAGTCTTCAGACTTTAGTCATGATTCTCTGATCCGTAAATACCTCCTTCACAAATCAAACATAATTTTTTAGATGAATTTACATGTGAGTAGTAATTTTGAGCTTCAGAAGGTGCTACATTTCAAAATAGATGCACAGATAGCATTAGCCACTGCCATGTACTTTGATAATGTGGAAATTTAACTAAGTCTACCTTACAAAGTGCAACAACAGCCTTTGAAACAAGCCACTTCATGTAAAAACTAAAATTTTGACAGCTAGTTTAAAATAGCGAACCACCAATATCCAGAACAAACCAACTTCATTAAAAATTTGGACAAATAATTTACGTTTTGTACGCATTAACTATCATACAGGATCTCGTACGTGATCTCATATTGGTAAACGGTCAACATAATGTGGCACCTGATGATCCGGGACCTCTCTTATGTTGCTCAGATCCTACATGACCAGAAAAGAAAAAAAATTATCTTTCAATTATTCCCATTAATCCCCAATCAAATCACAAGAGTACACTTGAAATTACTATTTCAAGGTTCACAATTAAACTAAATTTACCTTTTAAATCCTGTCTGCAGTTCACACAAATATTCGTTTTACATTCTCAATAATTGGAACTCAATTTCTCGATTTTATATTCGTTTTACATTCTCAATAATTGGAACTCAATTTCTGGGTTTCTAGGGTAGTTTCTCAGTTTAACTTACTTGATGAACTACCTGCTTTAAAAGATAACTCTCTATACATAGCATACCTGAAAATGTTGGGGGAATGTGCAGACAATGGCGCCTCCGAACAGAGGACGCTCCAAGAACGGCTCTATGGGCACTGCAAAATTGGGCATTTTCTGTAATTGTAATTGCATCCCTTTCTTGCTAATTCCCATGCCCTGCTCTCACTCATGGTTGTTTTTGCCAATGGCCCCAAATGCTAAAGGAAAATGTCAAACCTGGGTTGAATTATGTATGAATTCTGTGCATAATATCAAAGCTAAGTATATGGTGAGGATACGAGGTGTGAGCTACAGCTACTGAGAGGCTGCTCCCGTCCCTTCTTCCACCAAATGCCATGGGAGGTAAGCTCTGTACCAACATAACTCTGGAATAACTACGATGGACAGATGCTTGAGATTTTTTTGACAGATGCTTCTTGCAAAGTGACATTTGGACATTTGAAGCGGTGACTGCTTAGAAGAATGCAAGGTGCAAGTTGACATTTGGATTGATGATAAGATATGATAATATTGCCGCGGTTATCGGGTTGGGCATATTGATATATAATTCTATAATATTTTATTATTTACTAAGATTTTTTAGTCAATGGTTGTGCGCTACATATGCTAGGTAATGATTTATCATATGGTTTAGTCTAAGTCTACATACTCTGGGTTAGTCAAGCGGCGGTGACATCTAAGCTACCTACCATTATATCACTATCTCACCAAGATTATACCAGCATTGTTCTGCTCAGCCCCACCATCCAAGATAGCTCGATCTTTCTTTTTTTATTATAACAGTATGCTTTGCTATGCTATTGTGCAATTGTATGATTACATCTTTTTAAAGACTTTGCTCTCATAGCTCTCGCGGATCCAAGTATCTCAAAAATTGATTTCTAACATATAATATATCTTGGTAAAATGTACCTACCATTTAATATTGTATTACAGAACAATGTGATAATGATCTACTAAATTAAGTATTTATTGACTAAAATGTGTAATTAAATGACAGCGATATTACTCAACCACAAGATTTTTCTCTTTTTTTCTGCAGTTTCAAGTTAAATTACACAACTTATTATGGTCTTTTTCTCATAAGATCTTACCAATATTTGAAAGGTGTTCCAATGATCACCATTACCATTTTTGTAAACATAATTCTCAGCAAAATCATCAAGTAGAACAAAGACCACATTTCATTTTGTCAATTTCGTATCTTAAGGTTAAACCTTGACTGATATCTCAACAAATAAACCACAAAGACAATGAACAAATATGCACAACCAATCACATATATAGTGTACTCATATTCAAAATACAACATTAAAAAACAAATCAAAACATTTAGCATCTATTTCTCTAGTTCTCTATAGGCTAAAACTAAATGGTTTCGAAGCTGATTTAGCGAGTCTCGTTGTTCACACTTGTGGAAATGTAACATACTACGTTGCCAATTTATGTAATCGTTGGAGAGACTATGGGCCAATACGTGTGAGCTTATAC
Organism: Pseudotsuga menziesii; assembly: GCA_001517045.1. Classification (NCBI taxonomy): domain Eukaryota; kingdom Viridiplantae; phylum Streptophyta; class Pinopsida; order Pinales; family Pinaceae; genus Pseudotsuga; species Pseudotsuga menziesii. The sequence continues at coordinate 335,273 of LPNX010344728.1, read as the reverse complement.
TAGGTGGGCATGAGAGATATATTTTTTAATCGTCAAAAGTCAAATTAATGGGGTATGGTGTTCTCAAAGGTCTCTTCATATATATGAAATACAAATTGTTGTCATAGTTTTTGTTTAGGTTGAGGTGTTACCATTATGGCAACAACAGATCTCTCGAATTAGGCAACGAGTCCCAGGGATCAAATTTGAAGGGTAGGGTTCCATTTCACTTCGAAGGGTTGTGAGAAATTGAACCTTTCATTATTGACATGTAAAAATAAATCATTCTTTTCATTTGAAACTGTAAGTGTACAACAAAATTTTATTATTTATTAAAAATAATGTATAGGAAAAAAATGACAATAAGAAGAAGTATCGAGTGATTCAACATTTACATGGAAATTGTGAGGTAAACCATGTACTCTCTCGGTCCCTGGACCATATATTTTATTGAACTTAGATAAGGGACAATTTTGCCAGGCCGATGAAATACTCGATTGTTAGTTCGTTGATAAAATAAGGCATTGGAATTTGAAAGGACCTTGGAATGGAGGATTGATTCAACTTGATGGTGGCTCTATTGGTCAAGTGTGATTGGGCCTACCTAAAAGAAAAACCCCAGAATTTAATACCTAATGATTTCACGGAGAAACTTTTTTATTAACCCTAAATTCAGCAGTTATTTTTAGAATTGAATCATGTCCTCCCCACATGCTCAAATCGAAGTGATCAAACAAAGGCCCCAATTTTAGGTGGATTATGGATAGTCCCTCCAATGTATATCGAGTTTATACCCCAATTTGAAGTGATCAAACAAAATCCCCAATTTTAGGTAGATTAAGTATTTATTAGTCCACTATAAGGAAGAAATTTAAATTCTCCAACAAATATCACTACAAGTTGGGTGTCTAGTTTCTACCAAAGTCAACAAGGAAGACAAATCATAAACACACGTTTGGGAGGTTTGCGACAACGAGGATGTTGAAATCATGTTCTCCGCTATATCATTGCACTCCTAGTCCCTCATTCATGAACATCTGTTGAGGGATTCCCTTGTTTAGATATATTGGTAGACAATTTGTACTTCTTGTTTCCATTATTAGAAGGCTGACAGGAAAATGAAGGGGTCAGGGTCTACAACATTTACAGTGCCGGTTGATAAATATTTTATCCTTTCAACTATTGGATTTCATTAAGGAAATTGGAACAATTCAAACACTTATATTCAAATATTGTTCTTTCTTTCAACCTAATGTTTACAATTCACTACAGATAAATAACATTGACAGATTTGGAACTCAAATACAAGGCTCTTTCTGCTTGCTCCTCTGCCCAAACGAAGTTGTGGTCCTAGACTATGAAAAGTATACATTATTTTGGTTCTGATTTCATTTAAATACTGGATTTTTTAAGGTTACATCTATTGAGTATTTGAGACTTAGTCTGGTGGAAACACAATCGCATAATACATTACAAATTTCAAACAACATTTTGGATGGAGAAATTTTAAACCCTTATATTTATAGAACCAAAAGGAACTCCAACAAGAAACACATTTAACTTTTATCCACATATAAAATGTTACACAAGTGTAAAATGCCATACATACCTGTATATTCATGACAACCAAGTCGACAGCTTAGCTCTGCATAATCTTTTGGAGGAAATATAAATTAGGGAGACTGAAGCATAGAATTGGAGAGTTGAGAGTTTGAGTCCCGACCTCCGACTGTCCTATACTCATAAACCCAAAAAAATGTTTTTTTTCACAGAATTTACCAATCTCTTTAAATTCGGGGAAGCTCAATCCAACCTACCCAACGTTCTACCTTTTCTTCTCTTGCTCCTACCTGTGAAAAAGGTGGAACCTTCGAGTTTCCCACCGCAGAAGACAACGATTGGAGTGTGAAACCGTTTCCTTCTACAGAAAGATTATTGGAAGCAACACCATCTCAATTCCATAATATCCCGGTGCTATTGAGTTGGTTTACCTTTCTCGAGGTAGGCACATGCATGTTTGTGTATTTCACATGATTACAAAAAAAATCATTTTATAATTGCTTCTACATAACATAGATATATCTATGCAGGTGAGGGAAAACTGGGTATTGTTTGGCCGAGGTTTACAGAGACTTTCAAAGATCATTCTTCGTTATGAGGGTGCTCAAGGCGTAGATCAGAGAGCCCACGGGAGGAAGAAGAAGAAGAAGAAGAGGACTCAAGTCAAAAGGTGAGGTGAGTGAGGAGGGGATACATAATAGTGATATTTGCAGGAGAAACCCACTGGTGCTATAATGATGGGAACAAGCCTCTCTAAATCGTAGCCATTGTAGACATAGGAAACCCTCATAAACAACTCCGACGCAAGAGTTACCGTGTAAGCATCCCGACAATTTAAGTAATGATAATATTTAGTTAGGTATATGACAAATTATTTCGTTTTTTTTAGAGATGACTATATGCATATTGTACAATCATTCTCTCTGGTTGGCCCTCCATTCTAGTTTCCTTTGTCTCTACTGCCTAAGCCCCTTCATCCGATGAGACAGGTATACTAAGCGGCCTAGGTGGACCGTGGGAGACTGGGAGTGCTGATTCAAATTATTTTGACCCCAGTAAATGAATGGAAATTGGAATAAATCCTAGAATCCTGGACTAACTAGTATAGGATATGATTCATGAGCACAAAAAAAGGGCATCCTGCTAGCCTACTACCAAAGATCCATCATCCCAGTCTTGTGGTGGTCATAATAGAAATGTCTAGCACTGGGTGAAACCCTGGTCTGGAAACTTACATACCCTGCATTGGACCAGGATAGGTTCAAATCTAGCAAAGATTGCTCAATGCATTGTAAATTGCAACTTGTAAGTTGTAACCCAAAAAACAACACCATTAGTTTTTCCTTACGGAGCCTTTAGAGTGGAGGGTTATCCAATCAATTCACCATCCATAGATATGACTCATATGAGTATTTAATTTCACATCATATACTCAAATACTCAAGTGACTTGTAAGTTGTGAGATCACGTGACTCGGTGAACAATAAGATGACAGATGCAAAATCGAGTTGGCACGTGGCATCATCTCATATCAAGATTTAATGAAGTTGGTGAATCATTAATGCATGCTAATGCTATTAAATGCTTTGAAAGTGAACATTGAATCATGAGTCACAATCCTGACTCACCGACTTGAACTTGGCACTAGGAATCGTAGTGGCCCACCGTGTTCCGTGTCTATTGGGACTGAGATCCTCATCCATGATCCCACTATTCAAGGGCACTTGGGAAGACTCTGAGTCCTGACTCTCGCATAGTCCACTGAATCCTTGGATAGGCAAATTTTGTAGCTCCCCTTCTGTTGCAAATTTACCGAGGCTTACTCAATTTCATTGTTAAAGCGCTGGAAATGAAACTAAATTTTTTTTTGCATGGTAAAATTCCTTGTGGCCTTCTATGACGTTTTAAATGGCCTTTGAAGGGCTCCGAAGGCTTCAAATTTGAAGCATGGTAACGACCTTCCCAAATATTCTTATCGAGAATACAAGCGAGAGAAATATTACAAATTTAGAAGGTTGCGTAACAAATAAGTCAAACATGTTTCATGTAAAATTGTTTGTCACATGGTGCAACAATTTTCATCTACTCGTCGGTGCGTAGAAATTATTGTAAAAATATATATATTTGTATCGCATACTTTCTGCATATCTTCCCCGAAAAAACTCCACAACAGTAAACAGAGATAGTTTTGGCGCACATGCCACAACATAGTGCACAACGTTACGAAAAGCCATAAATATTATCTCAAGTTTTACCATTCTTTTGATTCGAGTCAGTTTCTTTTGAGATTTATGGTCAACATCCATGTTCTGTTGAAGCACTTTTCGATATTATTCCTGGGTAAACCGTGATCCCGTCCCTTCATTCGCTGTATTCTTTACAATTATTGTGGACTTTTATTCACCAAGTTGTATCTCAAATCATTGAATCGCAATAATGGCGATGCCATCCGAGAAATCCATTAACATTTTATGTATCAATAAAATAATAGTTTACTTATAATCTTTTTCAATATATGAAGGATCTAATTTGGTTTGTTGAAAAGCAATAGCATAAAGCTTTATTACGTATATTAATAAACTATGCCTAAACGCTTTAACTTAGTGGCTTCTCTCTCTTTCTCATCTCACACAATATTGGAAAAGAAGTAAAGTTTACTTCTCTTAAATAAAAGGTAAAGTTTACTTCTCTTAAATAAGAAGTAAGCCAACCATAATTACGTATATAACGTGCGTGACACCGAATTACCCTGGGAAGTATTTAACAAAATCATATTTTAATATGCTGCACAAATAAGTTAGAAAATTATGCTTAAGCAGTTTCTTGTTTCTGCGCATCTTGATATATGATTAGATCACACACTCAACCATTTGATTAACTATGGCATAGGACTATTACATGCAATTGGGTCATGCCAACATTCGAACGATTCGTTGATCCATGACTAATTGATTACGCACTTGACCGCGGGCTTGCTTGATTTTATTGCGGACTTGTTACATCTATCATGCTACATCAACCAAAGAGTAATCCATGCAAACAAAATCTACAAACAATGTTTTAATAGTCTACAAACCAAGTCAACTTATAAAGCTGTAGGCCCTTAGCAGCTCATCTTGTTTATATATATATATATATATATATATATATATATATTTTGTGGCAAAATAAAGACGAAGATTGTGGCGGGTTTCAAGGAAAAATAATATAATCATGGAAGTTGATTATCCAAATAAACTAAAATGTTAAAAAAGAGTATATATATATATATATATATATACTCTTTTTTAACATTTTAGTTTATTTGGATAATCAACTTCCATGATTATATTATTTTTCCTTGAAACCCGCCACAATCTTCGTCTTTATTTTGCTTATCAATTTCGATGATTAGCTTATCTTTCCTTCAAACCCATCTCCTTTTGCTTCCTCAAAACCCACCACAAAATGTAGGGTGACGGGAAATTGTGGTGCAAAAATATGTGAGCACACACATGGACACAACATCTAAAAAGTCAAGGAACTCTAATCCGGGAAGTCCAGAAAGTTCTAATCAAATAAGTCCAAATTAAAGCTGTCCCGACTCCCAGCCACTACACACCTTTACCTCTTTCTTTATCTTTTGGAACCACATTCTTTCTACGTATGATTCCCGTTCTATATATGTTAAAGTCGTAAAGCATAGACTATGCTCACGATCACTTGTACGTGATTATGCTCATAATTGTTGTATGTTGCTATTAATATTATTCAGTGCCCCGGCCTGCTCTCATTACCAGAATTCGTTGTTGGCTTTGTTGCAGAATGGGAAACATGTTGGCCTGCAAGCTCACGCTCATCTTCTGGTTCCTCATCCTCTCACTTCAGCTCTCTGCAACATTGTACAGCACAAAGGAGAAGGAGAATATAACAATGATGGTTTAAACTACTATTTTGATAACAACACGAAAATAATGTTCTATGAGCTGTGTATTTAGAGACTCTTTTAATGACGATAAAGCAACGTGGGTTACTTCTCGTAAAATTTCTATTATATATATTTTTTAAAGGCACTTGCATTCGGCTTCTACTTCCCCCATCGCAATCCCCAATTCAGTTTGCAGCGAGATTCTTCGAAACAACTTTTTAGTATCTGGGGGAGATGCAAGCATTAGCAGGCCTAAAATTCCAGCATTAAAACAAACCAAACATTAAAGAAAGACATCAGAGTTATTTTATCGCTGAGAGAGATGATATTCATTAATTAATATAGGTGGCAGGAGGCAATTCTCCAGCTGTTGCTTTTTAACAAGCAAAAAATAATTTCTGGCAAATCTCTGTTATCGCTACAACTTGGGAATTTTTCTGAGCTAATTTGCTCCATAGTAAATGATAGTAAATTGTATCAAGATATCATCCAAGCTTAGGAACAAGACAACTCTTGAGTAAAGAAGTGTAGTTGTTTTGTTGCCGTTAATCAGTATGACACTGAAAGTGAAGAAGAGCGATCTCAACATTTACACAATCCATCCATGATCGTGGAAGCTTCAAATTTGTTGTAGTCTTTTGAATCTTCATCAGATCTTCGTTCTGTTAGTGATTTGCGCAAGAATCAAGACCTGCTGTATTCTTAGTATTCTCTTAATCGAAGTTTTCATAAGATAGTTAATATTTGGTGGCCGAAGGATGGGGAATTGGAATCTGCCTTATCTTTTTACCAAACCTCATGATTTGTTGTATATCATGCTATTTCTTGTTTCTATTATCCTGGTTTTAGCAGCTAATTCTAGGTTTTTAATTGTTTTAATCCATTTTGCACTTGGTATGAAGAGCTGTTTGCATAGTTCTTTATTTTATTTTTTATAAATTTTACTTATTTTTTCTTTTTAATAGTAATATATTTATATATTATGTTAATTATTTTAATTAAAATTTCTATATATATTTATTATAATGTTTATTATTTTGAGCTCTTAAAGAATTTTATAATTTTATTTTTTAAATTTTTTAGAAGAATTAACACTTAAGAAAACTAATAAAAAATTGTGACATAAGTTTTAAATTTAAAAAAAAATAAAGTTATTCAAAAATGAAAGTTTTGTTTGTATTTTATTTTTAAACCTAAAAATCAACAATTTAAAAAAAAAATTAAATCTTTTATGAATTTTTTAAGAATTCTTATAAAATTTAAGATTAAAACTATATATATATATATATATATATATATATATATATATATTTTTATTTAATAATTTACTTAAAAAAAGTAATTCTTAATGTAAAAATAACTAGAGAATTATTAATTAGAAAAAATAAAAATAAAAAGGACCAAAAATTTAAGAAATTTTTCAAATTAAAAATTAAAAATATTTTTAATTCCTAACAAATATAAAAAACAATAATAATTAAGACTATTTAGAAATAAATTTTTAACAAATAGAAACATTAAAATAAATTAAACAAAGCTAAGTTTCAACTAAATTGCCAATGTAGCCATCTATCTAACAAGACTAAACAAAAATTCAAATTTAATTTTATGAAATAAAATCTAAGATGTAAAAAAAATGTAAAACTAAGTGCTGAAAATGTAAGTTAATGAAATAAAATAAAAAACAAAACTGATTTAAACTAGTACTTACTTGGATCCATTGTTTGATGCGTCTTCTGTTTGCAGGATGTTGATCACCTGAGATTCCTTCTTCTTCCCTTTCACTCTCTAGTTCGAACAGGTGCTCTTCATCTGATTCGAATGTCAATTCTCATTTCACTTCACGAGGGGCAGTAAACCTTTCAGCTGCTACCAAGATCTCCTTTTCTTGGGAAGGGGAGATGGAGATCCCTGCTTCTGCTAGGAGTTGAGAGAGTTGATCTATACTTATGCTCATCCCGAAATCATTTGACTAAAATCAAATCAAGTACTGGGAAAAAACGAATACATGACAAGCACAAAAACAGTAGCAAAAAACAGAAATAAAAAAAGATACACAAAGATCTCTACAAAACAAAGAATGAACAGATACAAAGTTAGAAACAAGTTAGTATAAAACAAAGATGCCCAAAAACGAAATCAATCCAAACTTTACACTACAAAACTGTAAATGAAAAATTAAAACTTGCATAAAAACAAATTCATAATTGCAGAAAAATAAACATGCATTTGCAAAAAAAAAAGAATTTGCAAGAAAATAAACACTTTTTAGAAAACAATCAAGGCTTTGGAGGAACCCACCAAAGTGGATGCGTCTGGTTGTTACACCATGAAAATTCTGTGGTGAAGTTGTCTTTGCGTCTTACAGTTTTTCCTCCCCCTTTCTATCTAATAAAAACAGACTATCAACCTATCTAAACTCTGATCCCTTTTAGGACCTCCCCGGCAACGACGCCAAAATGTTGAGTAAAAGATTAAACAAATAATAATAGAATTCCAACGATTTAATTGTCAACCCGGAGAGAGCGTAAACTTGTGAGGTACAGACAAAATATATGCAGGGGCAGAGTGTTGTTGAACCTAATCTAAGATTCTAGATGACTGTAATCAGAAATACCTGTAATTGAAATTAAATCTAGTTTATGAAAACAAGAAATTACATGGAAATAAATCTAATTACATAAAACATAAAACTGCATAAATTAATTTAATAAAGCAAGACTGAAATTGCATGAAATAAAATGGTATAAAGCAATCGAAATTAACTTGTAAGTTCACATAAAATCAATACTGAAAATGCATAAAAAGAAATAACTGGAATTCTATACTAAGAACTTATAAGAAAGAAATTAACTGAAATTCTATACTAAAAACTCATAAGAAATAAATTGCTAGAAATCTATATTAATATAAGAGAGTCAAAGGATGTACATTAAGCATCATCTCCATTACATAACATTCAAAATCCATTCTATGACTAACTATGACCTATTCTCTACTTCCAAACCACTAAAAAGGCCTCTAACCAAAATGAGGAGAGAGCCCTCCTATACTAACTATGAACTATTCTCTATTTCCAAACCACTAAAGAGGCCTCTAACCAAAATGAGGAGAGAGCCCTCCTATTTATACATAAATCCAAGATAACTGATCATAAATACAGATCCACTATTCTCTCAACTTATCCCTTAAAATTCTCAACAAATAGACTTGGCTCATCCCCCCAAATCCTCAACCAAATATTGGATGAGATATTCTCTCCACACCTCCATAATCTTCTCCTTAAAATTATGTCACATCTTGATGATGAAATTCGAATTTGAAGCTAGGTAAAGTTTTCAAATACACCTATAAACATCATCAAACTCACCCAAATTTAAAGTATAGTGAAAATATGTTATTTTTCTCAATAATTAACCATAAATTCACTCAAAATACTCAAAAATAAATGATTTGGAAAATAGTAATATAAACCCATATTTATTATGAAAGTGATGAATATTAATGGTTTTATGGAAGGATATAATGGAATAAGGTGGTAAATAGTATATGAAATGATGAATAAAATGTGGTCTTTTTGTGGCTCAACACCCCTCCACCACCTCACAGGGTTCATCATCCACCCTGGGATCTTCCTTCTCCAGCACCACCAACGATTCAAGAATGTCAACTGCTGAGATAAAGTTGAGAACGAGAGGCATAGATGCTGCAAAGTTTCCAACAAAAGCAATGGAAGAAGCTTTGTCCATGGGAATAGGGAAGCTGAGATCCCTCTCCATATCGATGTAGTCAACAACCTCATCTGATCCCAACCCAGGTCTTGAAGCAATGCTTAGACAGAAGGCTTTCAAGTGCCCAGTGTCCTGACAGTTGTGGCACCTAAAAGGGATACGCCAGTAATCCAGAGATTGGATGAAAGACCCACCATCCCAGAAAACTTCGACTTCCGCTGGAAGGCCCTCTTCAACATTCATCTCCACTAAGACCTTGGGGGAGACCCTCTCAAACCCCAAAAGCTTCTCATCTTCCATCGAAATGAAACAACCTAGGGAATTCGTGATTCCCATAAAACCTTTCAGGTTCGAACAATGCACAGGAAAGTCCGGCAGAATGACCCATAAATGTCTTTTAGTCACCTTTTCTAGTCGAGGGTCAAAGATGACATGCCAACATCCAAGCATCAACAAGCCTTGTCCAATGACCCAAAAATGATTTTCAATGATCACTCGGTCCTCTTCTGATAAGAATTGGAAAATAATCCATCGATTCACCAACAGGACGACCCTCGGAATAGACTTAATGAGGGGTTTCCAAACCACCCGAATCCAGTCTAGGATTTCAGCCTGACCAAGTTTGATATATTTAAAGCGACCCAAAAGGGCTCTCTTAGTCAGAGCCTCCACTTATTCTATAGTCACATCCCTACCGAAGACACAAATAGGATGGGAGCCCTTAACCTTTTCGAAGCTAATATGGATCGTCTTCCTAGCCCCCATAGGTCTAGCCCCTTTGCGCAACTTGAAGGCAGAGGCATCATGAGGCCCATGAAGATGAGCACCCCCTTCATTCAGATAACCCACTATCACATGGTCTTCTTAATCGGTCTTGTCCTCATGAGAAGCAACTAAGGGAAAGTAAGAGACCTTCTCTCGAGGATTGGTGCGAACCCCACCACCCATCCCTAACATCATTCAGAATAGAAAAATGCACCAGCTCCCCAGAACACCAGGAATTCCCTCTAACCCAAAAAACAAAGGGGTACCAACTCACAAGCTCCTTGTCATCCCCACCAAAAAAAAAACAAAAAACAATGCCCAATGGGTCACAGGAAGAAGACAACCCCTGCTGGCCTCTCAGATGTCAGAACCCATCCAAGGCACATATAACCAGTTGTACTAGGAACCTCGATGAAAAAACATACCATATACCTACAACATACTCCATAGAGTGAGAAACCATTAGACACACACATAGATTAGGGTTTCATCGACGCCATTGTCCCCATGGTTGAAAATCGCATGGTTTCAAGTATGCATTTTGGATGAGATAAATGAAACGATCTCTGTAAATCTCTCTCCAGGGTGAAAACTTACGCCTTGTATGCAAAAAACACATATATGGTTTCAAAATTTAATTCTATATTCAATCCCCTATATTCAAGCCATGTATATAAGTCTTATACAATAACGTTTTATCTATAGTTTATCGTATACTTAACCAGAAGCACAATAAACACCACATCTACAATATTATATACATGGAATAAAAATATGATTCCATTACTATCCATAATAGGTAGTAGATCAATCCATGTATATAAGTCTTATACAATAACGTCTTATCTATAGTTTATCAATCATGGATATAATTTTAAATTTACTTGTAGTGTTAGCTCAATACATTGTTATCATTATAAGGTTAGAACTTAGCCCTATTGAGGTTTGTTACATAATTTCAGCACAAAAATAAAGAACTAGAATGATGTGTCATGTATATTAAAAAAACAAACACAAATTATGTTATTTAGTAGTAGAAATTAGTGTGTTACAAGTATCATTGTCTACTATAAATATTGAAGGTTTCCTCCACTAGTGACCATTATAAGAAGCAGTTGGAGATGATAAATGTCAAAAAATATATCTTTAACTCCAAGGTTAAGGCATTAAAGTCCGAAAAAGAGAAGTTACAATACAACCTTGTATTAATGGTAAAGAGAAAGAAGAATATGGTGGATATTGTCACCTTGCTCGAGGAAAAGGATGAGGACGTAAAATATCTTTAAAGTTCCCAAATGGAGAAGGCGATTCCTATCACCTAGTAAATGCTTGATGACCAACAAAATCTAGCAGAGGAGGTAGAATTTTTGAGAGGGGAAAAATATTTCCTTTCAATAGAAAATAAAGTATTGTGAGAAATAACCAATAATTTGGAGGCCAAACAAAGTGAGTCTAGGAACATAGCCTTGTAATTAGAAGAGTCTAATTCCCAAATTATCTCTCTTAAACATCAAGTAATGGAATCCCATAAAGAGAAGACCCTAGCAGCCTCAAGCAACCAACATTCACCATCTGCAGAATCTGTGTCCCTATTAGAATATAGGATTGACCAATTGACCAAAGAGTTGTCATAATGGAGGATCAAAGCTAGGAATATTGCAATGCAAGTAGTAACAACTGAGGAATTGGAAGATAAGTGGAAAGGCAAATTTAGACAACAAGGCGTAAAATTAGGTGTAGTAGAAAAAAGGCACGCAAATATAAGAGATAAGTTATCGGTCTTATAGGTGAGATTGGAACATGGAATTTAGACATGAATGACCAACACCATGACACATATTAAAAAATATTTATGAAACAATGTATTAAAGGATCTCCCAACCATTAGGAATCAACTCCAATTCCACTTGGATTTTTCTATTTTGTATAAAGAAGTGATGAAGTACCTTGACCATAATGAGGGGGGAATATACAAGAGGTACACATCAACTATGGTGGCCAAAGGAGTAATAAATTCAATCTCTACTAAAAACTTATCACTATTGGAATTTAGATATAGATAGGACCTAGACATATATGGATAGTAAGGCTTGCATAAATAAGTTCAACTTCTAATATATTACCAAGGGAAGGGCCGCATAATCAGAAAATATCATATAGCATTTCCTAGCAAAAATGAGCAGTATGATCACACATGATATTCCTTGTCCATGAGATGACATCTTAAAACTACACTCTTAGATTGTATATAAAGGATATTTGAGGATGCTTCCCCAGGTTGATATCAATGCCCACTAAAGAAACTATTCCCACTACCACCGAGATATACAATAGGTTCACTCCATCCATAACCACTTGGATATTATTGACAATAATGATTCAGAGCATTCAATGTGTTAACTACACATCATACATTGATATGGACAAATCCTTCAAAATAATAAGAGGTGGAAGATTAGTAAATCAACATGGATTAACTTGCATCAACACTTTGGAAGATTTTTCTATTAAAAGAAGACAAAGTGAGGCTCCTATAGATGCTACTCCCTTAGCTCGAATGCCCACAGAATAGTATGGGACCTCACAACCTCCTAGAAAATAAGGGCTTACAAATCCTAATAAATAATGAATCATCAAGACATGAGCCAAAAGTATTATAAGCAAATCAAAAAATGAGGAAAGATTAAAAGTATCAAGGATATGTGGACAAGGATGGATAACCATATTTAAATCACTATAATTGATGCTTTCTTTTGTAACAACATGGGATAATCAAATGAGAATAGGTGGCACTTAAATCATGACAACTTGAATGGCAGATGACTCGCCCTCAAAGCAAGAGCAAGCAGATAAAAGGAGTAAGGGGCCTCAATGAAACAATCAATAAAATTTGTATACCAATGGGATACCAAATTTTGGGTTGAGTTTTTGATATATACAACATCAATCTCACCATTCTTTGATTCTCTTATTCTTTCTCCTGTTGTGAACATGACATGAAAGTCCTTCATTGAAAAGATGAACAATAGACCTGGACTAAGATTGAAGAGTCATTTCTAATGTTTCTCTATTATATTAAAGAAATGTCATTAGATTGTTGAATAAAATCAAGACCAAGGAATTTTGCCACTAGATTCAAGCAACAATTTATGTACTCATTATTTTCTTTGAATGTATGGCTCATTATGTTGGATGAATAAGAGGATCCATGTCTATCTCCCACTTTTATTTTTTTGTCTATTGCAAGCATGTTCTTTATGGAATGAATGATGTGATATTTTCTTCTTGGTTTGTTTGTAATATTACACTCTACTTCTAATGATGGTGTTGTGATTAAGGCACCCCATAAATACCATCATTTTGAGTGTGTAGTCTACAGTGTGTGATTCCCTTTTATCCCTAACATAATATAATTTCAAACCCCTCTCCATGGAAGAAGCTAAACCTATGCACTATTAGTTTATGTTGTAAGTCCCATTGATATTTCATGCATAAATAGGTTGTTATTAAGTAACAAATGAGAACATTTAAATTAGAAGAATTAAGGGTACCCCCGCTTTGTGATGCCAACCCCACCTTGGTGACATACTTTTTTCCACCTCTGAGATCAAACACATGAACTTCAGAGCATGGAGGGACTTTAAACCCTTCCCGATAGCCAAATTGTTGTGTTAAATATTCTTCTGCAACCCAAATCCTTATATTTTTGGGTTTCCGCAACTATTTTTTCCACCTTCCAACTTTCCACACGCTCCCTTCTGTAACGGGATTTCCACATTCACCTTTTCTGCAATACGAAATGCGGAGATTGAAAAAATCACTTCTCCAATTTTTGAATTTCTGCACTTCCACACTTCTGCATCCGCAATTCTCCTTCCACATTCACCTTTCCGCACTTCCCTTTCCGCAATGTGGGTTGCGGATCTTCGTTCCAACTTATTTTTTTTCAAAGTTGGGTTTCCCGCACTTCACCTCTTTCGCACCGTTGATTCTTGTGGATTCACCCTCGATCGTTGACCAGTCTCCAGATGCATATCACGACCTAAATCTGCAGATCTACGTCCCTTTGCTACGAAAATTAACCATGACCGTTGATCTTCTCCAAGATCTATCTCCACCACACGATCTTGAGTTATTTGGGCAATTGGCTTAGGAGTATCTTGAGTGCAACTCCGATTTGTGGAATTCAACCACAACCGTATATCGACCTCTATCACGATCTCAACCATCCACACCTACACATACTTTAAACTCCAATTTTCATCGATCCTTATAGTGATTGATCTGTAGATCTCAAACCTGCAACAAGGTTAATTTGAGATAAAAATATATTCACGAAGTCTTATTAATCAAAGTATTCCTTTGATTGATCATAGAATCATCAATCGATCTCTGTTTTAGTCTCTCTCAGAAACCATGAATTCACACACAAGCTTATCACTCATTAATAAAGGATTTAAACAAACATTCAATTCATGAAATCACACACTCAGACAAAATTGAATTTACACACAGAGATTATGCCGAAATAGGATTTTTCGTTCACACACTGAAACTATACATTCATAATTGTCTCAGAATTTGTGTTTTGATCTCCTTTGGCCTAATACATCTTTAATTGGCCTTGCTTGATTCCTACAGGCCCTACTGACCTCTATATATCTGTCTCTACTACTCTTATTCTCTCTGTCTTATGTATATATCTGTGCCTTGTAGGCTTACATATTTATACACAACAAGATTTATGAACCCCTCTGGTTCACATCCTCAATACAATAAACAACATGCTTAATTAACTCAAACTATCAAACCTATATTATGAATCGCTGCCACTAATTGAGGACTTTGTTACATGATTCATCAATGACCCATCATTCACCTAATGAATCACCCAATTGACTCTTTATCCATCTAGAATCACATATTTTACATAAGTTTAATTACAATGTGATGGTTTTAAGACCATCAATTTAGAATTGAAGACCCTTTCCAGGTTTGGTCAAGCATTGAGCTTGAATTTTGAAAGGAAAGTAGGATGCTCCTACACTGAGACTCCCCATGAAGAAATAAATATGACCTCCTGGTCATAACCTTCCATCTTCAGTATGCATGGATCCTAAACTTTGTTCTAAAGCTGATCATCCATCTCATCATGTTGTTTTGTCTTTGTCATCTTCATTTCTCCTGGTTTCCAAATTTTTTATTGCAATACTCCACTAGCCTTGCTTCCACAATATTCTTTTGTTGTCTATATGTTGCCACTGTTCTGTCTATTTGATCTACTGATGTAAATATTCATTCTTTATTCATGCCTTATCTGGGACATATTCACCATAAGCAACCTTAGTTCTTCAATCCCCATGTCCAGTCTATCCTTTGGATGGTACACCTACATCTTTTTCTCTTGAAACTGCTGTTGTTCTCTTGACTCTCTACTTCTATCCACTAAATTACAATATAATCCAGTGTTTTGACCTTCTATTTTTCTAATTCTGCAATCAAACATTAATCAATCATCATTACCAATCCTTGGATTGACCAACCAATCTTCTTACATTTCTAAATCTTCATCATATTTTCCGAGGTTAGAAAATATTCCTTTGTCTTCATTAACCAACTATGCAACATCAATTTCTTTTATATATTGATCACCCTTTATGGAAAATATAGTCTCTTCCTATGTCATGAAATATTTCTTCCCCTGTATTTCAGTAACACCACTATCCAAATATGCAAGTGTTCTCTTTTGTTTATCTCCACGAGACCATGTCATCTCGTCCTTCAATCCTAGAACAAACTTATGGCTTTGGTCCATGTCAAGAATATATAGATACTCTCCTTCTTCTTATTTTACCTATGGAACAAGCTCACAAGGTGCATCACATGTTATTCTTGTAGATATACACAATTCATTAATTTCAAAAATGTTGAAATTTTTATCTCCCATTGACCCTCTTATCATCATATTCTTTTGCTGATCTGAATTCTCCCAAGAGTTCACGAGACTTTCAGCTAGTCCCTCTTCTATACCATCTTTTTCTAAGATGATTTTATGTTCTTCTTCACAACAGTGAACATATTATTCTGTCAATGGTCTAATTCTGATTTTTACTTTCTTCCCCAAAGCATCCATCCTATGCTTTACAACATGCATGGACGCATCATCTAAGTGTGCTTTAATACCTGCAAGCATACACCAATAATCAGTTTCAAAAACATGAGACTCTAAAGTCCCTATTGACATTTCCTGTGGAATACCCCCGTTTTGTTGGTCTGAACACATCATGTCCCTTTCACCATCACCTACTTCTTCATACTTCATGACAGTCCAAGGTGACTCTTCAACTCTCTCCTTTATCAGAATACAATCTTGATTCCGCCTTGTAGAAATGTCTTTGCACATTTATTTTTCTTCCTTTATATTCATATCATATTCAACCGAATGTGTTCCTTCATTAAGCAACTCATCAATGAGTTCCTTTTGCTGCAATACTTCAGAACTTTCTTCATTTGAGAGACTTTCTTCATCACATTTGACTTCATCAAGTTTTAATACAGTTTCAAAATACTGCCCATCATTTGCAACAAAACCTGTAATCACAAACAAATCACCATTCTAAAAAATATAAGACCTTTTGGTCTCATTTGGAATCACAGTCATCTCCTACATAAGTAGATTTGTACTCTTTATAGAATTCATGAGACTCTCAATTGATCTCTCTTTTTCTGCTTCATCATCCTCTCTAAGCAAAGGACCCTGTTTAGGTTCACAATATGAAACCTCCATCTCAGATTCAACTTCTTTGAGTTCTTTCTTCAATCCAACAAACATCTTTTGTTGTAGCTTCACCTGTAGTGAATTCCATCTCACCTCCATTTTCATGACCCAACCATACCCCTGGTTCTCTTCTTTAGCACCTTTCATATGCTTCTCAAAGCACAAAATGTCTCTTGCTAACTCTAGCAATTCTCTACTACATTCTTCTTGTCTCTCTTTCTTCTTTCTTCTGTTGTGGCTTTTCTATGAACCCATGCAATGTACTTCAATAGTCATTGTCCCTGTCTCCTTCTCCTCTTTTGTGAACTTTATCCTATTCACTTGTGGATTGTAACTAAGCCTTCATCTCCAACAAGTCTCCATACTTGTATGCTATACCTAAACAAGCTATCTCTTCTTAAGCTTGTCATTTTGGTATCTCTGGTCCTTTCACTAGAAACTTCTGAGCATCTCCTTTGCTCTTCTTGGCTTCTGCGGGTCTACTCCTCTTTTGAGAACATGCACTAGTTCTCTTTTGTCCAGCCTCTGTTGGATTTATCAGGTTCTGCCACTAATTCCTCTTCCTTCTTCTCAAGAACTTCTCTGTTCTTTGTTGCTTTCAGATCTTTCCTAATAATTCCATATAGCCAGAGTCAAAATACAAAAATCAATCAGTCCATACATTCATACTTTTCACTTGTACAGTTGGATGAAAATATCTCCATCAATACCTTCAAAATATCTTCTTCTTGATATTTTTCATCTGCACCTGTCTCTAGTTTATAGCTACCATCTGCAATTTCTCCTATTGCAGAGCCTATACTCCTCCTCTATAATATCTACTATGATCCCTTGAACAATACTGAACATACACCCTCACAATTATCAGTCTTCAAATTCAATAACAATTTCCACAAATTCTTTACCTTTGCTTTCTTCAATTGCTCAAGAGTAGTTTGACTCAATACTCTTTTCATGCATCATAACTCCATGCTTGTACTTATCCAATCCTTTCAAGGATTTATTTTGCACTCTCCTGTGGCTAACCATCAAATTTAACCACACACTCTCTGTCTACAAATCAATTCTGAATACCATCTCATGACTAACTCTCTCAACACAATTGTTAGTCGCCAGTTTAAAATGAATTGAAAATAAAAAATTCAATTACCTCTCACGTAGAATCCTTGTTTTGCTCTGATACCAAACTAATGCCAACCCCACCTTGGTGGCATACCTTTTTCCACCTCTGAGATCAAACACATGAACTTCAGAGCATGAAGGGACTTTAAACCCTTCATGACATCCAACTTGTTATGTTAAATATTCTTCTGCAACCCAAATCCTTGGTTTTTCAGGTTTCTGCAACTATTTGTTCCACCTTCCAACTTTTCGCAATTCCAATCTTTCTGCACGCTCCCTTCCACAACGGGATTTCCACATTCTCCTTTTCCGCAATGCGGAATGCGAAGATCAGAAAACTCACTTCTCCACTTTTTGAACTTCTGCACTTCTACACTTTCGCATCCACAATTCTCCTTCCATGTGCACCTTTCCGCAATGCGGGTTGCAGATCTTCATTCCAACTTATTTTTTTTTGAAGTTGGGTTCCCGCACTTCAGCTCTTCCACACCGTCGATTCTTACAGATTCACCCTCCATCGTTGATCTGTCTCCAGATGCAGATCATGATCTAACTCTGCGGATCTACGTCCCTTTGCTGCGGAAATTAACTACGACTGTTGATCTTCTCCAAGATCTATCTCCACTGCACAATCTTTCTTGTGGAATCCTCCCATTTTGTTGGTATGAACACATCATATCCCTTTTACAATCACCTACTTCTTCAGACTTCATGATAGTCCAAGGTGACTCTTCAACTCTCTCCTTTATCAGAATACAATCTTGATTCCGCCTTGTAGAAATGTCTTTGCACATCTATTTTTCTTCCTTTATATTCACATCATCTTCAACTGAATGTGTTCCTTCATTAAGAAACTCATCAGTGAGTTCCTTTTGCTGCAATACTTCAGAACTTTCTTCATTTGAGAGACTTTCTTCATCATATTTGACTTCATCAAGTTTTAAGATAGTTTCAAAATATTGCCCATCATTTGCAACAAAACATGTAATCACAAACAAATCACTGGTCTAAAAAATATAAGACCTTTTGGTCTCATTTGGAATCACAGTCATCTCCTACATAAGTAGATTTGTACTCTTTACAGAATTCATGAGACTCTCAATTGGTCTCTCTTTTTCTGCTTCATCATCCTCTCCAAGCAAAGGAACCTATTTAGGTTCACAATATGAAACCTCCATCTCAGATTCAACTTCTTTGAGTTCTTTCTTCAATCCAACAAACATCTTTTTTTGTAGCTTCACTTGTAGTGAATTACATCTCACCTCCATTTTCATGACCCAACCATACCTCTGGTTCTCTTCTTCAGCACCTTTCATATGCTTCTCAAAGCACAAAATGTCTCTTCCTAACTCTAGCAATTCTCTGCTACATTCTTCTTGCCTTTCTTTCTTCTTTCTTCTGCTGTGGATTTTCTTTGAACCCATGCAATGTACTTCAATAGTCATTGTCCCTGTCTCCTTCTCCTCTTTTGTGAACTTCATCCCATTCACTTGTGTATTGTAACTAAGCCTTCACCTCCAACAAGTCTCCATACTTGTATGCTATACCTAAACAAGCTATCTCTCCTTAAGCTTGTTGTTTTGGTATCTCTAGTCCTTTCACTAGAACCTTCTAAGAATCTCCTTTTCTCTTCTTGGCTTCTGCAGGTCTACTCCTCTTTTGAGAACATGCACTAGTTCTCTCTTTTCCAGCCTCTGTTGGATTTATCAGGTTATGTCACTGCTTCCTCTTCCTTCTTCTCAAGAACTTCTCTGTTCTTTGCTGCTTTCAAATCTTTCCTAATAATTCCATATAACTAGAGTCAAAATACAAAAATCATTTAGTCCATACCTTCATACTTTTCACTTGTACAGTTGGATGAAAATATCTCCATCAATACCTTCAAAAGATCTTCTTCTTGATATTTTTCATCTGCACCTGTCTTTGGTTTATAGCTAACATCTGCAATTTCTCCTAATGCAGAGCCTATACTCCTCCTCTATAATATCTTCGATGATCCCTTGAACAAGACTGAACATACACCCTCACAATTATCAGTCTTCAAATTCAATAACAATTTCTAGAAATTCTTTACCTTTGTTTTCTTCAATTGCTCAAGAGTAGTTTGACTCAATACTCTTTTCATGCATCATAACTCCATGCCTGTACTTATCCAATCCTTTCAAGGATTTTTTTCTGCACTCTCCTATCGCTAACCATCAAATTTAACCACACACTCTCTGTTTGCAAATCAATTCTGAATACCCTCTCATGACTAACCCTCTCAACGCAATTGTTAGTCGTCAATTTAAAATGAATTGAAAATTAGAAATTCAATTACCTCTCATGCAGAATCCTTGTTCTGTTATGATACCAAACTGATGCCAACCCCACCTTGGTGGCATACTTTTTTCCACCTCTGAGATCAAACACATGAACTTCAAAGCATGGAGGGACTTTAAACCCTTCCTGATAGCCAAATTGTTGTGTTAAATTTTCTTTTGCAATCCAAATCCTTGGATTTTCAGGTTTCTACAACTATCTATTCCACCTTCCAACTTTTCGCAGTTCAATATTTCCTCACGCTCCCTTCCGTAATGGGATTTCCACATTCTCCTTTTCCACAATGCGGAATGCTAAGATCGGAAAACTCACTTCTCCACTTTACGAACTTCTACACTTCTGCACTTTCGCATCTGTAATTTTCTCCTTCCACGTGCACCTTTCCGCAATGCGGGTTGCGGATCTTCGTTCCAACTTTTTTTTTTCGAAGTTGGGTTTCCCGCACTTCATCTCTTCCACATCGTCAATTCTTGTTAATTCACCCTCGATCGTTAACCTGTCTCTAGATGCAATTCATGATCTAACTCTGCGGATCTACGTCCCTTTGTTGCAGAAATTAACTACGACCGTTGATCTTCTCCAAGATCTATCTCCACTGCACGATCTTAAGCTATCTGGGCGATTGGTTTAGGAGTATCTTGGGTGCAACTCCCTTTTGTGGAATTCAACCATAGCCATAGATTAACCTCTATCATGATCTTGACCATCCACACTTACACATACTTTAAACTTCATTTTTCATCGATCCTTACAGTGATCGATATGTAGATCTCGAACCTGTAACAAGGTTAATTCGTGATAAAAAACCATTTACAAACTCTTATTAATCAAATTCTTCCTTCAATTGATCATAGAATCGATCAAGCGATCTCTGTTTCACTCTCTCTCTAAAACCCCGAATTCACACACAAGATTATCACTCATTAACAAAGGATTTAAACAAACATTCAATTCATGAAATCACACACTCAGACATAATTGAATTTACACACAGAGATTATGTCGAAATAGTCTTTTTCGTTCACACACTGAAACTATACATTCATAATTGTCTCAGAATCTGTGTTCTGATCTCCTTAGGCCTGATAAATCTTTAATTGGCCTTGCTTGATTCCTACATGCCCTACTGACCTCTGTATCTCTGTCTCTACTACTCCTATTCTCTCTGTCTTCTGTTTATCTCTGTGCCTTGTAGGCTTACATATTTATATACAACATGATTTATGAATTATTCTGGTTCAAGTCCTCAATACACTCAACAACATGCTTAATTAACTCAAATGTATCTTATGACTTTGATCCGGATTTATGCGCGAACGAAATGAAAGAACATATACAGAGTCATAATAATAGACATTTTGCAAAGATAACAGAGATATAGTAAAAACATATTCTATTAAATGGCGAAAATAGAACAGACTGTAATACAATTGCTAGAATGGTGGTAGCTATCTCTGAGAAGAGATGTGGCCGCTATGCTCATTCGTGCCAACCTGAATACAAAATGATGCCAAAGGGGCCTATTTATAATAATAATAGCGAGGTGAGAACCCCAAAAGTCCCAAAACGTAACCCTAGAAGATGAACCGTCATAAAGTTTGCGGCCCCATGGTGGTAAGTTGAACAGTCAACTTCCCGGGGTCATAACTTTTGTATACGATCTCCGATTTGGGCATTCTAGAACTCGTTGGAAAGGTCGTTCTAAGCTTTACAACTTTTGGTCGACCAAATGCATGGCGATGGCAACCATTTGGCCCCGAATCTCCAAAAAACGTCGTTTAAGGCCTCAAAACGGCCCCGGAAGTTTAGGACTTGAAAAACTGCCGAAAAATAACTAGGAAACTGCCACAATGGACAAATGTTTTGAGCCAGTGGAATAGGTGGGTGGCCACCGATCTCCATCTGGATCAGACTTGTTGCCACTAATTGAGGACTTTGTTACATGAATCATCAATGACTCATCATTGACCTAGCCACTAACCCAATTGACTCATTATCCATCTAGAATCACACATTTTACATAAGTTTAATTGCAATGTGATGGTTCGAAGACCATCAATTCAGAATTGAAGACCCCTTCCAGGTCTAGTCAAGCATTGAGCTTGAATTTTGAAAGGAGAGCAGGATGCTCCTGCATCACTTTGGTTCGAGGATTAGCTCATTTACCTAAAGTGGCGTGGGAAGTTGCATCTTGCACAACATGCCTTGGCATTGTACTTCTTTATAGCCCACTCCTTTCCACTGACATATCTCAAGGAGTGTTTGTGAGGGGTACACCGTTGGGGACAACGATATATATCCTTTGTCACAGCATATAAAAATTGCAAGAAACAAATCATAGAGTGGAGTTAACATAAGATATCTTGAGAGACAACATGAAGTGTGCCTTTGAAATAATGTGTATTGTTTATAAAACACCCATTGCAATTGTATGATTTTCAATTTACGCAATCATATACATTATAGAACATGTGTAGATATGCTCAACACACTTTCTTTATATGTGTGTATAGTATATGGAACATCAATAGGTGGAACGTCAAAATCAATCCAATCAACAAAACATTTCAAATAACAGAAGTACAATATACCCTGCAATATATTAATAAATGAGACATGGAAGCAACTCAAGAAATGACACTAGTTCGAGCAATGACTAATGATCATTGAAATTGAATGTTATAAATTACATGTTTTGAAATGTTTGATTATGAAAATTAAACAATTTGATTATTGGTGACGTATATGTTGTCCCATTTTATATGATGCAAGGTCTCTTATTTATCTATAATAAAATGTATCTATTATTCTATAGCCTTGTCTAGTGTCGTAAAATACTACATTACTAACTATATATATAAATGATTTGCATTATTACATTTAACAAACATGTAATAAAATGACATATTTGTTTAAGCGATAAAATGCATTAATTCAATCATTATATGCAAACAAAATATTTAAAATATAAATCAATATTATTTAAAAAAACTTGATTTCTGATCAATTAAAATTTTGTAAAAAAAAAAAATAAACAGTGACATTTGTATACCTCTAATGTTGAAAAATTCAACACTAAAACATATTGATGCATTTCATTTCTTTGAACCCAATGGAATTGCTATTACATGCTCTCAACAATGTAACTGCTATGAATTTCTATATTTTTTGGAAAATAACAACACACTAGAACCAATGTTGTATAAGTACGCATACTCAAACCTTGGGTACACACACTTGGGGTAGGAACATCGTGTTGGACACACGATACCCATCCCTTGAGCTTATGTCTTGGACACCCATGCATACACTATGAGGTAAGGGAAGTCCAATTGTACTTTGCATGTGCATCCACTCGACACAAAAAAAATAAAAATTACTCCAATGATTGCGTCCCATCAACCTTCGTGCCATCTATCAAACCCTTCCAAACATTTATTTTATATGTCGGGCATTGCTTTAGAGATGAAAATGCATAACGATAGTTGATTTTATGAGCATTTCCCAATTGCAATGGAGAGGCATTCTCATGAAATGTGATGACTGAGTAAATATTTAAATGTGCAAGGGGAATTTCCATGTAATCATGTTATATCTTTCATTGTTTCGTTGTTCAAACTTCAATTTATTATTATAAATTTTACTTTGGAACTTGAGATTTTAATCATTAGTATATTTTTATATATTTTGGGTAAAATATTGTATGTTCTAAATCTTTGGTGTACCATCGTGTACATTGATTTTTTTAATGGGAAATAGGTGTCCTTTGACATGTTTTTCACATACATCATCATTTACTGATAAGTTGGTGTAACATAGATAAGTACACCACACCTCCTTACATAAACAACCCTCAATGGCTATGATTGATGCATATCCAATGAACTAAATTCACTTTACTTAGATTTCTTACTTATTATCAATAATCTTATCTATGTGATAGAATAAGAAAGTAAAAGAAAATATAATAAGATACATGTTTTGTGATGAAATAATACTTACATAAGCTCCCAATTGTGCCTTACACAATAACACTTTATGGTTATTTTATCGTATCTATGTCATAATTCATGTTGATTGATTCATAGGTCATTCCCTGCATCCTGCATTCTTTTTTTTTTCCTTAAGAAACATATTTTTCATTTAAAAAAAATATCAAAGTGATTTTTGCATATGTTAAAATAATTTCTTGTTCCCTTCAAAGGGATAGTCTCTATCAAGGGATAGTCTCTATCGTCCCATAACAAAAATATCAAAATTCAGAAAAATAATTCAAACATAACAACAACAATGAATAATCCTATAAAAACCAGAGGCAATATTAAACCTCTAAAAATGATGAAAAGAAACATCAACAGCCTCCCATGAAGCCAAAGAAATTAGATCAGAATGATGGAACATAATGATATTCACAACTCTAATTATCCCTAAACTCCTACACATGCCAAGAATCTAGAGCCAATTGAAGACCTACTTTTGATAGAGCATTAGCCTTCACATTATGTGTCTGTAGACATGGATTGAAGAGACAACATAAAAAATGGATATGAAGTTTTGGATTTCCTCAATTATAGGTGTTAACAAAAAAAACATCGAAAATGTAAATACCCTACATCCACTTTATATCCACCATGGAATCACCCAAAATTTGAACTTTTGTGAACCCCTTTTCAACAAAAAGGATAAGCAACAGTATCAAAGAATACAACTCAAAAAAAATATTTTTCTGCCACCCAAACCCACTTTATACTTTATATAGTGAGGATTATTTAAAAGGAAAACCCCCCGTACTCCACACACAAGAGGGTCCCCTTTACCCACTTCATAAAAATAATTACATTCCCTAGTTTTATCTAGTTGCTCAACTATAATGTATCTCGAGATATTTTCCTTGGACTCTTGTCTAAAACTATCAATATTTGACTTAATTTGAGTAGCACACTAAAAAGGGGGATTATGTCTTTCTTAAAAAATACTAGCATTCCATGCTAACCATACTCCCCATGCAACAATTAAAGAAAGATTCAACTACACCCTACCTCTAACTCATTCAATTGATTTCTCCACCAAATAAGTTAGAAACATAACCAGTTGTAGATCTTTTGTTGTTAATATTTCCAACCTAGTCTACATTAACAAAGGAAGGTATATATATCTCCTTGTGAGGTTTATATCTTCCTTAGTAGTAGATTGCATAATCTAAAGTTCCACGCAAATATGTGAATACCCTCGTTACTGGTTTCCAATGTTCCTTCCTTGGTTTTGACATACATGTACTCAAAAATCACATTGCATGGGCAATGTCTGGTCTATTACAAACCATAACATACATCAGACTTCCAATAACACTAGCATAGGGAACATGTGATATGCCTTCTACCTCTTCTTGAGTCTTGGAGCATTTCTCTACAAATAAATTTTCACCTATAGGAATAGGGACATTTACCAATTTACATTCCTTCCTATTACACCTGTCCAATATTTTCACAACATATTTACTCTAACCCAACTAGATCCTTCTATTGGATTTGTCTCTTTAATTTCCATGCCCAAAATGAAATTTGCAATTCCACAATATTTCATATCAAACTAGGAAGACAATTGAGCTTTGACACCATTGATGATTTCCTTTTTCTTTCCAATAAACAACATATCATCATCTTACAAAACCACATAAATAAAATGATCACCGACCTAGTTGGAATATCACACATTGATCAACTTTGCTTCTTGAGAAACCAACTCCCAATATATATGTATCAAAATTTTGATACCGCGATCTTAGTGATAGTTTGAATCCAAACAAGGACTTCTTCAACTTGCAAACCAACGCCTTCTTTTCCTTCACTACAAAACATTCTAGATGTTTCATATAGATTTATTCTACACAATCACTATGCAGAAATGGAGTCTTCGCATCCATATGCTCTACTTCAAGATCAAAATCAGAAGCAATAGAAAAAACAAATCTAATAGATGTTAACTTAGCAGCAAGAGAAAAAAATCTCATCAAAATAAATTCCCTCCATTGGGGAATATCCCTTAGCTACTAGGTGATTTTTGTGTTTATTCATTGTAACTTCTACATTCAACTTCTTCTGAAACATCCATTTTCTACCAATAGGTTTTGTTCTAGCCATCAACTCAATTAGATACCAAGTCTCATTTTTATCCAAGGAATCCATTTCATCATCTTTAAAAATTTATTATTCTTTGAATCCATTGCATACCTAATAGTTCTAGGATCATCCTCATTAATAGATTGAAAAATAGAGTTAAAATCAGATAGTATATACCTTGTTTTGTTTCCTTATTTCATGAACTAATCTCCTAAAGGTTGAAACTTGGGTTTCTTACTCTTCGGGTTCATCTTCTTCTCTTGATTCAAATTCTTCACCCTCCAGCTCAAAATCTATTGTCTTTGGTTCTTCTTCTTTTGGCTGGACTTCCAATTTAAGGGGAGCTTTAACCTCTCTAAATTCTTTTGGAACATGCACATAAGCATCACAACCAAAAACCATGAAATATTTAAGGGATGGATTTTTACCAATCCATGCCTCTTGTAGAGTTTTGTCAACTAGTGTTGATGTAGGTGACTGATTTGTCAAGTAACATATAGTGCTCTACCTCTACCCAAAATTCCTATGATAATCCTTCACCTTTGAGCATACTCCTTGCCTTCTCTATCAACCTATTAATTCTTTCTGAAACTCCATTCTATTGAGGCGTGTATGGAGTATTATTTTGCTTGCTATTATGCATTTATTATAGACATTCTCAAACTCTTTTCCACAAAAATATCCACTATTATCTATCCTCAACACCTTTATTTTCTTCTTTGTATAGTTTTCTACAAGATCTTTAAACTCTTTAAATTTATTGAAAAACTCAAATTTCTTATGGAGGAAATAGACCCATGTGTTCCACAAGAAATCATAAATGAATGAGACATAATGCACACATTTACTCGGTGATGGAATAGGAACATGTCCAAACACATAATTGTGTATTAAATCCAAGATTCATTTTTCTCTTGTATCACCAAATGGGAATATCACCCAATTTTGTTTACCATATATGCAATGTTCCTAGAAATCAAAATCTAATGAGAAATTAGAGATACCTTCAATGATACATTTAGCATGTAATGATCAAATTCCATTCTCTCCAATATGTCTTAGTCTCTTATGCCATAGAATTATCTTCTCTACAAGAACAATAGGGGTCATGTCTTCTACATTGATATCCTCAATAATAACGAAACTATTTCAACCATCACTAAAAGTATTTCCCGTCAACTTGTATAGAGTTACAATCCAAACTCCCCACATCAACAACATTGATCCTCAAGTCATCTTGCATATGTCCTTTTCAAATACAGTATGCACACTTGCATTACCTATCTTACTTACAAATATCATGTTTTTGGTCGGATCTGGAATGTCCACAACCTTGAGAATATTTCCAATCCTTCCATTTTTTAGCAACAACTTGACCCTTCCATGTCATATAATTTTGTCTATTAAGTCATCTCCCAAGAATATAACACCACTTCCTATGAGGATCCCATGAAAAAAATAGAACTTCTCATAAGGGTCTTATGTGTGCCCAAAAATCCCTAACAAACACTTCAAGCATGAACTAAACAAAAGGGGATTGAAAGGTAAAAAAAAAATAACAATAGGGAGCGATTTACCTTAATGAAAAGATCATAAATAACTTCACATCTTCACTAGAGACAAATATCTCCAACCATTTCCAAAAAATGCATTGGAAAAGTCTTCACAACCGAGACAATCGAAGCTAACATATCATAGTTGAA
Organism: Pseudotsuga menziesii; assembly: GCA_001517045.1. Classification (NCBI taxonomy): domain Eukaryota; kingdom Viridiplantae; phylum Streptophyta; class Pinopsida; order Pinales; family Pinaceae; genus Pseudotsuga; species Pseudotsuga menziesii. Next base: position 307,287 of record LPNX010344728.1, on the reverse strand, counting down.
TGATTACACCGAGGGCCATAACAACAGGTCTGGAATTGAGCTGAATAAACCCACGTGAAAACAAGTATGGACCAACTTATGACAACATAAGACCCTCACTTGAAAAATGTAAGTATCGATATGGACGTGAACGACCTAGATCAACAAATTGGGAGATTGTGAGTATTTATTGTATTTTAGTAAAGAATCGGTACATCGAAATTAATTCAAGTAACATAAGCACCCAACAAAATAGTAAACGGGACCCAGTTAAAAGCAAACTCAACTCGTGAATTTTAGATACACAAAGATTCAACCTAAATATCAATAAAGTCACCCAACCCTATTAACTATTTCCACCTTCCAAAAATTGGATAGTATCCTAAAGTAGACCTTATCAATTTGTTGTTTCAAAAAATAGTGTTTGATCTAGTATTCAATACAAAATTTTTTATGGTTAGAAATTTAGACCATGTGCTAATTTTCAATGTTTTTTCCCAAAAGAATATTTGTTAATTTCCATTTTTTTACAATGATTCACCCAAATTCCACAAGATAAAATATTTTTTTCACATTCTCGGTAGTCTTCTGTACACTATAGGGACCAATAGGTACCCAATTCCACACACAAATTCTGCCTATGATACCACAAATCGGATTTCCATTCTCTTGACAGTCGAACCATAAATTTTTACAATGGAAATATTCTTATAAATATAAATGTAAATTATTCCAAATGCCCATTCTATTTTATTGGATTATTCTACCATGAATGCATTCAAACCATGAGTCAATAATTCATGCTCATGCACATAAACAGTTCAATTATAGAAATTGAACAAACACATAACATAAATATATTGATTGGCATTCAATCACATTTGGCACTTATCTTTTTAATTGTCCTCCAACCAACTACAAGTGAAGACATTCCTCCTAGTTGTAGGCACTTTTTCAAGCATCCTCTTTCTTTGAAAAATGTTGCCCTCGAGTTGGGAATATTAGTCCATAAGGGGCCAATTATGCTACTTTTCAACAACACAATCACACTCAATCTGAAGGCACTAAGTCAACCCAAAGGCATTCACAAAGTACCTAGAGGTGCAGAAATCCCCTCCTTAGTTGTCCCCACCATTGCATGCATTTCCCATCAACCTACATAGCACAAGGGATGGAATGTACGCCTTCTCTACTCTAAAGTCTCTAACTTTGTCCCCATCCCATTTTAGTGCTCCAAGACAATCTAGAAAAGAAGTCTGCATGTCAGGGTCCCATGTAGTCTATCATCATGTCAAGTCTCTCTAACATGGGCACCAAGCCTAATCACACTAGTTTATCAATATAGGGTATTCCAGTTTATTAGGGTTCTTCCTCGGGTGTGAAGGTAGACTCAATGACTAACTATCCTCCTTCCTCAATGGTAACATGCATCCTTCTCCATGACAAAACAAATGAATGAGTGAGAGCCTTCAAAATGAATTTGTAACAAGATATATGCATGGTTATGGATTGACGAGTTGCTTTCCCAAAAGTATCTGCTTTCCCCTTTTTAATCTCACTTAGCACAACTAATCCCAAAATTAGTTAAAGTGATACACCAAGGTTAAGGGACTTTGGTTTAAAATATTAATGAAGGTTAAGGGAATTAGTAAAATTTATCACCCCTTAGCCCCTCTCACTTCCCCCACTTGTGGAATCATAGCCCCCATCTCTTTTTCGTCCTTCTTCACTTGCAACTATTAGGGATTTTTATATTAAAAAGCATATACATTATTTACAGTATCCATGGTATTCTAGGCCATATAACTTTGGCATATATACTTTGTATAATTACATCTTGGGGTCAAAGACTAGGTGTTACAATTTTACTCTAGGCATAGACAAAATTATCCGTAAATTATATAAAATAATCAAAATTTTGAATACTTTTTACGTAAATATAGCCAAACATTTAATGGATTGAAATTTATGAATTAGTAATATTTTCCAATGTTTCTACACTTTAATAAAACTAACATAGATACATGTTAAACCCGGATCTATCAAGCACCAGGAGAGGTCCAATTTCTTGAGGTGTAATTTTTTATTCTTTATTTCACTTAAATTTTTTACACCTCGAGAAATTTGATCCATCTCCATTCTTGATAGATCCAGATTTAAAATGGATTTATGCTGATATTTTTTTATTTTATAAGCCGACATGAATTTTTTAATTACTTTTTTATTTTATTTTTGGTGATGTTACGTTACGTAACAACATCTCCCCCATACTAGGTTGCAAAGCACCTCACTAATCTCAGTGCAAATATGGATCCTTAAAATTTTCCTTGGTTGCCACTCTTGAATGGATATATTTATCACATTAACTCATTCATGCAATGATATCATTCACATTGAAGCTACATTTATAAGGAGCTCCACCTATTTTCTTATAAATAAATATATTGAGGTCACACGTTTAATCACACATCCATAGTAAGGTTATACTGCCAAAATTCCTCCAGAGAGAGAAAATCACACTTGACCTAGGTATTACAACCATTGAGGAATACTCTTTCTACCACCAAGAGCTTGGAGTGGAGCACACAAGGAGGAAAAGGACCCTCCTTCAAGGCAACCTTTATAGCCGATTTTACCACACATGGTTGAATCATGCATTTATGGCCTTCCCTATCCCTCTGTAGACTCTTTAGACCCAATGGACTTATATTATACTTTGATGTTCCAAGTTCATCCCTAAAAAGCACCTGTTTATTGTTGTACGCGAATTTTAAACCCATACTCGCATGTACACGCGAATTTTGACCTCAAACCCGCATACATCAGGATGTGTGCATAAATCCAAATATTTTTGGAGTTTTCCTCATATGAGTCTGAAGATCTCGACTCTTGGCCTTCCATATGCCTTGAGATCGCTCAGATTCGACCCTCCATTACCCCTTTGGAGTGCTATATAAGTAACCCCTTGGATACATTGAAGAGGAGGAATTGAAGAGCAAAGAAACTATAGTCCATTGTTGCCTCAATTTGCTTATACTTGAGTCTACATCCCTTTGTCCCTTTGGAGCACTTTGTGTTCTTCCCAAGCTTTCCTTTTCTTGTGAGATTGCTATCGAGAAATGGAGGATTGAGGTGGTGGAGACCCAGGTGGAGGACTCGGTTTCTCCGGTTCATAGATGTCCCGACAAAGGTTGTCACTATTTTAATCTCTGATTTTATTAATAGAAATATCGTTCTTGTCCAATGATGTGCATTTGAATATGAATATTGAATCCATGGATGTATTTAATTGCTTATACATCATTGAATATATATGCTATATTAGGTCTAACACATTATTATAGAGCATGCTTGTCTTGTTTGTTGTTGTTGAGAGCAAATTCCTAATGCAAGCGTGAATTGGAAAAGCTCAACGGGGATCTACTTCAATCGTTCGAATCAAGGAACGATTATGTATCCTTAGTGTTAGATGTTTGGTTCTCTTGCATATTGGGAAAGATTGATTTCTAGTGTCAAAGCTATATGTTGTGGTACACCCCAAGCCATAGGAAGTTTCTCTCCGTAACAACAACATTGGAGCTCACTTAACTTCATCAACTACTTGGAGGTTCTTGTGTTGTAAGTCCTATTTTAATGAAGTTCTTACTATTTAAATTTCATCTCATTCTTTAGATCAAGTTGTTATCCTCTATTGCATGAAGTAGAGTAGAAAACCATATGTTTTTACATGGATTTGTAATTCATTCCGCTTTTATATGGTACTTAATAAACACAACCATCAAATAGGTATTTTAGGTACACATTAGTAACAAAACACTAATAAAATTTATATTGGTGACTCTAGTGGGGATGAAACCCTTGTTTTCATCCTTGGTCATCATCGTCCTCCATTAAGGTTTATGGTATTATAGTTTTCTTTGCGTTTTGTTGTTTTATGTTTATTGTAGCAATATTTTCCAGGTAAAGTGAATGGGAAACCCTTTCTTTTAGCTCCGGTCATGGACATTTTTCATCTTCTTAGTTGTTGTTCATTGCATGTTTTTTTATCCAATGAACTGTGTACTTATGTAGCATTCCTACCTATCATCTAAACCTCTATATGAGTAGCCATGAACACCAACTTTGGAATTTCATCCCATAGAGGCAATTATTCGAATTCAAAACTAAGTGAGTTCCCCACAAGTACCAAGATTTAAGATAAATTCATGTTCAAGCAGAGAAATTAAAATGGAGTGGAACATAACTAGATTCTCATACACAACATGCACAATAAAATGGTTTTCATAATATAAAATAAACATAAATTGTGTATACTCATAGACAATGCTAAACACTTATCTTTTAGATGAAGAATATCTAAGATAGTTATGTAATATAGATTTTCCACACAAACATAGATACTTGTTGCATATACCAACCCCAAGTCAGGCTATGAGGCTACTAGGGTGAATACAAATATACATACACTAATGCGATAATAGCAATTTTATTTCACAATAAATATAGGGTTTAACATGCCCTTCCCCTTCGAACAAGTGTTGTTGATTCAACACTTGATTAAATCTAGATGTTTTTGCATGAGTAACTCATCTTCCAATGTTGCCTATTCTATTGACAAGTTCTTCCACTTGATGAGGTACTCAATCATTTCTCGATTTTGTAGTTTCTTGATCCTTCTCTCAATGATTGTTTTGGGTTCTAATATTAATTTCCTTTCTTTGATCTATGGTAAAATAGGCCAGAAAGGGATCTTGTCACCAATTACCTTTTTTAGGAAAGAAACATGGAATATTGGATGTACACATAAAGTTGGTGGTAACTTCGATTTATAAGCCATACTTTCAATCCTTTGCAACAACTTATAGGGACCATAGTACTTTGGTGCTAATTTATTTTCCTTCTTTTGTTGCTTGAGGGACATCTGTTTGTATGTTTGTAGCCTAAAAAATACCCAATATCCCACTTTAAATTCCCTTTCACTATGATGTTGATCTGCTTATTGTTCCATTCTATTTTGTATTATAACCAAGTTATCCTTCAATAATGAGAGAACATATTGTTGGCGCTCTATGTGATCCTTTATTGCTTGAAACTTAGATTTCTCTTTTAAGGATGATGTGATGGAAGGAGGATGATAGCTATAAAGTTCCATAAATGGTGACATTTTTTTCTGAAGTATAGAAATATATGTTGTACCACCTTTCTGCTAAGGGAAACCACTTGACCCATTATGTTTGTTTATCAAATGCAAATCAATGAAGATACCCTTCTAAGAATTTATTCACAATATTTGTTTACCCATCAGATTGAGGATGGTAAGAGGAGCTATGACCCAGTCGAGTGCCCAAACAAGAAATACTTCCTTCAAAAAATTACCAGTGAAAATTGGATCTCATTCCATGTTATGTTGTTACTTGGATTATGACCATGGAGCTATGTGAAAAACCTAATTTCTATAGGTGACCTAATTTATGAAGTGCGATTTGACCTCAACTACATCAATGGAGTTCAAAGGGGGATATGCCCATCCCCTGGAGTTTGGTTATTTCAAGAAGCTTATAGTGGCTCAAGGGAAGAAACCGACTGAAACAAATAAATCCAGATTCATGAAGAGGCTAGCGAAAATACCCAAAGTGGTCCTATCACCTATGATGCCAAGGGAAGTAGTGCTCACAATGGAGAAAAGAGACATAGTTAAACATTTCATGGGTCTTTGTCCCTCACCAAAGTTGATGGAAGTACGGATCCTGAAGAATTGGCTTCCCATCCTCTCTTCCAAGGTTGCATCTTACTATGTAAGTAAGGGCATTTTCATTGTTTAGTTTGAAAAGCAAGCAGTTTGTGACCTTATCTTCATAAAAGAACCCTACTTTATTGGTCCACGAGGTCTATACCTAAACAAATGGACCCTGAACTTTAACCCCTAATCATGCATCCTAATTGGTGTTCCTATCTAGGCCAAAATGTTTCATTTTCCTATCCATTCTTGAAACGATGAGTCTATGAGATCAATTGTAAATGCAATAAGAAAATTCATCAACATATTAGATCCTAAGGACCAATACTCCTACTCTCATATATGTGTGGAATCGAACTTGGAAGAAGGTTTAACTGAAGAAGCCAAGTTAAATGTGGATAAATTGTCCCATATTCAACACCTAGAATATGAGCAACTACCTTTCAAATGCAGTATTTTCCATGAATATGGGCACTTTGCAAAATATTGCAAGAAAACCTTAAAGGAACCAAGAGAGCAGGAACAAGTAGATTAATGGAAGAAAGAAAAAAATGAGCAAAAACTAAGAAACATCCTAAAGGGAAGGAAAAATATCATGTGGGAAGTTCAAAGAAAGCAAAGCAGCAAGCCGAATCCAATCCTCAATTGAAGGAAGTCCCTTTGAGAAATAACTTCGAAACCTTGACTTAGTTAGAGAAAGAACAGTAAATAAAATCCCACAAAACCATAGAAACACAATAAGACCCACATCAGAAAGAAAATTTAGAAATCCTTAGAGAAAACTTAATCCAGGATCCCTTATATCAAGAGGAAGGAGAAATCCATGTCATCCAATGAATGCAGGCTAGGGTGGTGGTGTCCTCACAAGATACCTAGTAAGAGGAGGAGATGGAACATGAAAGGAACTTGAGAGAGGGTGGAAGAACAAGTCAATAGATAAGAGAAGATGAAGAAAATAAGGAAAAATTTTGGGTAGTCAAATCACATAAGTAAAAATTGATGAGAATAGTTGGAAAAGGAGAAGGCCAATGAAAATATAAACTCCTTGAGGGTGCCTCGGGGGGGGTCATAACCATTGCAATAGTTAACTAATGAAGATATTATTTTAGTATTGTAGGGGAATGTGAATTTAGGGAAAATAGGAAGCTCTAATGGTAAAGATAGAGAAACTCAACATACTCCTAATCTAGGGGACAAAGCTTAAGGGAAGGGAAAACCTCGAGAAGGGAAAAAAAGTATGGAATCTCAACACTGGAGATGCATTCAGTTCGAGAGGAGCCTCGGGAGAAGTGATGGCATTATGGAATGAATCTACATTTATTCAACAAAATAAAAAGGCAAGCGGAAATTGGATTCTAACAAAAATTCTCAAGCAAGACTCAGGAGTCCATGTAAATCTCATTAACATTTATGTTTCAGTTTCATATTCAGAAAAATAGGAGGGTTGGTAGATTATCATATCCCTATTAGAGAAAACCACTACTTAAAATTTCAACATAGTAAGGGATCTGAATGTGAACCTTGCTCATGATGAAAAAATGATAGGATCTATTGTCAAGGATCATGTAGGACTCGTATCTCATGTATGTAAATCCCTTTAAAGGAAGATAAACTTGGTCGAACAAAAGAAAAGGACCAGGCATGTGACAAATCACCTAGGTCGCTTCCTCATAAAAAGTTTGTTGATTATGCTTGAATTTGACATCTCCTATGCTATCAACCATAATTAAATATATGATCATAATCCCATATTTTTGTCCTTTGACAAAGGGGAAAAAATGGGGTCGATTCCTTTTAGATTCAAACCAATATGGATTTCCAATCAGGATTTCTAGAAGCAGTGCAAGACGCGTGGGATCAACTAGTCATATTTTCTCCCTCCTTCGTTTTGGGGGGGGGGGGGACTTCATCGCACCAAAATACCTCTCAAGGAGTGGGACAAAAAGTAATTTTTATGATAAAATCAAGAAAGAATTCATAAGCAACTAGATATAACACAACAATAAGAGACAATGGAAAGTTGCACAATCACCCAAGAAGAACTAACTACTAAAGCTAGGATACATGAAGAATTGAGTAAAGAATGTAGAGAAGAAGAGGAATACTAGAGGAAAAATTCAAGAAGTCTCTAACTTATCAGAGGAGATAGGAACACACCATACTTCCATAAGCAGACGCAAGCTAGAAAGCATAGGAACATTGTCACCAAAATAAATAAAAAATGAGGAATCAGACACGGTCCGCGGATTTGAAAAGATCAAGCAAGAAGAAATTTTACAGTAGAGATCTTTGTGCATAGAGGAAAATTGTAAGCCTTGAATAAGCATAAACAAATTTCTCTCCCATATTCTGAAGTTGGTTGTCTCCCCAAAAGAGAACATAGAACTAGTAAAACGAATCTTTGAAAAATAAATTATTAAAGATATATGGGAATCTGAGCTAGAAAAATCCCCTAGACTTGATGGGTTTTCCATCCACTTCTATAGACACTATTGGCCAATATCCATATGTAACTCTTCAAATAAATTTGTGATTAAAATTATTTCCAACATGATGAAAATGATACTCCCCAAAATAATCTCAGAAAATCAGAGTGGATTTGTAGAGAATATATTGTTAATATAAAATTCCATGCTTGTACAAGAAGCCATTCTTTGAGCAGAAGAAGAAAATAAAAAGGGATGGTGACATAACATTCTACCCTCTTCTATAATGTATCATATTTAACAAAAAGTGAAAAGATTCATGGAATCTTTAATATTTTGGGCATAACATTTCATGCATAACTCAAAAGTGGGAAAAATTTCAACCATTGGAAAGGTCTTGAAATTCTCTACAACTTTTTTATTTTGAGTTTTTCCTAATTCCTTACCATTTGTCTGGGGTGGGCGTTTTAGTAACAATGCATCTTTTAAAATATGTTTTGATACGAAAATGGCCATCCCATAAAAATGTTAAGGAATTATGGACAACACAAAACAACAAAGTTATAGAGAATGTCAAGACCTTTCCAATGGTCCAGAGTCCACCCAATTCTGAGTTATGAACGAAACATTATGCTGAAAATATGAAAGATTCCTAGAATATTCCAATCTTTTTTTAAATAGGATACATTTTGGGAAAAATATGGATCAATATAGACATGTCTAATGCGTTCGACTGAATCATGAATCCATGTATCACATCTATTTTAGTTGCTCCCTTTGTCACGAAATCCATCCTGCCACATGATCTAGCCCCTAAGCTAAGAGCCATGCTTCTAGAAGCTTCCTGCTTTCTCTTGAAAGTCAAAAATCAATGGGATATACATATCCATCACTTGTCCTTTAGAACAAGTCTCATCATCCTCATCTTGTAGGTTGTAGCATATGGTCTTTCCCTACAAGTCAATTTTTTTCATATAGTTAGCAACATTGCAAGATCATGAAATTCAATCATATGAACATTTCAATACATTATAAATAGTTCACATAGCTATGTGCAATACATAACAAAAAACTATTTCAGATTATTATCATGCTATAGTATAACATACTTCCTAATTCTAGGAATACAAAAATGCATACAACTGTAATAAAAAAATTTCAAGACATTCATATATGATATATAAGAGAAATTTATAATCCAAATCCAAATAATTATGTTTTATTGTTTTGTGGCATCCCTCTTAATATATGCCTCCTTGCAGGGATTACCAAAATCCTTAGATATCTATCTTTTTACTTGACAAAATCTCACTGCAACCTAGATATTCATACATCACCAATGACAATCTCGTCAACTAGAGATAATTCAATCATTGGTGTAGTAAAGGAAATACTCGTTTCGATGGTCATCATATTTTGTGTTCCTTGACTTCTTTGGTGAAGTATTTTCATCAACATCAGTGGTAGAGACATGATGCTTTCTTTTTCTTTTCTTCCAACATTCTGAAGAAAAGTGACCTAGCTTTCCACAATTGAAACATTTGAGGTGGATTTATCCTTATTGATCTTTATATTTTGAACTATTTTGATTCCTTTCTTTCCCTTGTTCCACTTTCCTTTATTCTTTCCAATTCTGGTTCCAAGGACTAGTTCTTCTTCCTTTTCCTTTTAGGTATAGGTAAGCTCCCTTGTGTCCTCTTGGATACATTCTAACCAAAACTGATCAAAAGTAGGTAACTGATCATGAGCACATATCAAATTCACAAATGGATTCCCTTCTGAAGGAAGTTCACCCATAGATTTCAAGTTGATCTTTGGTCTAAGCAATATTTAAGAAATAAGAAAAAACTAAATCATCCTTTGTGAACTTCACTTGATGAAGTTGAACTTTTAGGGAAAAAATTATATTAGGATTCTCATTCTCATAAATATTCTTCAATGCATCATACATCTTCTTAGCAGAGTCCTAGATTGCAATAAGAGGTACATGATGATCTTCCACAGAATCCATCAAAGTCCTCATGGATGTGGCTTCATTCTTCTTGAATATTGTTTTCTCTTGGGATCCCTCTGGATTTGGAATATTTCTTAGTATATGATCCTTGAGATCATGTTCATTTAGGAGAATGAGCATCCTACTCTTCCAAGATCGAAAGTTTGAAACTCCTTCCAATTTTTCTTCTACTTTGAGACCAACAACCATCTTGACTGAATATCTAAGATATGAAATCTGTTAAAGAAACCCTAGCAAGAGAGGGTCAAAATTTGAAACGTCTCATATGTAAAAACTGCCTACATAAATCGATGTGCCCTCCTAGGGTGAGTTCCAATTGGTGTCCAGAAGAGTCCAAAACTGGAAACCTTAATTTCTTGGTTCCAAAAGAAAATAGGTCAAAAGTGAAATATCTTGGATCTAAAATCTTCTTCCACAGATAGGTGCGCCCTAGTAGGGTGACTTGGAGAATGATAAGGTAAAATCAATCAGTGTTTAGGAAGTATTAAAACACTAATCCCTGGTTCTTGACCCCGAGAAAAATTAGTTCAAAAGTTGAAACTTCACAAAACTGAGTTTTGATTCCACAGATAAGTGCACCCTACTAATGGGATTTCCAAAATACTATTTTCAAGCTCAATCTATAGAGAGAAGTCTCCAAACTTGTAATCCCTAGTTTTTTTATTAAGGCAGCAATAGTCTCTGGAAATGACATCTATTTAGAACTATTCTTATACCATGTTAGTTTTTCATAACTTTAGCAGTATAATTTCATTATTTATTTCATACCGCAATCATAGCATTGTTTCATTTTCAATGTAAGTAAAAACAAGGATCATTGAAAGGTAACCATGCACAAGAGACACAAAGAGACAAATATTTATCCCAGGAAACCTAAATGGGATAAAACCCATCAAAATTGTCGTAGAATAAATAATGAATCCAATACAAGAACAATACCAATCATGCAGATTAGGCCTTAGAATAACTAATGAATCCAATACAAGAACAATACCAATCATGCAAATTAAGCCTTAGCACAGGAATTTGCTCTTCTTCCACAAGAACCCTGAGAGAGATAATAGAATAAGATAACCCCAAAATTTGTTTCACTTGATCTTCGCTTGTCCTCCTTGAGAAGTGCGCACCACTTGAGAGAGAGAGATGTGTGTTATGTGCAAACAATAAGTGTGTTATATAAATAACTCCACCAAAATGATAGCCCCGTAGAGTGCCTATGGATATGGATTGAGATATAATCCTACTTAATCCTTTCATGATAAGAATGAAAACTAAATGCGCTAGCGAGCAACATTTCCTGAATCCCCTTCCCGGTCTGAAGAAATTGGATGTCAAACCATTAATAAGAATAACAAAACTAACAGTTTGGACACATGATATCATCTAGTTTATCATAGAGAGATCAAATATCAGCTGAGTAAGAGATAATATGAGATAAATCCAATTGAATCTATTGTAAGCTTTATATAGATCAGCTTTAATTACTATAGTAGGTGGCCGCTTAATATTTTCCTAGTGTAAGACCTCTTGGGCAATGCCGATGGCGTCATGGATTTGTCTCCCTTCAAGGAATGTGAATTGCTTAGGAGATATCGATTTGGAGAGAATACCTGTGATTATACATGCAAAGGTACTCACAATGATCTTATATATGCAATTACATAATGATATGGTTCAGATCTGATACATCCTCTTGAAGTGGTTAACATTCAGAATCAGGGTGATGAAAGTAGTGTTGAATGCAACCAATATACTTCCCTTAAGACGGGATTCTTCAACAACGAGTAAATATTCAGTTATAATATCAATTCTACCTGTGTAAAATGCAACTGGCCAGTCATCTGGTCCAAGGATTTTATCATTGTGCATAGCTTTTAGGGCTAAATTAAGTTCGTCTCTAGTGATGGGTTCTTTTAGGAAATTTTTCAGTTCCTATAATACAATTCATTAAATTTGTGCAATGACCTCGAGCATAGGACCAATGGGAGCTCTGTGGTCCTCCTTATACAGAGCAAAGAGTTGTTGGACCCCAGTAGTTGTTATATCATTAAATCCAGATACTTGTACATGATCTGCATGCTCAATTTCCCATATAGAATTGGTGTGAATCCTATGATTAATGAATTTATGGAGATATTTAGAGTTCCGGTCACCTTGTAGTAACCAAGTGGCACATATTTTCAGTTTGAGGGTAGCTTCTTCTTGCTCAAGAATCTTGTTCCTTTTTGTTACGAAATATGGAAATGTTCTTTTTCTCTCATAGCTTTCAAAACCCTCATGGGTACCCATGAATAAATTATCCAGTAGTTCCTCAATGCCTAATAGTTATTTTTCTATGTTGGATCAATATTCTTTCTCCCATTTGATCGTTTTATCCTTCAATATTTTGAGATTGTTGTGGAACTGTATAGCAACAGATAAGTGGGATTGTGGGCTATAGGGGGTCCATGATTTCCTAACGATTTCCTGGAAATTTTGGTCCTGAATCCACATAGCATTAAATTTTTATGGGACAAGGGTCTTGTGCATGTGAGCTCTCATATCTAAGAAAACAAGTGAGTGGTCAAAGAATACCTCCCCACCCATCCACTACTTAATACTCTAAGCTAAATTAACATTACCTTTAGATAAGCTTGGAACCAGTCAAGTCTTTTACCAATAGTCGAAGCCCCAACTCTCTTATTCCTCCAAGTGGGCATAATTTTGACAGGGGAAATATCAAGTAGAGACACTTCATTAATCTTACTGGAAAATGAATTAGATAGTGGATCTTGTTGAGTGTTATTGCCCATGATTTGGACACCCCTATGGAGAAATCCAGTTCTTCGACAAGGATGAAATAATCTGTTAAATGATGCCCAACTTCAAAGATATTATTCCAAAACTCCTTCTTATTGTGGTGGGGGCCATATATATTGAGAATAGTAAACTGACATCCCAAATCATGGGAGGATAAAAATGACCAACTCCAACACATAAGACGTCAAGGAAGGACCAATGGTATGAAAAGAGAATTTTGGGTAGACCTCTAGACAAAAGTATGATGCGCCCTAGGGAATTCAATCGAGGATCCAAAAATAGGATGTTCAATCCTCACAGGTACCCAAGAAGATACAGTGAGGGAATACAGAGCATGGGTGAGAAGAAACATAAATTCGAAGAAAAAGAAGAGCCACCGAGTAGTGGAATAAATTGGTTGTTAAAAATGGACAGGAAGTGACAGGGACATCTAATTTGGTATATTGGTCAGAGATTGCTTTAGGACAAGCAATTTTGAGCGAGGAGGACTTTAATGTCCTCTTTTAATTAAATCACCAGAGATAATCGTTAACCTATTTTATTTCCATAGGTTCGAGCAGGTATCAAAGAAAAGGGAATAAATGAGGATTAATATCACTAGGAGCAGAAAGGGATATCAATTCAGTATTATTAAGTCATCAATATAGTAAATAAGGCCATCAGAGTTAATATCATAAAGCATGTAGAGCATGCAAGCCTTATTTCTCTAGTCTTAAAGTCAACGAGAAATTAGAATGGCATGCATGCAAAAAGTAAAGCACAAACCCTAAAAGTGTCATGAAAACCCTAAAAGTACATGCTAAATCTATATAAGAAGGGTCATTGAACCAAAGGGATTATCCACGATTATTATTGTTGAGTTTGGTTTCTAGAGAAGCATCAACAAGTGTAGCAGTAGCAGTTGGGGTTGGAGACGAAGGTCTTAAACTAACAAGGGGTTTCAGCAGTGAAATCTATCTTCCATATTCAATTTAGGATAGATCATCTAGGTCTATCATCAGTATTCACCATATTCATTCTTCTTCAGTGATCCAACAAACAGAGGGAGATTTATTGTAGGTTCACGTTTGCAGTTGGGGAGGAGCTGGAAATCCTCAAAAGATTTCATTGGGACTCAGAATCTCAATCTTTCCTCCGCATGTTGACACCATCTTTCTCGACAGACTCACCACACTGCATTGGGTGATTATCAGTTCCTTGTTTGTATATCTAGATTAGTTAGCAACAAAAACATGAGAGAGGGGGACGTGACCATCTGGGAGGCAGATCAATTCGCTAGGTACCTTAGAGGAGGAAAAATATCTGCATGTGCTTCCATTCTCTCCGGAAGGTCTATACCATCATTCCCACAAGGTTTCAGCAGCAACATACTTCTCCTCCTTCAAAAACGTCAATATCGTCAGAAAAGGGCACTTTTGTAGTTGGTCATCAAATTCAGGAGAGGAGCACTATTGCCTTATTACTCCGGAAAACACTGCATGCTTCTTATGTATTAGCGGATTATCAACATCATTATCAGTGGTATGTGTGTATCTTCTTACTAAATTCCTTTTCCCTAATTTCTCTCTAGGTTAGCTATTTTTTAGGGCCATTTGGCACGACACTTTTGCATGCACCTTTTATTCAGTTTTTTAGCACATCTTGAGTGTATGAACAAACACACATAGTAGCAAAGTACAATAGAATATCAGTTGGGATATTACAATTTATCATTCAATGGAAAATTTATCAACTAGATATGTTTCCAATGTCGAATAATAGTTAATCAAGGTTATGAGATGATTGTGCCTTTACTTCCTTTAAAAAGGTTAATTACATAGCTAAAACTAGTAAACAACCATTCTTTAAGGTATCAATGCCCCCATCTATCATGATCTTATTATATGTACACGACTTCTAGCAATATAATTTGCATGGCTCGAGTGTTGTTACCTCCAAAATATATGATGAGATAAACACAATCCAATGTAACAACACAAAGTTTTAAGTTTGCATAACCTTCATTAATTTCCAAATAATCACAATATATTATGGCATGTTTATCTCTCCCGAAATCAAGCAGAAACCATCTTAACAAGACCATAAGAAATATGCAAATACTAGAAAAGCAATGTCTCGTTTAATCACTTGTTAAGAAACATTTTGGCTTTTTACTAATTCTTGAACATTCACCTTGTTTAATGTCCAATTCTAAGTTTGGAAAAATATCTAACAACGAATTAATATAATTATGCACTATATATCTCCCTTTTCTATTTCGTATGAATTTACTAAGGAAAGGTAGAAATGACACATTTTGCATAGAAAAAATCTAATGCTAGATTTAAATCATAAAAAAAATTTGTCCTTCATTCAACGATTTAAATTATCAAAAATTATTGTCCTTCATTCAACGAAAAATAGTTAGTTTCCCTATGGTAAGTCTTGTTTAGATCAGGAATAAAATATACTTAATACTTATATTGATCTTTGTCCATTTTGATAGCATGGAATTGAATTTAATACACATAAGACGCCAATTATATATGTTTTATAATTTAATGCCCATAATATTAAAAGATACTAAATATATATGTTTTAGTTAATAGTACTATAAGTAAATCCTTTAATATTATAAATATAAATTTGATAATATTTAAGTACTTCTCTAATCTACATTAAGTCATCGAAGTTTTATAACTTAATGCCCATAATGTTAAAAAACACCAATTATGTAAGTTTTAGTTAATATTGCAATAAATAAACCTTATAGTATTATAAATATCAATTTTATAATATTTGAATACTTTTCTAATATACCTCAAAGGTTATAACAGTTAAGAGTGGACAATTGGAATCAAATTTAACTATAATATACATTAAGTTATCAAGGTTTTATAATTTAATGCCCATGATGTTAAAAGACAACAATTATATAAGTTTTAGTTCATATTGCAATAAATAAACCTTATAGCATTATAAATATAAATTTTATAATATTTAAATACTTTTCTAATATACCTCAAGGTTATATAACAGTTAAGAGTGCAATGAAATTTAACTAATGTGATGTGAGGAAAAGAAAGTATGTATCCCCATGATTAAAATTCCTATGTAAGAGTCCTATGAAGCAACTCCATTGGCACAAATTTAGTCAGACGAGGAAAATTAAGTATTTATACCTATGAGTAAAATTCGCATGAAGTAAGAAACAAGAGTGGTGTTAAGTGTTCGCTTTTTCCTAATTCCACTTGGCACCAACAAGATTTCATTATATGCTATAAAAAGGAAAAAAATAAGAACAATAAACCTACGATGCATGGAGAAATTCATTTATGGTAAGATGTAATGTATGTGTTTAAGAACATTCTACAAAATTTAAAGAATATTAATAGTTGAGTTTCATTCATTTTAATTTATTTATGGCAGTGTTCCACCAAGTATCCGGGACGGGGTGTGGGAGTGGGGAAACGCACATCCGGGATGTGTAGAGGCACCCCTAAATTTTGGGGTATTTTAGGGAGCGGGGGCAAGGGGCATCAGAGTCTTTAAATTTTAACATATGGGGCATCTCTAAAATTATTAATTAATAAAAATAAATACATACTCAATTGAAATTCATCATTGTGCAATGTAAACATGATATTCAGTTCACAATGGCGATTTTAAATTTTAAATACATGCACATCTTCAATAACAACTTCGAATCATAAACATAAACATAAAATGATAAATGACAAATCAATAATCATAAATCTAAATTATAGACATATCACATAAATCATAAATGATAAATTGTAAACACTAAACACTGAACACTAGACTAGTAAACATTACAGTATAATATATTTCATATTTGGCAAAAAATACTCAACATAGTACTAAAGAGTAAAGTACTAAAGACTCAAGAGTCAATGAGTGATGAGTCAAAGTCTAAAGACTCAATCTGAGTTCATCAATGACAGTAAATAAAAGTTTAAAACTAAAAGTATCAAAAATAAATCATGAAAAGACTCAAAGTGCATCAAGGAGATAGCTCCATGGACTGGTCCTCCTGATGCATCTACTGCATGAAGTCACCATCTATGGGAGTGTCACCATCTAAGTCAGAGTCACTCTCAGTCTCAACCTCAGGAGTGACCAATGGCACACCAACCAAACCGTGCTGCACCTCATCTAGTCTCTCCTCCTCATCTATCTGTGCATCATCCTCTGGATCCACATCCCATCGTGTAGCTGGTCCCATCTGACACTCTGGTGTCTTCCTATGTGAAAGACGTAGGGCACTGTACACTGCAACTAGATTCTCTGCTCTCTTAGAGGTAAGTCTATTCCTCTTGATAGAGTGGATGAAGCTATATGTAGACCAATTCCTCTCTGCTGCAGAGGAACTAGTAATCTGAGACAATAATCGAATATCAAGATACTGGATCTTTGGAGTATCATCCCCATGCATCCTCCACCAACCAATGGGGTCTTCTTGGCCTAAGTCCTTAAGATCTTATTTTGCATCATGTTTGTTGAAAGGACCATTGAGATTTGCAAAATGGACCCATTGTCTTTGAATTTTCTTTGCATCATCTTCATCATACATCTTTGTTATGGCAACTCGAAATCCCTTCTTGATCTCTGGATCTTGAATGGGGGGGATTCTACTAGGCCTGTCAACATACCATTTTGGGTTAAGTGCATATGCTGCCATGTGCAAAGGTGTGTTCATTCGATCCCATCTACGCTGAATAATGGGTCGAATCTGGGTCGTATAGAACTCTAAGGATGGCTCTTTCTCACAAATGGTCGCCCTTACTCGCCCCAACATGCTATCAAATGTCTCATAGATTTCTCCAAGACTAGGAGAATCCAAGTCCCCATAGCGAATAACCTCAACTATAGGGTGCAAGAAAGACACCAAATAGCTGCAATCTGCCCACCAATCATCATCCAAAACCTGAAGCCTGACCTTCTTCCCCTCATTTGTCTTGGATCCAGTCCACCTATTCCAATCCGGAGTCACAACCATGGCCTGCAATGCTAGTTGCACCTCCAACATCCTATCCAATAAGAGATAATAGCTAGCATATTTGGTGTATGTGGGCTTCAGGAATTCCTTCCTTGAGTGAGTCCTGTACATGGCTAAGGAGGTGTGGTGGTTGCAAATAAACATCTGCACATCTCTCGCAGCTAACACCAATGATGATACCCACTCAATATTCCCAATGTCTTTCAGTGCATTATTGAGTGCATGCACACAACAAGGTGTCCAAAAAATATGCCTAAAACTGCTTTGAACCAGTAACCCAGCTGATCTGCACACTGCTGCCGCATTTGTCACAACCTGCACGACATTTGTAGGTCCAACCTCCTCTATAGCTTCTAGAAGAAGCTCAAATTGGAAAGCTGCATCTTTGCGCTTCCCTGAACAATCAATAGCTCTAAGAAAGAAAGGCCATTCTTGGCATGTAACTATGATGTTGATAAGTGGACGTTTGGCAATGTTTGTCCACCCATCCAAAACAATGGAGCAACCTTTCTTCTCCCATGTTAGTCTCATATTTTCTTTTTGCATAGTAATACTAGACACTTGCTTGTCTAAAATAACTGTCCTCAACTTATGTTCACCTGGTGGCACATATGAAGGTCCCGATGCTGCGATTGCCTGGACCATCTCCTTATAATAAGGAGAGCGACTAACATGAAATGGAATTCCATTGGGAAAAGGGAATTTGCCAATGGCATCATCTGTATCATTACGGTTCAACCTACCATACATCCCTGAAATAGTTGGTCCTATTGTACATGAACGAGAAGAGCCCTTCTTTGAGGATGTCGTAGCAGGAGATGGTGGAGGCATAAGGTTGGATGCTTTAGTTCTATATTTCCTTTTGGAGTTAGAAGCTCCCTCTAGGGCCTCCACATTGTAGCTAGAGAAGGTGCCCTTTGTATCCGCAACCATTTGCAACCTCAAAAGGTCAGATCTTTGTTGCATGTTTAATTTTGTGCAAACATTGACTCCTTTTCCACCTATTCCCAATAGGTGTTGCTTAATCCGACTGTAACTGCCTACCCAACGATGGCCACAAACATTGCATGTCCAATGACGTGAACCACCACCTCACTTTGCCATAGATTGGGGCATGGTTGCACCTACTTTTGTTACATATAACAAAAGTGGTTTTTTGGGATCATATGTTCTCTTGGCATATTCAACCATTGCCCTTGGTAGATTGTCACCAATTAACAGACCTGGATGAATTCCTTGCATCTCCACTTCCAACCTCTGCCCCACTTCCAACTTGACCCTCAACATGAGTCTCAGAATCTGAATCATTGCCGCTGTCACTGTCACTGCTGCCACCGATATTTTCGAAATGACTCATCTTTTTATGTTTTTTAACTTTTATGAGCAACTCGTAATCTCAACACAAAAACCTAAAATAATAAAAATAAAAATAAAAACAGAGCTAAGCAATGAGAGGCTCATGGCACAGCTCCTGTCATACTGATAATTTAATTTATAAACAGTTTTAAAATAAAAATTAAACTAGTAAATTACTAAATACTAGTAACTAAATAGACTAATAGTAATATGAGTTAAACATTTTAAAATTTAAAAATAAAAAATAAAAAACAGAGCTAATATAAAATTTAAATACTAAACTACTAAACATTATAAAAAAAAACTAAATAGTAAAAGTTTTACTGTAACAGTAAAACTAAACAGTAAACACTAACAGAGCTAAATAAATTATAAAATTATAAAAACAAATTTACAAACTAAATACTAAATAGTAACATTGCAGATTTTGTGATAAGCAGTCTAGCAGGCCAAAGTCAAACCATCTTGCCGACTGTCCAACAATTTTAACGTTTTTATACATCTTTAAATTGGTCTATATTTTGTTGTTTCTTACTTAACAATGAACATTTGCAGATTTACTGTTTTACACAGTCCATAATGATAAAACAGCCTTAAAAGACAATCATCTCTTGGAAAGAAACACTGGTTTTTAACTTTTTAGTAAATAGTAAATAGTATTTACTAAATACTATACAAAATAAAATAAAAAACTAAAAAAAACATGGGTTCTTCCTCCAATTAGTTTAAAATAAATTAAAATTTTAAATACCTCTCAACAGTCCACAGTCCACAGTCACGCGGCCTCCAATCAGTCGACAATCCACACTTCACTCCTCACACCACTGCTCTAGTTTGTCCATGTCCACAGCTCACGGGCTCACAACTCCGGCAACTGGTCACAGCGATGGCTCACTGCTCACGAGCTCTCACCACAGTGATCACGGGCTCTCAGCACAAGGATGAAGGATCAAACCTCATGGGCTCTCAGCACACTGTCCAACACACAAACGGATGGTTCACAGCGCAAGGAGAAGCTCACGATGTTGAGATGCGGCCAATTCAGAACGAGGAGGATAAAATAAAAAGGTAAATGCCAAATGGTAAAGGTAAGGATGGCGTCTAGGTTAAAAGGTTTTATTTTTATTTTTAAATTAAAATTAAAATCTCATTTTTTTATTTGTTTTTGAATTTTTTATTAAAAAAAATCAATTTTTTTTGGGGGGTGGGGTGGGGTGGGGTGTAAAAGTCCCCCCATTATTAGGCTGCGTTTCACCGCGTTTCGTCGAAAAGGGGGCTCCAGGAAACGTTTCGCATGGAGCCTCCCAGCCCCCGGGGCATGGGAAATGTAAGGGGCGAGCCCCCGACCCTGAGAGGCGCGTCCCCGTGGAACACTGATTTATGGTATATGAAGACATTTATTTATAGTAAGGTGAAATGTACGTGTTTAAAAATATTGTACAAAATTTAAAGGATATTAATAGTTAAGTTTCATTCATTTTAATTAATCAATTTATGTGATTTATATAGTTGTTTTTTATAATTTAGTGAGTTAAAGTTATAATAAATAAGTAATTTTTTAAAATTATTTTGGATGATGATTTTTTTTTGTTAGTGATATGTGAGATTAATCTGTGATTTAACAAACCACAATTCATGGCCATTTAATCCATCCAAACTATTGAACGTATTTTAAGTGTCTTCTCTTTACTACTTTATAAAGTTCGAATTTGAGTTACCGTGCAAAACGAGGCAGTCAAAATCAACCACACTAATAAAGTTTGTCAAAAAATATATTTTTATTATTTGTATAATCTCTTATACATTTATTTCATCCAATACCCCATTAAATATATTGGATATACCTAACAAATAAGTTAACATTATTATTCTACAAATACTCTATTGAATATACATAACAAATAAGTTAACATTATTCCTCTGAAAAAAAATAAGTTAACATTATTATTCTATTTTGTTTGTACAATCTTACTTAGGAGAGTTAGTATAATCTTTTCTATCTTTAATTTTGAAATTTGGATTGACTAATTTTTTATTTTTTTTTACATTTAATTACTCGATTTGCATAATGATACAATATCATATTACCTTGAATTTCGAAAAAAGTAGATTTCTCTTGAAAGTTAGCCAATATCTTATGCAAAGCATAACTCTACCTTATTTTAGAATTAATGCCAAATTAGAAATCGAAAAGGTGATTGTCGAGAAAGGTAAGGTATCCTTCCCATGAAAGTGAGCACACGTAACTAAGGTTGCCCATTTCATTTGCAATTTATCACGATATTCGCATTATTATTTATATGCCCAATGAATTTATATATTTAACGATAGTCATCACTCTAGGAAGATGGAACACTAGTTGATTATGAAAGTTGATGGAGACTACATTTCAGAACATAAGTTATCAATTTTATCGCTCAATCATATCATTGTAATCTAGAAAGGGCTAACCAAGGCTAATAATTTTATAAAACCTATTTTACCACACTGTTTATTTCATTCAATATTGTTGTGTGTAAGCTATGATTTACTGTTATAAAGTTTTATCTTACTAATTTAACAAAACACAAAGAAACACAAGTTTCATTGAACATTTAAGTTTCAAAATAAAAATAAATAAAAAATAAAAGTATGATTAAATTTATTTAACATGTGTAATTATAATCATAGAGGTGTTAAGAAATAAAATGTGAGGAAGCCCAAAAGACTTAACATAATCTATTAATTCTACAACAAAAAAATAACATAAAAAATAAGGGACAAACATGGGAATAATTCCCTTCATGCTTGGAGATAATTATTCTTAAATATTTTTTTTAGTGTATGCAATTGAGCATATGAGCAGAAAGCATGGCAACAATCTCTACAATAATATAATATTGTTGTTTATAATCATACTTAGAGTCTAAGTCTTAGATAAATACCTATATTTTTTAATAAAAAACAAAGTGGCGAACATCAAAGTTATAGCCATTGAGACCTTTAATCAAACATTTTACATTCATGATACATCCATTGAAGCATTTGGTAAAACACTTTGCATGCATGAAAGATACATCCATTGAGGCATTTAATCAAACGTTTTACATGCATTAAATTTACATCCATTGAGGCCTTTAATCAAACGCGTTGCATGCATGAAATCTATAGCCATTGAGGCATTTAATTAAATTGTCTGTATGCATGATAGCTACGTTCATTAAGGAATTTTAACAAACATTTTGTAGACATTAAAGCTACAACCCTATCTACTATCATAATTCAGTAAGGGGTTTGGTAATGTTTTGCAAAATTGCATTGTCAAACCATAGGACAATCCCCACATGGTGCTTGTGAAATTTGGAAATATGTCTAGATCATGAAATCCATGTCTAAAAATATTTCTTTGAATTCAAATTAGAGGTTCTAGATCCATATGGTACAAATACCCCATGAAGTATCTCTAAAATGCAAAAGAGTGGTCTGAAGACACGATTTTCTAAAACCTAGTAAAAATTAAAATCTCTAAGGGTTGTTTGCACAAATTGTTAAACACGTAGCATGCAAGGTAGCCATTATAACCACAATAACAAAATATCATTGAGAATTTCACAATACTATATCTAAACTTTTCAGATATCACCAATAATGATAATACATAGTATCATGGACACAATTCCCTTCATAAGAATAAATTAAAAATAAGAAATAACAGATTTGATAAACCTTATTACATGCCCTCACTGGATACTTGTGCTTCTTTCAAGGAGGAATTCCATAGAATGAGGAAAAGGATAGAAGAAAAAAAAAAAAATTTTTACCTCCAACAATAGATTATTTTCCTTTAATCCCTGCATAAAACTTATAGACTTTCACAAATGTCAAAGAAACTGTTTGGTTACTTGAAATGTGAACTTAAATGAAATGTATCGCATACTCAATAATTAACCATGGATTTATAATGTTTTTAGCTAGAACATTAAAGTAATTCTTAAGGAGATCATAAATTATTTCAAATAGATGAGTAACACGATGTATCAAAATTAAACAAATATGAAAATAATACCTAAAACCCAACTAATTTTCTCTCTCAAACAAATCCACTTGCCAACTCCAAAGACCAATCGATTTTCCACCTAACCTTATCTAGAGAGAACTTCTCCCCCTAAAACCCTTGAGTTGTATGAGCTCACTACAATACCCAATGCAGCGATAGAGAGATCACAAGCAATCTTAGGAAGATGATTTTTCTCTTCTTCTCAACACCACTCAAATCTAAATCAATCAACTAAGCTAACCTATATATCTAGTTCATAAATTCAAGAGTCATTTCAACATAATTTGGTTTCTCTCTAGGTACCACCCCTCCTCCTGATATATTTATAGTCCCGATATATTTATAGGCTTTGACAAATGTGACACTTCCCCTTCTCTTGAAAATTATTATTTTTTATAAATTGAAATATTTTGTATCATTCACCATCCTCCTTGAGGTGACCATGCCACATTTTTTTAGTTAATTAACTAATTATTCTAATATTCATCACCCCCATGTGTCATTTTTAGTTTCGTATTATTCATTATTCATAATTAAATATTTTACCTTTTTTTATTTAAAGTATTAAAGTTAAAATCCCCTCAAAAGTGGATAAAATTTTGGAGTTAAATTATTTAAAGGTTTAACCTAAGTGGGCTTACCTGGTTGATTTATTCCCTTGAGTGGTGTTTTTATATAGGATAATAGGGATTCCACATCCCTATTATGCAACTGTCTAGACTTATTAAGACGTAATACCCTTGCCTTATATTTATGACTCCATGTTCTATTAGATTCAAGACTGCGCACCTTGATCTATTCCAAGATTTAAGACTACACACCTTGATCTTTCAAATATTTAGGACTTTGTGCTCTAATATTTCTATAGATCCAAGAAACCATGTCTTAATATTCCATGGTACCAAGACTCTACATGTTAAAACTTCATGTTTACCTCAAGGTACTAGTTGTGAGCTCATACCCATATAATGGTTTTGTCAGTAAGGTATCGTTTCCCTATACCTACACACATCATATCCTCATAGATTAATAACATAAATTAAAATTCATAATGGATTAATTTAATCACATTTTACCCAAATGTATAGATGACCTCCCAGGTCATTTTTTCTCTAACGAAATGGCTTCCATGATCATCTCTTGTTAGAGCATCCTTTCCAGCAAGTAACTAAGTTCCCTGCCAAATATTTTTCATTACAAGGTTAAGTATACAGAATAATATAAATCATTTATCATAAAAAAGATCACAATAAACTATATATTATGCACAACAATGATCATCCATATGTCACAATCATAGGGTGAAAATGCGAAGTTGGGTAACAATTCCGTGAGAATCGAGTGCCCGAGCAACACAGCGGCCGTTATTCGGCCAAATAACAGATCCCTTATTAGGCCGAATACTTTTTAACGGGAACCGTTTAATTTGACGGAACGCATAGTCGGCCGGTAATTTTAACTGGCGGTTCAATGTGTATTCGGCTGAACAATTATTCTGCATAAAAGGTTGGATGCGGCCTCATTTTCATCGTTTCTGCCTGTTGTCATTTGTTGTCTTTCCGTCGTGCATGCCCCGCCACCCCGTCGTGCCGCCACCCCATCATGCATGTCCCACCACCCTGTCGCGCTTGTTCCGCCACCCCCTCGTGCTTGTCTGCCTGGTCGCATGTTGTATCTGTTTCGCCACCCAATTTGTTGCTCGTTGTTCCCATCCCCGCCTCTGCCTGTAGTCCCACCTTTTTTACGTTGGCGTGTATGTCCGCCACCCTGCCACCTATATGGCACCCTGTCAGCGTGGAGGTCTGTTCGGCGTGGTGTGTTCATGGAGGTGTGTTCGTGTTCTGTTCTTGGAGGGTCTATTCATGGCATGTTCATGCTCTGCTCTCTTCTTGTCAGGTATTCAAGTATTTTTTTTGCATTTTTTTTTACAATTAGAACGTTGAACAAGTGATTCATGGCTTGTCGTAGCCAATGTATAAAATTTCTTTTTCATCGTAGTTTTTTTTTATTTTATAGTTTTTTTTATGTTAAAGTTTGCATATGTTAATTAGTAGTGTAGATTTCTTCTAATTTTAATCTTAGTTCATAGGTATTATGACGAAGATATTCATTGATGAACTCTGTCCAAATGGACAGAGTTGATGAACTTTGTCCAAATGGACAGAGTTGATGAATTCTGTTCACATGGACATAGTTCAACAACCCATGTAGAGTTCATCAACTTTGTCCCTGATCACTTTATTTAGCATAAGGGATTTTAGTTGTTTTTATATAAATCATAAACAACAAAAAAAATTATTACACTTTATTTAGCATAAGGGATTTTAGTTTTTTTTTGCTTATTAGTTACAGTTTATACTTACCATTATATTAGGATATTGTAGATTTCTTTTAATTTTAATTTTAGTTCGTATGTATTATGATGAAGATATTCATTCATGAACCTATCCATGGACAGAGTTCATGAACTCTGTCCTTGATCACTTTACTTAGCATAAGGGATTTTAGCTGTTTTTAAATAAATGATAAACAAAAAAAATATTATTACACATAAAATACCAAATATTACCGATTACTTATTGTTTGAACTATGTATTTTTAATATAAAATACCAAATATTACAAATAAAATTTATTATTACACTGAGGTTAGTATCATTCCCATTAATATATGTCATAAAATAATCCCAAATAACCTATATAATGATTATTAGTTACAATTTATACTTACCATTATATTAGGATATTGTACTGATTGATCTGATTATTAAGCCTATAAATAGCCAAAGATCAACTCTGCATTCATAAAAGTAAGATCTGTTTGTGGTTAAGCTTTAACATATACAAAGGGTTATAGAAATAATATATACAAAGTAAACTATTTATACATGATCTCTAAGCTGAGCTGATTACAACCTGTATTAATATGAAGTAATATGCAAATGTTGATGATTACACTTTTCATACTATAACTTTTTGTACATTGTTGGCAGGTATTGTTCGTTTTTTCGGTGGTTGGTTTGTTTTGCTTCCTTCGTTGATTGAGCTTATTTGTAGATATAAGTCGCAGTGTAATTTATATAAAGAAGGGTCATTTATCTTTATCTATAGATATGGGTCGCAGAGTATTTGGAGTTATAGATATGATTGATCAAATCTATAACTCCAATTACTCCATGATTGATATCTACACATAAAATTTAGAGGAAGCGGAAGTAGTAATGTTTTTGCTTGTTTCTTCTTCAAGGTATGTACGATTACCCAAATTTATCATTCGATAGTTAATGTTTGGATAGAGTACATAAACTCTGTCAATGTGGACAGAGTGCATGAACTCTGTCCAAATGGACAGAATTCATGCGCTCTGTCCATGTGTACATAGCGCATGAATTCTATCCAAATGGACAGAGTGCAACATCTTTTTGTTTGGAATTAAATTCTGCCATTGCTTCCTATACTTTATTTTGTTATAACATGTCTTTTATTATGGTTAGTATTTATATTGCTAATAAGTGTACCTATATGTCCCATGTAGTTAATACAAAATAAATCAAAATTTTGATCCCACTACTCCAAGATTAGCTCTATAATTACCATTGCTTACTTCTTGCTTTGTTTGTATTTGGGTGGCTTACTAGATAGATAAAGATGGTTGGTATAATTTTAATTGTTTTTATTTTTGAGTGCTTACATTATAACCACATATCGTAATAATTCAAATCGATAACAATTTTTTTATGATTTTATGGAATAATGAAAATATGTGTAGCTATATTCGTTTTAAGAACTATTAGATAATAAATTAGCTATATTCATTTTAAAAACTATTAGATAATATTAGGGACATCTAGGTCTTTATTAAAAACTTATTTTTTTTAGTAGCTAGGTCTTTGAAGTTGAGGAATTAACATGTAGAATTTGAATATGTTATGAGTTGATATATTAGATAATATTAGGGACATCTAGGTCCTTATTAAAAACTTAGTTTTTTTAGTAGCTAGGTCTTTGAAGTTGAGGAATTAACATGTAGAATTTGAATATGTTATGAGTTGATATTTGTGTAAACTTGTAGATATCATATCAAATGGAAATACATAATAAATTATCTATATTCATTTTAAGAACTATTAGATATAGATAATAAATTAGCTATATTCATTTTAAGAACTATTAGATAATATTAGGGACATCTACGTCCTTATTAAAATCTTAGTTTTCTTAGTAGCTAGGTCTTTGAACTTGATTAATTAACATGTAGAATTTGAATATGCGATGAGTTGATATTTGTGTAAACTTGTAGATAACATATCAAATGGAAAGGGAGCAACCTTTGAGACAAAAGCGTAGGAGGTCATCACATTCTTCGGAAGTTGGTGTCCCAAATGAAAATCTAAGATTTTCTACTTCACCTCGAGATTCAAGATTATTATATAATTCACATTTGTCTGATCATCGGCGTGGCGATAGTGATAGAGACGATTCCCCTTTATCCTCTATGGGTGAACGTGGATCTCGACCTTCTGTACGGGAGACAAGCGTGGATGTAGAGCAAGGTTCACAAGAGGCTCGTCATCCTACACAGGGTGGCGAAGGTCAAGCTAGGACACAATATGTCCAACTAGCTGAGGGTTGTACACCCATTTCGACCTATCCATCAGATTTATTGGAGGAGATTTCATGGGAAAGTGGTAATCAACAAACGACCCTTGAAAGTTGTAGGGTTCACTATGACAAGCTGCAAAACAATCTTTCTAGTTTGGATCTCTCTCCAGAGAACAAACAAAGTACATACATGGTTTTGTAATCATTGCAAAAATTCATTGAGGTATATGAAGATCTTGGACCAACAACAGATGGTTTTGTTTCCTGGATGCAGAGAAGAAAGGCACAGGTAATGGGTCCATACAAGTGGGATATTGTGAAGGAGAGAGTGACTAGAGAACATGCCAATTCAATGTTTAACTTAAAAGAGGGCCTAAATCCTAAAGCATTGAAAGTGCAATATTTTAAGCACCCTGAACTTGCACATTTTTAATATGATCGGTTCCTTGCAGCCTATGGTCGGTTGCCATGGAACGATGAGGTTCCTAATTATTTTGCTAGGTTTTTTTATGCCAATTTTTTATAGGAATGAAGCCAGACTATACTAATATTCATTTCGATTTTTATGGAGTTGGAAAGGGGAGGATATACAATCGAAAAGGTGCTCTTAGAGATCCCAGTACTCTTCGACCTCCACCTCATATATCTCGTCCACCTAGGCTTGTGAATTACAAATTGGAGATGGATCCCACATCACAAGTTGGGACAACTGCAAGGCATAATGTTGTCGAAGGTTTGACTTTGGCATTTGTAGGAGTTGATGTTGGATTGAGTCAAGAGAGGGTTCGAGCCACTATTCGGCAAGATTTTGTTTACAAAACAAATGATGAGTTAGATTGTATGGGCATTGAAGATCTAAAGACCTATGCCAAGGTTTGTTGTGATATAGCTTCGGATAGAATATGCAATGACACGTCAAGTATAAGAGAGGTTTGTGTACTTTCAATCTATTAACTTTATTTATTTATTTTGAATTGAACTTACATTATATCTATGTATTATGATTTTTTTTTATGTATAGTAATAAATACATTATGTAAATGTTTATTGGTTTCAATTTTCTCGATTGTTAATTGAACATAATTTTAGAGTCTCCACTAGTCAAAATGCTGGAAATGTAGAAGAGCATTTTGGAGAGGTATATTTAATACTTATATATATTTATATCTATGTTTGAAAGATATTTTAGTTTTTGTTTTTAAATTTAACTATGTATTTTATTGTTAATATGACTTATCCATGTAGGTTTCATTAGATTCGAACTTTTTAGATGATTTTCCATCTATTGTGAGCTAATGATTTTATTTTTTTTGTTTCAGTTTTAAGTTAATTGCTTAAGCTTATTTGTTTTTCTTTTACTATGATTTATTTATTAACAAAATCTAAATTTTAAGGAAAGAGAACATATTGAAATTGGCGATGAAGATATAGGTTCATTGATGGATGTGGATATTGGCACTGAGGTAATTTTGTTCATAATTGAATTGTTCTTGAATTGTTCTCTGATATATAAGTTTAAATAGTTTAGATAATTTTTTACATTTGTAAATTGCTTTTATATATGTTGAAGCTTGGGTCTCTTCGATCTTTTCGAGGCAAAGAGAAGACTCCATTGGAGGATAGTGGTGGAATTGTAAGTTTAATATTTTATTTTTTTGAATTTAGTTTAAAATAGTTTAAATAATTTGTAAGATTTATAAATTGTTTTTATACATGTTGCAGCTTGGGTCTCCTCCACCTTTTAGAGGAAAAGGGAGGACTCCATTGGATGATAGATAATTTGAGGTAATTTTGTTAATAATTGTATTGTTCTTCGATATATTAGTTTAATGTTTTAATGTTTTGATTTTAGTTTAAAATTGTTTAAATAATTTATGGTATTCATAATCTGTTTTTATACATGTTGTAGGTTTTTATGAGTTCAAGGGAAGACCCTAGTGGAGGATGGTGGTGGACTTTCATTTAAAGAATTATTTATATTGTTCTTTTTTTGTTATACATATATTGTAGTTGATTCGGACATCTAGGAGATTAATTTTTGGATTATACACATGTTCATGATTGGTTTTTTGAATTATATACATGTTCATGATTTTTTTTTTGGATTATATACATGTATATGTAAAGGTTAGGAATGCTAAGAAGTTTTGATAGGTGCAAATATATGAATGTACGTATTATTAAATTTATGTATGTTTGTTCTTGAGAAGTTGAGAATGATAGAAATGTTAGAAAGTTTTGATAGGTGCAATCCAATGCTAAGAATGAATATATGAGGAATGCTAATGTTAAGAATGAATATGGAAAATGTTAGGAGTGAATTTGGGAATGGGGAATGTTAATGTTAATGTTGAGAAATTGAGAATTTTAGGAATGTTAGGAAGTTTTGATAGATGCAATCTAATGTTAAGAATCAATGTGGGGAATGTTAGGAATCAATGTGGGGAATGTTAGAAATGAATGTTAGGAAATGTTAGGAATGTTAGGAATTTTTGATAGGTGCAAATATATGAATGCATGTATTATTAAATTTATGTATGTTTGTAGATGTAAAATGTTTTTAGTGTTGAGAAGTTGAGAATTTTAGGAATGTTAGGAAGTTTTTATAGGTGCAATCCAATGTTAGGAATCAATGTGGGGAATGTTAGAAATGAATGTTAGGAATGTTAGGAAGTTTTGATAGGTGCAAATATATGAATGTTAAGAATGAATGTTAGGAAAGGTTAGGAAGTTTTGATAGGTGAAAATATATGAATGTTAGGAATAAATGTTAAGAATGAATGTTAGGAAATGTTAGGAAGGTTTGATAGGTGCAAATATATGAATGTATGTATTATTAAATTTATGTATGTTTGTAGATGTAAAATGTTTTTAGCGTTGAGAAGTTGAGAATTTTAGGAATGTTAGGAAGTTTTGATAGATACAATCTAATGTTAAGAATCAATGTGGGGAATGTTAGAAATGAATGTTAGGAAGTTTTGATAGGTGCAAATATATGAATGTTAAGAATGAATGTTAGGAAAGGTTAGGAAGTTTTGATAGGTGAAAATATATGAATGTTAGGAATGAATGTTAAGAATGAATGTTAGAAAATGTTAGGAAGTTTTGATAGGGCAAATCCAAGCGCAGGTAAAATTAGCAACTTGATTCTAAATTTTAATAAATTAAAGCTCAATCCATGAATTTTCTAAGGTAACATTAGCAACTTGATTATGAATTCTTATATTTTTTATTACTAAGGTAACATTAACAACTTAATTCTGAATTCTATTATTTTTTATTTCTAAGGTAACATTATCAACTTGATTCTAAATTTTAATATTTTTTATTACTAAGGTAACATTAGCAATTTGATTCTGAATTCTAATAAATTAAAGTTCAATCCATGAAGTTTCCAAGGTAACATTAGCAACTTGATTATGAATTCTAGAATATTAAAGTTCAGTCCATGACTTCAAAGGTAAAATTATCAACTTGATTTTGAATTCTAATAAATTAAAGTTCAATGACTTCCAAGGTAACATTAAAATGACTTCTAAGGTAACATTAAAATTACTTCTAATAAGGTCACATACTAAATGACTAAGTACACAATTATTCTGAATTCTAAAACATCAATCCATATTTGAGCATGATAGCCAATCTTAACATAAAACAAGAAATGATATAGTTAAAAACATCGCAATGGAATGTCGTCCTCAATTATCCATTCATGGTCATATTTGGACAGTTTCCATTTTTTATTTTTTAAGTTTTTTTTCGATGGAACTTGTACCAATTTTATTTGAGATGCACACACTAAATGAATATATTGACAACATATAACATCGGGTTCATAATCCTGAAAGTAGACATAATTTTCAGTCATACGGGTCTGCTGCAAAAAACAGCCTTTTAAAATGATGGATCCTCTCTCGTATGTAAATATGTTGTCATTGTAGTCCTCCAATAACTTCATTTTTCCTTTAGTGCATCGCATCAAATAATATTTTACATTTTCGTTGTTGTCTAAAGGTGAAATCACATCAAAAACATCTCCTGTGCAAATTACAATTGGCGCTAGAGTTTTTAAGTGAATTAAATTGACTATATACACATAAGGTGATGGACAACATTGAACAATCAACAACATCATTACCTTCTCTAACAAGATCTGAAATTCTATCGCCATCAGATGATATTTCTATTTCTTTTTATTCTAATTCTTCTATGCTTGCTAGTGGCATTTTCCCTTTTGGATTAATCTCTGTGTGTTTCCAATGTTTTATGTAGTTGTTTGTTATGTTTTCACAAACTTCTGTAGATTCAACATTTTCAGTGCAAATATGACAAAAGCATGATTGCTTTCTACTGTCAAATGCAAACACATTTTGGAAGGATTTTGTTTGAATAGAGTGAAGTTCTCTAGTCCCATGTATGGTGTTAGCTGCCTCGTATTGTATTGATCTATCTATATCTTGGACCCCAACAAGCCAAAAAAACCTACACAATAAATGATAAATCACAAATGACAAATTTTAATGTTAGTTTACAAATACTTCAATGTTAGTACATACATTTTTTAAAATTGACAATTAATATAAATTAAAAAGAACATGTACATACCTGTGCACGTCTTTTGATTGTTGACTACAATCATGGCTTAGATGTGATTTACACCATTGGAGAACCTCTGCAGCTGAATGGAATCGTCTAGAAGAATGGTTCATTTTCCATCTTCGAAGTGCTCTTTTTATGCATGCTCCTGCACCATCATGTTCACCTTTTCCATGTCCAGTTTCAAAGAAATTCCAGCGATGTTTAATGTTCAGTACTTTATGAAGTCGACATAACCAAAAAAATGATCGTGAATATTTAAATTGTCCTGCACATCCATCCGACCATATCCAATGTTCATTGAATTTAAATTTACGACTTTTTAGTGAATCATAGAAAACATTTTCATTACAATGTTGAACAAAATGTGTATCTGTGTACGATCATCGCTGATATAAAAGTGATATTCTTTAATCACATCTCTATTGTCACACGTTCTTTCAATTCCATCAACATCTTGTTGAGAATTTCTATATAGAACATGGACAAATATTGAAACTTGGCCAGAATGATAGTATTCACTTTGAATCTCTTTTTGTGTAGAAAATGTGTAGTTTTCTGCAAAATCAACCACATACAAAATTGTTCCAGCTGGAAAAATTTCACGGGAATGTTTGAATTGAAGGTCTTGCCATCGTGCTCTATGTGAATGCTTGGTGTATTTATAAATTATACTTTCAAATTTCTTGAGAAAATATGTCACACATATTTTATCTTCTCGCAAATCAATTCTTTTGGAATGTGCTTCACTAGAACTTGTCACAATAATTGTTGTATTCATATCTTCTCCAATCAACGGTTACATTTGAAAGCGATTGATCATTATCGATAGGGTATTTATTGTGGAATAAAACAAGATTTCCACAACCATGACAATGTTTTCCATTGACACATTTCTTATTATAAAATACTTCATCATGATTTCTCTCACATAGAGTTTGAGATATGAATTCATGTACTGTGGGCGAAGGTGGTGAATTTGTCCAAAACATTTTACCAAATTCAAGAAACTTGCCGTAATATAATTGAAATTGCACATGATAACGACAACAACATGTGTCTCATATAGTAATAGGTCTAGCGTGCCATGGTTTTTGTTGCACAAATTTAGAGATTGACATATTAATTCCACGATGATCCTCCTTGGATTTATTGAACAATTGTACTTGTGTCATTTCCATTATATGTTTTGGACGGCTTTTATATACATTTTGTGATACTCTTTGTCGTATCACATCCTTGAATTTGGTGAAACTCGAGCATATTCCAACCAATATTTATGTACAATATCTTTAACACCTTCTCCCATTCTATCTTTGTAAGGTTGTCTACAAATAATTGTCTAGCAAGCAAGTTCATCATTTTCATCTATTTGCATTCTGAATTTGCTATGTTTGTATAATGTCTTTCTTAAGGTTCTAATTGCTTGTGCTAGTTGTGTTGTCAAACATTTTTGTCTAGTACTAGCTGAAACAATTGATGTCTGAATTGCTCTACGTGCAGCACTAGTATCTTTCTTTCTGGATTTTCCAATTTTTTTTATTGCATCACGTATATTTTCTATCACATTATGTTTCAGTTTCGAATCTTTTGTCACCTTGTGAATACCCAATAATGACGTAGCACCTTCTAACTTCTTGGACACCAATAAACATCTCAAAATTTGTGCTTGTCCTGCTATTGAACAATCCTTGAGAATATCGTCATAAATTTTTGTAGCACAATATCATGCAACATGTATGGGTAATTTTTCTCCATATTTGTCGCAATCAATGTCTTCTAACATTTCATCATCAATGGTGAAAGTACCTATACATCAAGTTAAATTTAATTTAACATATGTCCAAAAATACAATTCATTATAAAAAATGAATTTGGAAAATACATGATATATACATACCAGGTCCAATTTCTAGATCTTGATTTTGATCTTCAATATTGACTTCATCAAAATTAACATGTAAATCACTATTTACATCTTCAACAATGGTCTCTTCAACTTTCATTTGTTATTCTTGTACCCTATTTTCAATTTCCATTTCATCAATAGTGTCATGTAAATCTGTTCTTATATCTTCAATTTTGTCTTCCATTTCTGCAACCCTTGCTCTTTTGGCTCTATTTCTGAGTTTTTGTTTTTCCCTATTAGCATCGTCATCACGTTTACGATCACTTTTTTTTTACAGTTTCTTTTATTTCCCATGATTGTTTAATCTCCTTTCGAAAAACCCTTAGAAAAAAATAAGAACACCTTGTAAAGAAATCTTCTTTGTAAAACAATTGGAAAAAAAAAAACCTCTTTGAAAAAAAACCTTCTTTGAAAAAACAACTTATATAAATATTTTGGAAAAAAAAACTCCTTTGCAAAAATACCTTGCAAAAAAACTCTTTGGAAAAACCCATTGCAAAGAAATAACCTACTTTGCAAAAATACCTAGGAAAAAAACTCTTTGAAAAAACCCCTTGCAAAGAAATAACTCATTTGCAAAAATACCTTGAAAAAAAAACTCTTTGGAAAAACCCATTTCAAAGAAATAACCTACCTTGCAAAAATATTTTGGAAAAAAAACTCTATGAAATAACTTCTTTGCAAAAATACTTTAGAACACAAAATATTTGGCAAAAGTGCCTTGGGAAAAAACTCTTTCAATGTACCCCTCAGAAATAATTAAGAAGAAAAATACCTTGTAAAAAAACTCCTTTGGTAAAAGAAATCTCCTCTGAAAACCCCTTCAAAAATATTTTTACTTATACGAAATGAAAAGGTGCGAAAATAATGAGTCTCTTTCGTTTTATTTATACGAATATATAGATAACGTAAAAAAAAAAATTCCGGCTAATGAAATTTCTTTTTGCGTTTAGTTTTTCGGCCGAACAACCTTGCTTGTAACAGTTCTGTAACGGAAAAACATTATTCGGCCAAATAACCTCTGAGACCTGAAACCTGCACAATTTTCAGGTTTCTCCATTTTCGGAAGGTAAAATGGATGCCTTACACTACAAATCGACTGTTGGACTTGATACCTTTACTTTCATCATTAAATCTATTTTTCATAGGTATAGATTTTGTTGTGTATAGGTGAGATCTGATATTTTTTTTTTCTTAACATGTGTCGAGTTTAGTTTCATCTCTTTCAAAATGCAGTGAAATGAAAAATATATAACTTTAAAAATACACCACCTAAAAAATTGAAATAAATATGGTGCGGTTAATTGGAGTGTCTACTTCAAAAGGGTATTCGTAGATTTTTAAGTTTTATAGTCAATTGAGAGAAAAGTGTCGCAACCAAAAACATATTTAAAACCGACAAGGTTTTCCCATTGATCGAATTCAAAAAAATATTAAAATTAGTATATAGATATGTTGGTTACAAACTTATAGCCACCGCAATAGTATATTGTGTGTAGATTGTCGTAGCATATTTTTTTTTTCAAAACACAAGTTTAACAATGATTTTAGGGACGCAACCAAACATGACTATTTTCTAGTCCTTTCATTTTATAAGGACACACTGTCAAACATTTGACAAAACAACATATCAAATATCAATAAAAAATTGAAAAAATTATGAATAGAAAGCCAACATAATTCTCTAAAAGTTTTGTTTTTACTTAAAAGTGAATTCTAAACAAAAATATCACTTTCGTTTGCCCAAAGTTGAAAAACATGGAAAAATCAGATTTATTTTCTCATAAAACCCCCCAAAATAGACACCCATATTCATGGATTCACCCCATATTTCATAATCCATGTCATTAATTAAATGCAAAAAAAGAAACATGCATATAACATGTTCTTAATCAATATCTATTCGGTGCACATAATAAGATATATAGTCACCCATAAGAAAAGATGCAACCATGTATATAATATATACATATATATTAGTGTTAACCAGTCAAGTGACCCAACTAGATCCATAACATATAATCCTAGCATACAAAATCCATAAAAAATCATCTTCCTTAGGTGTGACAAAACTATATTAGCCACAATGGGACACTACACTTGTAACCATCATCCTATTACTATTGGTGATATTATGATGTTAATTCAAAAAGTGAGGGTATGATTTGGTAACAATTAACCAATATCAAATTTGTTATAAAAAAACCATCATTGAGTCAAGGAGTTTAAGAAAAAAAAATTATCATCATGTGGTCTGCTTGTATGATCAAGTGACGGTTCAAGGGGACCTAGTTGACCAACTACATTATCAAGCGGATGATCATGCTATTTAGATTTTCTATGTTGAATTAAAACTTCAAGGTCTTGTTAATATAATTATTTTTTTCAATGTTAGGTCGAATCATTGGAAGAATTGATCCAAACACTCACAAGGAATTTAACTATGTGGCCACCTATGGAGGAGATGTTATTGCTAGAAGTCGCCTTCCACCCTAAATATAGAGCTTGTTGATGTCTTTTTTATGTGGTCATGTATATAACTGAGGTTTAGTACACATCATTAAATAAGAGTTGTATGGTTATTTAGTCCATTATTATATCTACATCACATGCTTATCATTAAGTATTTCATTGAAAATTCCTAGTTTTAGATGTTGGGAGAACAATAATATCTTACATCATCTATATTTTATGGTTTGTGATTTGTTTTAAGTACAATTAAATATTTGTATTTTCAACTCACTTGTTTCATATGTTCATCCTATCAATTACAAATGCAATATGCTTATTATATGGAGACATTGTTTTCTACTTATCGCCTTATCGATACCATCATACACAACCCAAATAATTCTTCATTTTCTTATACAAACAATTCTATATCAAAGGTATATCTAGTACATTCGTTAACATATTTGTTAATGTTTTTTGGAAAAAAATAGATTTTTGCAACGAAAAACTCCATGACAAGGTTCATATTAACCATCCATTTGTTTCCTCTAGCAAAGAATTTATTCCATGGGAAATTGTGAGGATGCCATTGGTGCAATGTTATTACGATGTTGCTACATTTCCAAATAAGATTGTTGGAACACACTAAAAAATATAACATGGGGGTGGGTGTGTGAATGAGTGTTCCACATAGTCAAATAAATTTTCTTTGTTTAAGAACTAATGTTGAACATGTATCATTAATGTTGCAACATGTATTCAATAAGAAATAAGAACCACAAACAAGAGACACATAATATATGTATTTAAATATTTGATAATTCACCAAGTACATTAGTTTGTAAAATACACCAATCTTCGTGGTTCTCAACACCAATTGAGGGATGATGAATCCAATCCTTGATGCAAGACCCATTTTCCTAACAAAATCTAACCTGTAGTGAGGAATCCAATCCTCAATGCAAGACCCATATTACAGACAATACGTAGCTTGTCCAGTGGATATATCAACCTCCACTAAGTGACACCAGTTATGATTGATGCAAAATCTCCCCTTTAGAATTCCTTCAGATATGCTTGAAGAGAATGGTGTATAACCGCAACCGCTCCTTCTTACTATGCACGTTGATCACGCCCTTTACTTCTTTATTCATTGCTTGGTTCAATACGCGATTCCACCTATTCGGATGATACACACTGCATGCTACAACTGACAATTCTTCTCTATTCTCTTCACCCTACCATTTTTCGTTATCAAGTCACCTTCATAAGCAAGTATACCCAAGTCAATAAACTAATGCATGTCCTCAACTAACTTCATTAATTCCTTCTTCACAATCCCAAGGTCTTATATTATTTCACGCACACACACACTCACTTGAGATTATTCAATATTCGTTTATTTATATTAGTTTTGATATCAAGTTGATTTTCCTTTGAGCATAATTTTCTTAAGTGGAACACCCCGGGAGATTCTCGTAGTCGGTGGCACCCCACATTTTTTTCTTCATGGATAATTTTTCCCATAAAAAATAACTTGAACCGAACAAAGCTTCATTATTTACTTTCATCTGCGTAGTTGTCTTGATATTTTGTCACTGTGCTACCTTTTTCTTGTGCAATGTCAATTATGATACTGTTTAAATGAGTCTATTTTTTCCTTAAACCAATTTTCAGTCAATATGTTGTCCTTTTGTTAATGACTTCATCCTTTCATTAGTACTTTAATTGTTATTGTTTATTTCAATACTTCACAATTGTAAACTTTGTCAGTCCTCATACTTCGTCATTTTATACAACTATGAACTTCAATATACCGACTTATGCATTGCTTACTTCAACATTCTACCTGCTACGAACTTAGTTACTGTAAACTTTGACATTGCACACTTCAAAATTTCATAGACTTCACTCGCATTGTCAGCTTGATTACCATCTTTCTTGTAAGTACTTGACATTTGAATGCTATTGTACACATCTACATCCTAAGCTATCTACTATGCACTTCGACATTTTACTTTCTTGTATATAGATCTACATCCTTTTCTCATTTTTATAACTAATTATCTCATTTTTCTTGATGTCACACTATAGTGGTCATCAATGAAAATATATAATTCCAATTCTATATACTTCTTCAAACTGGATTCAAGCTTCACATGCATTCCAATTCTATATACTTCTTCAAATTGGCTTCAAGCTTCACATGCATTTGACATCAATGAAAACACTAGGTGCATCCAAACCTATTTGACATTAATGACAACACTAGGCCTAATAATCTTCCCCTTTGGCATTAAGGTCAACACTAAGTAAAATCAAGCTCCCCCAGAGTGCAGTCGCTAATTAGATTTCATGGTTTGCTCCCCCTAACTACACATTTTTAATTACTCGTTACTTATTTCCTTTGATTAATTTACCCCTCTTTGAAATCAATGGAAAATGATTGTTTGAGCTTGATCTTTTGCATCTCCCTCTGAGAATATGCTTGCTCTGACCTTGCTCCCCTTGGTCTTTGTTCGGACTTCTATTGTTTCATATTTGACATTTGTTGGTATTTACTGTGTTCTGCTCCTGATACTTCACGACATGCTTCCACTTATCATGATTTATCCAATCCTTTCCTTCTTAGTTCATTCATCCCTTTCATATGATTCTAGAACCTATCCAATAATTTTGTCGTCATGGTTTTGAATCATTTTGTTGTACCATCCTTCAGACTGTGAACTGGTCTTTCCCTTCATTTGTGTCTAGTATGCTTACTTATATCTTTTCATTTGCTTCTTCATTATCCAATCATCTTCAAAGTCAATTATTAGGGAAATCTATGCCTTCTTGATTGCTCCCTATGTGAAGTGTCCCACATGGTGATTCCCACAACTATATATTTCATATTCAAGTTTGAAGTTATGCATTTGTTATCTCCACTGTGATTTTCCAATCACCAAAGAAAAAATATGCCTCAAATATTAATCATCCATTTGTTTGAACACGAGTTTATGTCAATGTGTAATCCTGCTTCAATTATTTGTCTAAACCTCATTTCATTGTTTTGTGTTTCTTTACACTTGGTATTTCTATGACATTGTATTCAACTCTTGATGGGTTGAAATGTGCAGAAAACTACCTCCTATATTTCAATTTTGTCGCCAACATTGAATTGAGTTGACAATTAGTTTATGACATATGCATGACATGTAATCTCCTTGGTACAAGTAAGATGTCCCATGTAAGTGTGCAAACCCATCATTAATGCATATAGAGAGGAACCCATCACTTCATTCATGCAGACTCATCAACTCATTCATTCCCAAAATGAATGTGATCTCACTTTTGCATATTTTCAACCTTTTCGGAGGCATATAATCGTAAATAATTTATGAAGACAACCATACTCATTTATGAGCGACAATTAATCATAAAATTTATCGGATTTGGAATTTTCATTTTAGATGCGTCTTTCTGATGCATTGGTTCTAACTTTCATTTTGTTAATGTACAAACATCACAAGGCCTAATCCTCTACAACAATTTGATTCTTTTGTATCCAATCTTTCTATGGAAGTTCAAACACAACAAATAGAATTTACGAATCTCAAAAACAAATTGAATAATTTGGCATCTAAAATGAATTAGGATGACATCAAAGAATGGTATGCTCAGGTGCAAGTTAATCAGAGGAATGTAGAGGAAACTACATCTTTGAAGAACAAAATTGAACGGTTATACTAAACAACAAGAGAAAATTTAGATTCTTTTGAAACAACTTTGGATGATTCCCGCCAATGCAAGCTTTGAATAACTATCTTCGCCAGATATTGAAGTACACATGTCTTTATAGACTCCTAGACATTAGATTGAGCTTCAGTCGTTAGCAATTTCTTTGCAACAGTGCTGTAGATTTCAGTTGTCCTTCAAATGTTAATATTGCATAACATTTTTTCAGATTAGTAGCACTGATAGGCTTTCCAATTCTGGTTGATTTTTGAATCTATGTACCTTTTGAATTTAGCGATAACATCTTT
Source organism: Pseudotsuga menziesii (assembly GCA_001517045.1). Lineage (NCBI taxonomy): Eukaryota > Viridiplantae > Streptophyta > Pinopsida > Pinales > Pinaceae > Pseudotsuga > Pseudotsuga menziesii. The sequence continues at coordinate 266,359 of LPNX010344728.1, read as the reverse complement.
AATACGAATTTTGATCATTTCAGTGGATGTAAATGGATTCATTCTTGTATTCCAGTATTCAAATGTTTACTAGCTTCAAAGCATGTTTTTGTCATTGAATTCATGCTTTGTATATAACATTCCATTTGAACTCAAGGATTTTTGCATGATATTAAAAAATTAGGAGGGTATGCAACAATCTTTTACTGCTTCAAGACTGCTTTTATGAGCTTCCTCAACACATGATTTTGGAGTTTTCTTTATCCACTTTTGAGAATACACAAGAAATTTTTTGTGTAATTTTTGATACTGCATTCTATTTTATTTAGCTTTCCTTTCTGTATTGGATGAATAATTTCTCACTAATTGTCTTCTTGGGCTCCAACAATTTTTAGGTTTATTCCCAACACTATTACAAGTGTATCATCTTATTGTATAATGGTGCATTGCAATATGTCCATAATAATTGCACCTCAAACATTTTATTGTGTCACTAAAACTTTTATTTCTATAACTTTCATAACTCAAATATTTATGACGAAATTCATAACAAGAAAAACAATAATCATCAAATTATATCCTATACCTAGACCTTTGAGCCCATTATGATGACACATTTCCTCCCAAATTGTTTTGATGTGAAGAGCTCTCCTTTTGATACTCCTCCTGGCTTGTTCTTTCATAGCATTTCTTGTTGACTGAGTTCAGAGCATTTTCTTAGTCTGCAACATCACCTTTTCCTTTGAGAACCTATTCCTTGCTTCAATCTCAGAATCCATATATCATATTTGGATCTGTCAACTGTCTAGTTATTACTGTGACCAAATTTGTCAGTAGGTGACCTTTGGATATCTAATATTTTGTCCAGAATTGATGAGTTGTTCTTGAGCTTAGCATATGTTTCCTTATCATATCATATGAGCTCTTTTGTTTTCAATATTAGCTTGTGACACGTGTCTTCTCTATACATTAGTTGAATTTTCAAAACTTCCTCTATTCTTTTGGCTTCCTCAATTTTGGATTTTAACCCAATGACACTTCTTTTGTATTCTTTATGGCTTCTGCATTTTTACTGTGCTTATCAGTTGATTTCAACATTTCTACTTCCTCTTTTAGGTCATCAACTTCTGTCTTCATATTCATGATTTCTTCTTCCTTGATGTTCAATGCTTCTTCACCTTGGACCTTTAATTCAATCATGGATTTGGTGACTTGTTCATACTTTTCTTGTTTCTTTCTCTTGGATTCCTCAAGCAGTTGATGTAGTGACACATTTTTCCTTTGAGTTCTCTCCATTTCTTTTAGTACACACTTAACTTTTCTTTCAAGAATATCAAGATCATCCCTTGAAACTTCGACATATGAATTATATTATGATCCTATAAATTATTCTATTGCAACTATAACATCATTATTAAGTTTTGTTATGGCATACTCTTCGTTTGTAACCGAACATTCAACCTCACTTTTCGAATCACTGCAATCTAAATATTTAGGAGAGTACTTACTGTCAGCGTTTCCTCCCTTTGACCCAGGTTCATACCTTCTGTCATGCATGAAAAATCCCAAGATATTGGCCCAATAGAGCAAGGCTCATCTGACAGCACCTGCGACTCAGATGTAGTCTCACTCGAGATATCTCTTATGGGTAACTTCCAGAACCAGGTTTCTGCAGTTGGGTGGGGATTTATTCTCTCTTTCCACCTTACCAAATCGCTCGACCGAAGATGGTGGGTGTATTGATTAACCTAGATGTGCACAAATAAGACACTACTTAACTAATCCATCATAGATATTATAACAACAATATAATATTAATATAAAGGTTATCTATCAATAGTGTGACTCGTGCACTAGAGAACTCATTCATAAGAAAATGCATAAACACTTAATCACAATATACATTCCTGCGACAAAAGCACATTCATCATATACATTCATATACATTTATGTGAAATAAACACATTCATCATCTACTCAATGACACAATATTTCATGTGGAAACCCATCTGGTAAAAGCCACAAAGGCGCTCTTCATCTGGCATGAGAAATATATGTAACATTTTTCTGTGCACTGAGTCGTAGACTCTATTCTAGATATTCTTCTCTTATATATATAGAATTCTCTCACCTCTCCTGCTCTCTAGTCTTCTGTCCCTCACTCTTCTCCTACTTTACTCTTATGTTGATTTGCACAGAGATTGGATCAACTACTCTGCTCTATACGTCTGTGCACTAAGCTGCAAAATACTCGAATATTCTTACAGACACAGAACAATTAATTGAATCTATAAGTGAACTGACTAGGTAATTATGTAAGCAACTAGAAATTAACCCTAATGTAAGAAACAAACAGAAGCAAACCGCACACATCTCGGGTTCTTCATTCTTATAGACTCTTACATGTCGCTATCAGTTGACTTCATTCAGTTAGCCAATGGGCTATCATTCCTATTCTAGTGACATTTTTCAATAGGAACTAACAACCTGAATTACAAAGATGTTTTTATCCCTTAACACATGTGTGACTCTTTCTGACTCTAGCCGACCTCATACCCATGATATTCCTTAAACTGTCATTTTCATCCACTGCACGTATTCTGACATGGTTTCTTTTGTCACATATTTTCCTTCTGTTGTGGCTTCTCTTCCTTCGGGAACTCTTCCTTCACAAACTCTCTTCCTCCATGAAATCTTCTTATGTCACAACTTCCTCTGTAACTACTTCTTGTCTTAGCTCTTTCTTCCTTATATGCTTTTGTCCTTCCTTCTTCTGCTTCTGTCCTTCCTTCTATACTTCTGTCCTTCCTTATCTACTTATGTTGCAACTCATTTTCCTTCTTGCGACCAGATTCTTCACATTCTCAAGTAGAATTCTAACTGAATTATTCCTGTATTTTCCTAGGTCCAACATGCCCCCAACACTCACCTATGGATTTTCCTGAGTCACACAATTCTACTCGTCAAGTTCTGCATTTGTGATGACTTTACTTTAAAAATATTGGAATATTTTCACTATCGCCTCTGTCTCGTGTCGCACATCCTCCTCTATTTTCTTCAAGTTTTCCACAAGGTCAGAACTGATGTGTTCCAACTTTACACTTCCTACGAACTCTACTGCTTGTCGCACTTTTTGATCTATACGTTGAATAATGTCTATAACTCTTTCTTCTTTAGCCTACAACTTTGTGACTTTGTCAGTCCTTTGTTGTTGTTGATTTCACAACACTGTAACTTGTTGTTGCGGTTTATTCATTTATGTGTCCTTAGCCATTTTCTCTGCTAAGGGAAACTTCTTCATCTAATTTTTCATTTGGTTTACTTATGTTTCAGTTGTACACAGCTCCTCTGTGACTTTCTCTTGTTCCTTATAGTCAATCCATGGTTCCCATGTCTGAGAAACTTGGTCAACAACCTTAGCACATAATTCCTCTGCTCTACTATATTCTGTGCAGCTTCTGTCGCTTCCTTTCTTCTAACACCTTTGGGGGTGTACTTGGTTTTACCCGTGCTTCTAGTTCTACGACCTTTTTGCGAAGGTCTTCTGCTATCTCTCCAAGTTGAATGAACTTGGTTTCTGGAAACATCTCCTCTGTTATTCCTTCATCAACAAAATTTGTGTACTCAAGGGCTACAACATTGTCAATCATATGCATGTTCTCCTCCCAAGTTTTTTCTTTTTTCTCGGTCTCTTGCAATATTTTCTTCATTTTACTGACACTTTTATTTGCTACTCTCTCCTGCTTAATCAAGGCGCCTTCTCTTACCTTCATCTTCGTGACTGCAACATTCTGCATTGCATAGACTTCATACAACCACATCTGTGAGAAGTCTATTGTCATCTAGCCCAAGATTTTGGCCATCTCATTCAACTCTGTAGTTCCCAGTTCGAGTGCTTCACCTACCTTTGGTGGAACTGACATTGGTATCTCACTTTGTCACTCTTCTTAAGTGCCAGGTACATTCTACGTATCGGTTTTATGGGGTGTATAATATACTGCAATTATGATCTCTTTAACAACTTTGCAGAGCAATGCCAGTATATCAGTAATACTACCTGTGAGCTCCATCTATCACTCATCTATTTTCTTGAATCTTGCCTGGGAAACTTCTATCAATCCTTCAGTCAAAAGTGTAAAATTTTCATCATTAGGCTTACGATATTTGTGGTTCTATTATCCTTCCTTTTCTTATGTCTTGCCTCCATCTATGCAACCTCATTATGTTTTCTCTTCTCTCCTACGACTAGATCTATCGAAGTTATGATTGAACCATTCCAGGGAGGGTTGGGATCTTGTGTTTCTGCCTGTGGGTCCCCTCCCTGATCTCCATCCTTTTGCAATGGTGGATTGTCTTTCCCCAGGTCTTCATATGCATATAATTGATCATCCGAAACAAGAACACACTATTATTTCGGCCAATCTTGGACGATGGCCTCAACTTCTTCTTCGGTCAACAAAAATTGTGTCACCAACCACTGGCGTTGTGGGCCTTGTTGTGAATATAACAAAATATGATTCAAGTCAATCTGAAACTTGATAATTTGGTGAAACTGCCAAACAATTTCATCCTTAAGTATCACCTTCTTCTTAAAATAATGCCATAGGGCCTCTCTGTGCATGATAAATTCCATGTTGTTATCTTGTCTTCTTTCCTTCCTATCCTTGTCGAGCCAAATATTTTGGTATTGAGCTCCTCTACGTCATACTGGAATGTCTACCCCTTGGTAGTTTGGTGGTTCCATTGATGCAACAAATGAAATCAAAATAAATAGCCAGGAATAGTGGGACGCGTTACCTTTTCCTGCGACTCTACTCTGTCTTCTAGTAACTCATTCAATAGAAATTGTGACCAATTGTTTTGAAATCCCTCTGCACAAAGTTTAGCTAGTGCAATCGAACCCACAGTACACTGGTTCAGTCCCATATTCTGTAACAATTTGTTAGATCATACCTTCAGAACGAACCGAACAATATGATCCAATGAGGAAACCTCTGTTAGCTCTAGTCAAGTCATACTTATCCTTCATCTTGGTCATCATCACAGTTTCCTATTCTTTCCTTAAATACGACGCTGGATCTATGCTTGCTAATGGTAGGCCTGTAATTATTGTGATAAGTTTGACATCCACAAATATTTGTTCATTGAGACAAAGGTAACCACCATGAAAGGACACTAATAACGGTTTCACATAGGCATTCACTTCCGCACTTCAGCTGAAGTTTGGCATATACAACAATGACAATAACCCTGACGGATCCAGTCCTCTTTCCCATTCCATTGGAAGAAATCACTTTAGTGAATCTACTGAATCCTGTACAGTAAGAATGTAGTTATTCATGTCTAAATCTTTATGCTTCTTCATGTCATGATCAATGAAGGACAAATTCTGCAAGTTCAACAAAATATCCTGCAATACCTTAACTCCTTTCGGAACTGTGGGTGCTACCAGCGGGTATTGTAACTTCTATGGGACTCTAACCTTTGTCGCATCAAAGAGTCTTGGTGGGAGGTATGGTGGCAACAAATTCATAGTTTTTGAGTCTTCGTCCTCCTCACGTGATGGTGTTGTTGGTGGTTTTTTTGCTTTTCCTTTCTTATTTATGTTTCCAGTGCACTTCCCCCATGAGATTCCAAATAGACCTAGTATGTATGAACATGATTTTCCTGAAGGCCTAACCGGAATTTGTGCAACATATTGAGCAACCTTGGTGTGTGGTGGGATATATCCAACAATTTCTTCCATGATCAGCATGGGTGATGTGCTCGCAATGTCATATTCAAGAGCTTTACTTCTGCTGGAAATCAAAATGACCATGCAATGAACAATTCACTTCGGCTCTTGGAGTTGCAGACAATATTTTCTCTTCTCACATGCAAACAAAATGAAATGAAACTTGGGAACAAATTTTGATAACATGTAACAGTTCTCTGTGTTTGTTCTTCACACGAGTAGGAAACCAATAGAAAGGTATACATATTTTCAGTCAGATGGGCTGATAACCCGGATAATTAAGGAAACTTCTATGCATGTTGTCATTTACCTGTCACATCAAGTAGTAGTTATTTCCATAAAGACGAATGTGACCAAAAGTCACAGTGCCAAAATCTCTCAGTCTTTTCAAATTTATGATGACCAGTTGTCTTTTCTGTTACTCAAATTCCTCATGCGACAACATTATTATTTCTTGTGACCAATATCCTTCCTTTGACATTCTCCTTTCTCTATGACAGACGAGGTTCCTTTTCATTCACTTTTCCAGTTACGACAGACACAGGGTCTGCGACACTTTTTCGCCACGTGTGACTTACTAGCAATCTGCGATAGTCTTTTCTTTTGCGATAGCATATTTCCTGTGGTAAAACAAAAAATTTCTTTCTTTCTTTTCTCTATTTTCTATCTCTTTCTTTTCTCTTTTCTTTTCTTTTCTCTCTCTCTCTTTTCTTTGTGACCAAGTCCAAACTCTCTTGGAAACTTTCTATCCTTTGGAACTTAATATCTTTATTCAGTAACTTTTCCATCAGAGCAGTCACCTTTGCATATCCTTTGATAAATTTTATGTAGTATCCTGTGTGTCCCAATGTTGCGCGTAATTGTTTAATTGTGGTTAGTGGTGGTAGGTCAAGGATGATCACAATTTTAGCAGGATTGACTAACATTTCATTGCAACATACCACATGGCCCAACAAAATTCCAAATGGGGTGCAAAAGATGCATTTCTTTAAATTTAATGAAATTTGATACTGGTGACAACGTTCCATCATCATTTTGAGGCTCTCAATATGATTCTTAATGAGCCCAAATACTATCCAATCATCAAAGTAGACTTCAATAAATTTGTAAATAAAGTATTTAAAGGAAGAAACTACTATTATGGAAAAAATAGTAGGAGCATTTTTTAGTCCAAAGGGCATTACTGTGTACTGGAAACGCCCTCACTCCATCGCAAAGGTGGTCTTGTGCCAATATTCCTTTGAAATTTGAATATGATGGTAAGCAAAGAACTCATCAGAGAATGAATAAATTTCTTGAAACCAAACACTCTCTAATACCTCATCTATAATGGATTCGAAAATGGGTCATGCAAACAAGCGTCATTCAGTTTTCTCAGGTCGACGCAATTTCTCACTTCACCCGTAGCCTTTTTGTCTTGTACTACTATCGATTTGATCCATTTTGATTCTTCGACAATCTCTATAATACCTGTGTCCAACATTTAGTCCAGTTCTTCTTTGAATTTTTATTTATACCGTGGATTCAATCGGTAGGGTCACTACTTGACCGGTTTTGCTTTGGTCCTCAAAGGTATTTTTATTTCTCCCAGGTCTCCAACAATTCCTTTCATCTCTGAAAATTTTGTAGGAAACAAATCCTGGAACTCATGAAATAATTCATTGATCTCTCCTACATTCTCATCATCCAAATAATCTTTGATATTGGAAAACTTTGGATTCTCCAAGGATCCAATATTAACTTTCTTAACTTTGAGTGGACTCAGGAATTGGTCATTGGAAATACCAAGTCCTTCCATTCTGTGCGTACCTTCAAATTTTGGAATGTTTACTTCGAGAAGGTCATTGTCATCAGGTTCTCCCATCAAGTTGTAGCATTCCATCCAGTGGTGGATTTCTCTGGTTGAAGTTTTTCATCGCGATAGGGATATCTTCGAATATCTTCACTTCCATCACTTGTAATGTAGCATCAATGGAAGGATGGTCATCTATGAATTCAAATGTATGTGTGAAGCTAGTAGATAAATCCTCCCATTCAATAGTCCCTCATCGCAACTCAACTAATATTGTATACCAATTCCTTGGTATCATGCCCAGTGTATGTATGAAGTGATGAACCCACTTATGTCATGGATATGCCTGCCATGTTGTGCAATAATACTCAATATGTTTGACGGGATGCACCAATCATGTATACTTGCGACCAATATAACTGATCTCTTATCCAAATATTATCTCCAACAATTTTCTACATTGTGACCATTCAGATATAGATTCTTTATGTGTACCCCACCATCCAGTGAATGTATCTTTAAGCACAAATTCCAGGGAGGACAAGCATTGGGACTCTGCAAATTTTGCTTCAAACTATGTCAAAAAAGATGCGAGGTTAGGTAAACCTTCATATGTAGGTAGCTCGCTTGCCTCAAATCCTACCTATCACACATATCATGTAATTCTTATGCATATTCTCATAGATACTTCATGCATTCGATTCTGCCAATTTTCTAATGCTTCACCGAATCAGACATACAGGAGCTAACACTCCGCCAACTCATCTGTCCATTACTTGTTGGATTTATATAGTTGTCTCCTATAGAAGTGATATTATAGATATGGTCGAGATAGTCAAATTTTCCTTCAATGTGCACTATTTTGACATATATATATCCTTCTACTTGATCAATTGGTACGACCACCCTTATCTATGAATCTTGAAATGATCAAATTCTTCTCTTAAAATTTATGATGGTATGATTCTTTATCACCTAGTCGATCCCTAAAAGTGCAAGATATGGGTTTGTGTCATCAACAATTTCGATCACTTAGAAATATGCATGTGTCCTCAGGCCTTCTACTTCGATAGGTAACTGAGTCAGTCGAGAAATAGGTAGGACCTTCTACTGATTTCATATCCTGATCCAAATGGAAGATCAATCTAGTCACAATTTTCCCATGCTTTCCCATGTCTTCTTCTCAAAATATTGACATCGTAGACCAAGTCTAAAATGATATAGTCCATATCATAATCACCTATCTGCAAAATCAATCTTTGCTCACGACCAATCTTTAATAATTTTTCGACATGATTAAGTATTCTTTCTGGTCATAGCTCACCTTGAGTTTCTTCTATTAAAGCTATCGATTCTGTGACAACATCATTATCATGGATCAACGATAAGAAAATTTTGAAAAAATCTTTAAGTTTACTAACCTTGTTCGTCGGTTCCTTTCAAAATAACTAATCGAATATTTGGTGCATCTCCCTTACTCTCCCTCTTGATAATGTGGGAGCAAACGTAGATGCTTGATTCCTTTCGATGAATTATGGTCAAGCGTCCAAGAATAATTCCTTTTATCTTTGGACATCGAACGATATCTTCTTGTGTGCCATCGGTTGCACCTCTGGTTGGTCGTGCTGTGTATTTTGGTATGCTCCAGTCACATCACCTCCTTTTGTCACAACAACAATGTTTGATACTCTCGGCTCAACAAAAATCATTTGGATGTTTTGTTTGGGATTCAAATTAGGATTTTTTAGGGGAATTGGATTTCCCATATTTTTGGCATGCCACTTAGAAATCAGTTGAGGACATTCCTCGACTGTGTGGTCGAAAACTTTACAATATGAACATGCCTTTGCAGGACCTGCACAATACTGAGTGAAATGTCCTAGTTGTCCATAGTTATAGAATATGATTTGGACTCTTCCATGACTAAATCCTCCTCCTCCTTGTTATTGTCCTCGACCCAAAAATTTCCACCCCCTAGGTTGAGGGCAGTGTTGTTGCGGTGGATACTGGTTCTGTTGATATTGGGGTTGAGGATATGGATTTTGTTTATATTTGGTTAGTGGATATTGATCACATGGGTATCGACCTTGTGCTCGCTCAGTCTGTATCTGCTCATCATTATTCATCAATTATGTATCCATTCTTTTCTCCTATAGCAGTTGGAATGCTCTGCTATCCTTCTCATCATGTCCTACAGATTTACAAAATTTACAGTATATACTAGATGTTGTACTTACAATCTTCTGCAAGTACAAGCACTCTTCTGATCGATGACCTCGGTTCTGACATATTCTACACCAATGAATCCCTTGTGTATTTTTCGGGTTCGACGCTCCTTCTGCGACATAGTTCATGAGCGTTGGGAAATTATCTTTATGGTGTCCCTCCATTCCACATTGAAGTACACTATAGTTATTCTTAGATCTCTTTCCCTTTCTTAATGTCCTGGAGATGCAGCATAAGGTTAGATAGCTGCAGCTGAATCTGCATCATTCCTGCACCAGTCTTCCCAATTGGTGAGGATTCTAACTTCATTGCTATCCCCGGAGCTTTTGTCTATAACAAAATATTTTGTTGCATAAACGAAATTTGGATGTACAGAAACAATGTTGCAATGAACCATTCTTTGTGTTGCACGTATGACATCTGAAATCTTACTTTGGCCATCAATGTCTTAAATCTATGGTCGAAATCCCATAATGACTCTATAGGTAACTGCTTGATTTCTTTAGCTTCTGTGATGCATTGCGAGTCAGATTTTGGCTTTCTGAACTCGTCTATTAATCCCACTCGAATTTGGTCAAGTTTTTTTTGCACGACTCCCACTGAAAATATAGAGAACTTCATGTACCAGTCTAGTGCACGACCTATCAGGGTTGTGATCATTTGTGCTTGTTATATGGCTTCATATTGGACCTACCACATGGTCCACATAGATTCACATAGAAACCAATTTTGCTTTGGGTATTCTAACCCATTTCCATTAAATATAGGTAACTTAATATCGTTTCCAGCCATTATATTGACTCCTGTTACACTCAGACAAAAAATTTGACTAGCTAGACTCCCTTGTCTGCTATTTGCATCGTTATAATTACTTGTATTTACAAAACCACTGGGAGACGAGTTTCTAGATCTTACCTTCAACAATGTGCATGGGGTTGTAGGTGTATCATACTCATGCTCTAGGTTCGCAGCTTCTGCTTCTTCTTCTTCTCTTTCAGATATCAACTGATATTCTTCTTCTTTGTCACAAGAACCTTTATCAAGATGTGGCGCAAGCTTGTAGTCTTCTCCTATGGTCGTACTACAACTTCCTCTTCTTGTCACAATTTTTCTTCACTTTCCCGACTGAAATATTCATCCACTCCTTAAACATCCACATTTTAGTTCAGTTCCATTATCAGCAGGTAACATCTAATCTTAGTTTGCTCCATTTTTAGTGCACTTCTTCTATGACATATCCCAAATTTCTGATGGTAGTCCTTCTAACTAAAAGGCGTCATTCTCAGGATTCCTTTTTTCGCATACAAGAATATTTATCCAAATTTTAAAATATGTCAAATATATTCCTCATGGTCCTTGGAAAAAAATTATTTCCACCTCACTATATGAGGTTATTATGTCGACAAAAAAATCATTATTGTATCCCTACATAATATTGTCTACCCAAAAACTAATAGCCCTTGGAACAGGGTTTCTAGTACTGTTTAGTCGTTGAATCAATTGAGGATTCCACTCTATCAGTTCTCCTCCTTGGAAATTATTTCGTGGGGTTTCTAACTTTGAAATCCATTCATACAACAAAATAGGGAACTCGAAAAACAAGATATCATGAATACCTGTATAAAGGTATCGCTCCAACCAACTCATTAGATTCAACCATGATCCTTTAATTTCTTCTTGTGCAAACTCTAGTGCTTTAAAATCCACCCGGTCTTGGATTTCCAGCTTCATCGGATGCCAAAACACGTCCCTCACCAAAATGTTCATGGTCCTTTCAACGAAACCATTTGTTTTGTGTTTCATCCCTTTGACTCAGGTTCATACCTTCTATTGCACACAACAAAGCCCAAGATAATTTCCCGACAGAGCAAGGCTCAGTCAACATCACCTGTGTCGCATATGCAGTCTCACCCAATATATCTCTTATGGGTAACTACCAGAACCAGGTTTTTGCAATTGGGTGGGGATCTCTTCTCTCTTGGTAGCTTACCAACTCACTTGACCGAATCTGGTGGGTGTATTTCTTAACCTTACTATGCACAGATAAGACACTACTTAACTAATCCGTCATAGATATTATAACATCAATATAATCTTAACACAAAGTTTATCTATCAATAGTGCGAATCGTGCACTAGAGTACTCATTCATAAGCAAATGCATAAACACTTAATCAAAATATACATTCCTGCGACAAAAGCACATTCATCATATACATTCATGCGACATAAACATATTCATCATCTACTCAATGACATAGTATTTAACATGGAAACCCATCCGAGAAAAACCTCAAAGGCGCTCTTCATCTGGAATGAGAAATATATGGAACCTTTTATCTCTGCACTTAGCTGCATACTCTGTTCTATATCTTCTTCTCTTACCTATATATACTTCTCTCTCCTCTCATGCTCTCCGATCTTCTGCCACTCAATCTTCTCCTACTTTACTCTACTGTTGATCCACACAACCCGGATGAATTACTCTGCTCTATACTTCTGTGCTCTGAGCTGCAGACTACTCGACTCTTCTTACAGACACACAACAACTAACTAACTATGTAAGTGAACTGACTAGGTAATTAGGTAAGAAACTAGAAAGTAATCTCATCGTAAGCAACAACCAGAAGCAACCCGCACACAACCCAACTTCTTCATTTTGATATACTCTTACATGTCGCTATCAATTGACTTCATTCAATTATCGAACAAACTATCATTCCTATTATAGTGCCATTTGTCAATAGGAACTAATGACCCAAATTACAAATATTATTTTTTCCCTTAACACACGGGTGACTCCCACTGACTCTAGACAACCTCGTACCCACGATCTTCCCTAAGCTGTCATTTTTAGACGATGCACACCTTCTAACATGGTTTCTTTCATCACAGCTTATCTCGTCACATATTTTCCTTTTGTCGCGACTTATCTTCCTTCACGAACTCTCTTCCTTCGCGAAATCTCTTCCTTCACGAACTCTTATTCTAACGCAACCTCATTTGTGACTACTTCTTGCCTTAGATATTTCTTCCTCATATGCTTATGTCCTTCCTTCGTTTCAACTATTTTCTTCCTTCTCTAATTTTTTGTTTCCTTCTCTACTTCTATCGTAGCTCCTTTTCCTTCCTGTGACCGGATTCTTCACATTCTTGGGAAGAATTCTAACTGAATTATGGTTGTCTTGTCTTAAGGCCAACACTTACCTTCATCAAGTGAATTTTCATCCTTGAATTCTACTTTTGTTGTACTTGAACATTGCATTTGATCCTTACTACGATTTGATGTTGCGTTGTTCTTTTATACTTGATAGATATTTTCTATCTTGATCCATACTTCTTTAGCAGTTATGCACTGTCCCATTTCATCTTTGATATGACTTGATAAGCCATTGAGGATATCCTCTAATGCCATTGATTCATTCTTTCTTGCTTCATTTTTAGCTAGACGATTTGATTGATTCCTTGAAGGAGTAGATTTGCATGCAACTGTTTCCCAAAAACTAGATCCTGTTGACTTCATATATCCTTTCATTCTTTCCCTCAAAATAATAACATGTCCCATCAAAGAGTGGAGCCGCATTTGTAGACATAATTGTTTTTCCATCCATTTGTGTGTTCAAGGATATCCTTCCAATTATTAATTGTTGTGAAAGAACCTTGACCTGATACCAATTGTTGGAACACAATAAGAATACTAAGAATGGGGGGGGGGTGAATTAGTGTTCCACATAATCAAATATTTTTTGTCTGTTTAAACACTATTGTTGAACATATATCATTACTACTGCAACATGTATTCAATAAGCATTACAAATAAGAGACACGCAATATATTTATTTAAATATTTGATAATTCACCAAGTACATTAGTTTGTAGAAGAAACCAATCTTTGGGGTTCTCATAACCAACTAAGGTATGAGGAATCCAATCCTCGATGCAACACCTAGCTTTCTAACATAATCCAACATGTCACAAGGAATCAAATCCTCGATGCAAGACCCAACTTTCAGAAAAGACCCAACTTGTCTAGTGAAGATATCAACCTCCACTAAGTGACAACAGTTATGAATGATGCAAAATATCACCTTTAGATTTCCTTCAACTATGCTTGAAGAGAATGTTGTATTACAACAACTGCTCCTTCTTACTACACACTTCGATAACACTCTTTACTTATTTAATCGCTAATTGGTTCAATCTGTGATTTCACCTCATCGGGTGATACACATTGCATGTTACAACTAACAACTATTCTCTTTTTTCTTCACCATGCCATTTTCGTTATCATGTCATCTTCATAAGAAAGCATACCCAGATCAATAAACTAATACTTGTCCTCAACTGACTTCATTAATTCTTTCTTCACAATCCCAGAGTATTATATTATTTCACTCACACGCACACTCACTTGAGATGCTTCAATATTTGTTTATTTATATTGGTTTGATATCAAGTTGCTTTTCCTTTAAGCATTGTTTTCTTAAGTGGACCACCCCTAGGGGATTCTCCTTGTCGGCGACACCCCATCTTTCTTTCTTCACAGATAAGTTTTTCGATAACAAATAACTTGAGTCGACCAAATATTCATTATCTACTTTCATCTGCACAGTCGTCTTGATATTTTATTAGTGTGTTATCTTTTGTCTACACAATGTCAATTATGTGACTGTTTAAATCTTTTGCTTTTTCCTTGAATCAATTTTTAGTCAATATGTTCTCCTTTCATTGATGACTTCATCCTTTCATTATTACTTTAATATTTACTACGTATTTCAATACTTCACAACTACAAACTTCGACAATCCTTATGCTTCGCCATTTTATGCATCTGTGAACTTCAGTATACCAACTTTTGCATTGCTTACTTCGTCATTTTACCTGCTACGAGCTTAGTTACTGTAAACTTGAACATTGCTTACTTCGACATTATACTTGCTACGAACTTAGTTACTGTAAACTTGAACATTGCACACTTCGACATTATACTTGCTACGAACTTAGTTACTGTAAACTTGAACATTGAATGAACTTTCCCTATTTTAGAGTTGCTAAATGGTTGATTGGGAATAACAATGTCCATGGTGATCAGCGCTGGCTTGAGATATTCCTCTTTCATTTGATTAAAAAGAAAACACCAAGTCCTCATTGACATGACTATGTCAAGAATATCTTGCAAGTTCTATCCTCTCACAATTGGAACACAATTCCAAAAGAGTATTTCCCAAATAAATATTTGACTCAAAACCACTTTTAATTATGTAAGCATTGATCCAAGCACCATGTTGCAGTGTTATGTAATCGACAAACGTTGGGACCAAAGATAGCAAGGTAACTCAGTTAGGATTCAGAATTTCCATTATGGCATATATTCATAGAGGTTTAATGCTTCCTCAACATGTCCATTCTGAGCATACCTTGCAATCATTGCATTCCATGAGACATGGTCCCTTTGCGACAGTCCATCAAAAAATTTGTGAGCAGCCTCTGCATTACTGCATTTCTCATGCATATCTAGAAGCAAAATCCCCACAAATATGTCCAAGATAATTCCATCCCTTTTAATATCATCATGAATCTCCATACACTCAGTAAAAGCTGACTGGATAGCACAAGATTTTAGTACCAAGGTATGGGTCACAATTTTTTAGTTGTATTCCACCTCTCACATTTGATAATACAACCAAAGGAATTCTTCATAGGCTCCTCCTTGTGCATATGCTTTGATCATGCCATTTTTTATAAAAACATTTGAATTATGCACTTTGTCAAGTGCTTGGCTTGCATTTGGTTCACACATTTTTTCAAACAGGTGACGTGCACCATCCAAACTTCCACCCCTAGAATACAAAGTGAACAATTTGGAGACCAAAAATATGTTCTTCTTATTCATGCACAAATGCAAAATAGATCCATTTGTTTCCTTGGAAACCTTAACATCATGTTGATTCAATTCATAAAGTATGTCCACCGCTTTCTTCAGTTGGTCATGCCTACAAAAATTGCAGATCATTTTGTTTCCCGTGCTTGATGAATTTATAGCCCCTAAATAAATGAGTATTGGAACCTAGGCTCTAATACCATTTTGTAACAAATCCAATAGAATGATTTGCACACTATGCTATCTGAAAATGCGCTAGTCTATGCGCTCATTTGAGGCTATGGGTGCCTCCAAACGACTGGTTGTGGATGGGGAGCACTCCACCCAACCGTAGTCTAATTGTGTTCCTAATTCTCTCAATGCAGTTGCCACCCCCAAGCCGATACTATAAATCCATTAGGGTAAAGGTTCTTGTAGTTGACTCTAAGCTTCTTCCATACCACAACCCATAGTTGACCAATAATTCCCTCTCTTAATTACATACAAAGCAAATTATTAAAGGTTTCTCCAATGGCTCCCCAATGTAGGGAAAATTTTAAGGATCCATACGTATTTAAAAATGTATAAACCTTGGCGAGCCTTATCAATTCTTAAAATGTCAACTATAAAATATTTGGTGATATTTTTCTAAACATATTTCAATTATATCTAAGGATTTTATATAGTTTATATAATAATCTGGTGATTTTTAGAGTGAAACAAATTTACCCCATCCAAATTGGGCGAAACATGGCTTCAAAAAATGCAAATTGGAAATTCTTTTTTTTGAAAAAAAACATGGAAAATTAACCTACAAGATAAACTTCACCCCTAAATTTTTCCTTGCTCCACTATACCTCCACACAGGATCAATCGTTAGGTACCTAATGATGCCATCCATATGATGCCAAACCCCAAAAAATGATGGATGAAAAGAGCTTAAATAAAAGATATTAATAAATCAAAATAAAACTCATGAGTCATAAGATAAGGGTTAAGATACGGGCTAAGGACAAGGTCATGACCACCAATGTTTTCTAGGATTCCAAAGATAAACTTTGTACACCCTCCCCTCTCATGGATTCATAGCCCCCCATCTCTTCTTAGTGTTATCCCCTTGTCCGCAACCATCTATATATATATTTTAATTTAATTAAATAATATTTGCTCGAATACTAATACATAAAGTTTTAGCCCTCCCATTTTACATTTATAATTACAAATTTTGCCCCTTGGCCATTTTACATTTACAATTAATTTACAAGATGGGGGCTTCGAATTAGGTATTACATCTCTTAAGAAGGTAAAATACATAACCCGATCGTATTAATGGGTCAATGATTATAAAATATCTCAACAAAAAAAAATTATGGCGAGTGAAAGGTGTTGAATTAATAGTCCACCTTCCTCCCCTCTATAGTGACTTGTTTTCATTATATATCTTAGTTTACTTATCATTTCATCGTTGTCATAATACCGTGAAAATAATGCACGTGCATAAGGTTGTACACAACCTCAAATGAATTCACGTATTTGTGTGACACACAACTAAAATAAAAGCACAATAAAAGAAAATGAGTGTCTTTTTATATTAACCAACATAGATTTGTTTTAAACCCATATATATTAAACACCGAGAGGACTCCAATTTCATTAGGTGTAAAAAAAAAAATATCTTAAATTTTTTTCACATAAAGGAAATGTTTACACATCAAGAAATTGCGTGCTTAATAGATGTGGGTTTAAGATTGATCTATGTTGTTTTTAATATTTTTTTATGAGATCACTTGATTTTTTTAATTACTTTTCACGCCTACATATCTAGACGTGGAGTCAAGATGGATGTTTCTATCGCTATTTCCCTTCTAACAATGAATGCATATTTTGGTTGTATAAAGGCTGCATGTTGGTCTTTTGATAAAATGCCTAAAAGAGATTCAAACTCATGGATTGCAATGATAACATCATATGGGATGCACTGTGATGGTGAGAATTCCCTTTCCCTATTTTCCCAAGTGCAATGGATAGGCACAAAGCCATACAATATAACCTTGATTGGCATATTGTTTGCATGCAATCATGCAATCCTTGTGGATGAGGTATTGTGATATTTCAATTTCATGAGTGAATATTATGGTTTTACCTTATGTGAAAAACACTTTTCTTGTATTGTTGATATTACTGCTATTTTTGTGTACCTGGAAGAAGCATACGACTTTATTAATAACTTTCCAGTTGACCTTGATGGTATGGTGTGTGAATATTTGCTTGCTAGTTGTAGGATTCATAAGAATATGTATATAGGAAAATGTGTAGCAGAAAAACCCTTATGGTGTTGAAACCACAATATCCAAGACCATATGTCATGTTATTAGGCATCTATGATTATGTTGTGATTTAGATTTATGTGAGAACACAATAAAAGAGCATATATATATATATATATATATATATATATATATAAGAGANATTGCAAGAAACACAGTGATACAGTAGACTCATATTTTATTAACTGAATGAAACATAACAAACTGTAAAATAAAAGCATCTAGAATGGTGGTAGCAATATCTCTGAGAAGAGATGTGGCGGCTACGCTCATTTATCACAAGATGAATACAAAAAGGAGGTAGAAGGGAATTTTATCATAAATCCTTGAAGAGGTAGAAACCCCAAAGCCTAACCCTAGGATACGAACTACCAGAAGGTTTGTGGGCCCTAAGGTCATTAGTTCATACATCAACTTCTCGAGGGAATAACGTTTGCATACGATATATGTTTTGGGCGTTCGATAGTCCATTGGAAAGATATATTTGAGCACTGCAAATTTTGAATAGGGACAATGAATTCCATATCAACCTTTGGCCGCCAAAAAACATCATCTAGGTCCTCAAAACCATAAACGATGTTTTGAGTATTTATGTCAACATGGGACTTCGATTGAGTAGTAGACAAGTCACAAAAGATAAATATGATCTTGGTATCCAATCGGTTTATACTTCCATGTTGCAGATTTCTTCTAGTGAATGACCCATCTGATGTTTGGTATGAGCAGTGGAATTGGGTTGTTGTTGGTTTAATCTTGATGATTGGCATAAAAACAAAATGATCTACCTTTGTGAACCTTTTTAGTGTATGCACTGGTATTGCTACTTTGGAGCAATGAAGGTAAACACATAATTACATTTTCAATATAGAGTATGGTTCATATGTCTATAAAAAGACTATAATTGGTTATTTGTTTTGACCTTAAGGAATTTAAGCAGACTTTGACAAGAAATACCTCATGGAATGTTGATCACTATTTACAATTTTCTCTCTGTTGAGACATGGCTCCATACACATTATCTTCCACTTATAGGAACAAACATGGTAATATGATATTTTCCTTGAATGGGAACTATGTATCATATCTAAGACTTAGTGACCAATGGTACAAATGTGAGGATGCTTGGGTCTCTCAGGTTAGTGAGAGACTCGTTGGAGCTTCATAGGGTAATATGAAGTACTATATTCGTAAAAAAAATTATTATAAAGCAAGTAAAATTTGTTAAGGTCAAGGATTTCTAAACAAGAAAGATAGTGAATCTGACCACATAAATGTAGCATGTCAATCAATGTTGAATGGCACTTACTAGAGTATTTTGGAAGGCATTTTCATTTAGTCATCTCTAGTGATCGTGGATGGATTGTTTTCATAAGTGGCTACATGAATTTGTAATATATTCTTGCAATATTATTGCTAGCGTAGTAGCAGACTGGTATGAACTTAAGAAGGCACATAGCGCTAACAAATTGGATGGAACTTCTCCAAAAGGATTGTCAATCTATGTAGAGGCCAAGATGAGTTTGATTCTTAGTGGCACTCTTCTTATAGTTGGTCAAGTTCATTAGTTTTGATGACTTTGATAATAATGTTGGGTATGCTTGCAATGAGTCTATCACATGATACCATGTTTAATGCTTATATCTAAGCCCTTTGTTATACAAATCTAACATGGTCTTGTTTTCGCAGGATATACGAACAAATGGAAAATCAAAGGGAAATTCTTAGATTGAATTTAGCCTAGAGGTTAGCTATAAGGAAGGAAATGTCCAAATGGCTTGGATGAAGAATTTTGAGAAGCCCAAGTAGAAGGTTCCCAAGAAAGGAAACATATGAAACCAACTTAGTATGGAAAAGTGGAAGTTGCTTAAAAACTAGATTTGATAGCAGTAGCTACTTTAGTATGTAGTTAGAAAAGTGTAAAAGGAGGAAAGTCAGTTTGTGGACCTATCAACCAAAGGAATTTTCAAGATATTAATAGGACCTTAGGAAGGGAATAATTCTTCTTTTCTTCGCTATCTTAATGATATTTTTTTATGCATAAAATAAGTGAAGAGCACAACAATGATGTTATATGAATTTGTGATAAAGGATGCATGTGAATACATTTGAATGTGCTCGTGCATGCCAAGTTCAACCTAGCATGCCCATAGTTTCAAAGGGGTTGTTAACGTAGAAATGCAAATGAATGATGAAGATGTTGCATAATTAGCATAAAATAATAAGATGACAACATATGAAACCAAGTATAACATAATGCATGATGTGGTTGTTGTTCTCTTGTGTGCTAGAGAAAGAAGGAGCGAGTTGACGACATAACTCCCGAGCAAAGATGGAGATCAACATTTGTTAGCTAAGGAAGCTCAAGGAAGAATTGTAAAGGTTCACGGTCGATCAGGAAATCCCAACAATAAGGTTGGTAAACACAGAAGTAATGTTCTTATAACTAAAAAGGAAAATGTGGTAAGGATTTCCTTTGTTGTGATTTGATAATTTATTGATAATACTATTGAATATAGGCTCATAGCTCAGTTGAAAAGATAAGTAAAATATATTTAAATATTTGTTCCACATAAATGATCATGTATGGGTCGATTATGAAGTGATAATGAAAGCCCATGAAATAAATGAACCTTTGAATTAGAACCTTGAATGTTGTACATATATGGTACCATGGTAAATTGGAAGGAATCCTAGAGCACTACATAGATACCCATTGCCTTGTAGGAAGGAAATATGGTTTGCAAGATTTTTACTGACATTGAATACACCTAAAAATGAATGAACACATTCTTGGTGTGGTGTCCAGGTAGAAAGGGAGGGAACTAGATAGTCAACCAAGTGTTGAAGAGAAGGTTGGGTAGTGTGTCAAGGTGTTGGGTAGAACCTTTAATTTCCATGGTGATACATTGAGATGTATGTAGTGTTGATGTGTATTTTTTTTGCATATGAGCATGGTGTATTGTGTTTAAGTGCATACATCTATATCATATTGATTGCATTGGATGCATGAACAATTGAAGAATGTTACTTGTAAGAAAGATTGCAGTTATGCATTTTGAAATATTAGGAAGATGATTTTCATTCATTGTGGACATGGTTGCATTAAGAAGAGGGAATTTTTAATGCTGAAATGTATTAATTGAATATTGAATTGTATGGAGCATAGTGATTACTACAAAGTACCTGTATAGGCATATTGAAATATAAATTGTCTTACATATGATTTAAAGCAAAGTATACTGGTGTGTAGGCCTTGATAGAGAATATTGATTTATGTGGTGTTTTGTTAATAGTCCAAGTATGGATGACAACAAGGAAAAAATGCTAAATAAGTGTGCATGATAAACAAACCAACGAAGAGAAGATCATAATAAAGAAAGGATGGTCGATAGTGGATGAAATAATAAACTCAATTGGCATAATGAAGCAATTTCCCATGTATCATTAAAGATGTTGATGACAATAATTCAAGTATGGGTTGAAGTATACTTTACTGTGTTTCACTAAAGGATTATATATATATATATTCAATTTTATCCATGATTTGATATCATGTCCCGATATGCTATGTTATTGAGTGCATTGAGTGAATGTTTCCCAAGAGGGTGATATGGAGGAAGTACGCCTTATGGTAATATTAAGTGTAATGTCAATCCTATGTAAATGTATGCATATTAGCACATGTGTCTTTTGCATCAATATTAGACATGTTGATGTGTTTTATTTTCACTGTAATTTTTTTGTTGAAGTGATCATGTTTCCAAAAATTCCTTACAAGTTGTTGTGTATGCAGTGAAAAGAAGTATGCATGAGTAATCATGTGTACATGACTACATGAAATATCTATCAAGAGAGAGATCAAAGATAAAGAATCAAGACTTGAGTATGACTGTAAAATTTGATTGTGAAAGTTGGACAATAAAAGGAAGGAAGCCATTGCCTTGACACTAGATTCATGTTTTCTTATTCACCATGAGTTTACTCTCTTGTATGTGAAATCCCTTAGCTAGGATGGATCACCCAAGGAACTATATAACATAGAAGGGGATGCTTGTGCCTAGAGGGGTGAGTGCAACAAGGAAAATAAACACAGTACTAATTGGAGTAATGGAAAATATGATCAAATGGTCATGTGTGTATCTGAAGAGGGAAATGAGCTAAACCTCACCTAGTATCCAAGTGAAGAAGTCAAATTTATATGTCTGACGAAAACGGTAACCTAAACTCCACTCATGGAATCCATGAGAAATGGACAAATGCACAGATAGATAAGTACTTGAAATTATGTGTACTTTTATTTCTTATTTTAATAGGCATGTGTATATATATATTTTTCACCTATGATTTTGGAAAATTGTGTTGAGGAAATAATTTATCCATGAATGGCTATAATGTGTTTATTAAGTTTCTTGTTCACTTATTGTAGACATCTCAAGAATGAATATGTAAATATGGCATTCTAGATAGTTCAACAAATGTAATTGAAGATAAAATATGGTACAATTGAGGGATATAGGAAAAAAAACAAAAAATAGTAGTGATTCAGCAGCTAAGAGCATGAAGAAAAAAATTTAGAGCTACAAAAGTTAAAGGAAAAATGAGGATAGTGTTGAAATTATTGGCGGGGAGGATTTAATACCCCCATAAAAGCCCCCAGGTAAAATGTCCCAGGGCCAAAAATTATGTATTAGTACTTGAACAATTAATATTTAATTAATTAAAAATATATAGTTGGTTATGGATGAGGAGATAATGCTAAGAAGAGATGGGGGACAATGAATCCATGAGAGGGGAGGGTGTGTGGGAGATATATTTGGAATCTAAAGAACCTTGGTGTTCACGACCTTGTCCTTATCCCATGTCTTAACCCTTGTATTATGGCTCATGAGTTTTATTTAATTTTATTTTGATTTATTAACATCTTTTATTTGAGTCATTTTCATCAATTAGTTTTTGGGGTCTTGCATTATTAGGTCCATAATGAGTGATCTTCTCTAGGGTACAGTGGGGAGCCATTAGAGAAACCTTTAATGATTACCTTGTCTATAATGAAGAGGGGTAATTATTGGTCAACTATGGATTGTGCTATGGAAGAAGCTTAGACTCAGCTAAAAAAACATTTTCCCTGATATTCATAGTCCTGACTCAAGGGTGGTTATTGCATTAAGAGAATTATGTGTTGGACACAATGGCCACACTGAGAGGGGGTGGGGTAAATCAGTGTGAAAGAAATTTAAACCTTTTACCTTCTTTTAATCAATTATAGTATATCAAGTTGTAATCACATAATCAAATTCATCAAGAGTCATAAGCACAACATGAAATTAAGGAGACAAGACAATTTGTAATTTGATCTTTATTTATTGTACATGGAAGACAAGAATCTTATCAATTAAAATCAACACCAAGTGATAAGAAGGGAACCAACTCTATAACAGGACCCAACCTAGTTTTCTTGTCTCCAACTAAGAATGGTTTGATTCCAATCCTCAAGTAAAAGCCACTACTTGCAAGCTTGATGCCAATCATTGATTGTCATCAATCTGTTGCTCAACCCTCTCTGCTCATGCTCATCATCTCTGCTCATCAATCTTACTCATTAATCATCTTGTCTTTATCAACACTATTGCTCCCATCAACTTGTCATATCCATTAG
>LPNX010344728.1:207747-233591 GCA_001517045.1 Pseudotsuga menziesii | reverse complement strand
GAGGATGATATTCCGATGTCTGTCCCTAACACAATGGATGTAGGGAATTCTGCTACTGCGCAGGGAAGTGATGTGCAATCAGGTGAGGTCGAGGGCAATCAATCAGAAATAAACGTTAACACTGTAGATCTTGAACCGTTACACAATCAGCATTGTGACATTCCTCGTTCTCCTCATGTAACTAAAGAAGACGAAACTCTGCAACAAGTATTAGGTAATGTTTATCAAGATAAAATCACAGAGTTTAAAGGGAAGCTTAAACAGTGTCTATCCAGCACAGCCTTATTGGAGGAAGAAAACAAAACTTTCAGGAAAGAATTGCTAGAATGGATTGATAGGTGGAAAAAGGCGAACATGAAGAAGAATCAGCACAAGAAATCCAAGAAATCAATATTAAATACAAATCAGCTGCTACTGGAACGAATTGAAAAACAAAATGTTAAAATTATCAGGTTGAAGGCTAAACTAGCCGAAGCTAGAAGAGTAGTCGCTCTTCATAATGAGGCTTAATAGTTTTCTCTTCTCTTATGTCACAGCATAACAGGTAATGGCTATTTCGATTTTGCATGCCTGTAAAATCGGAGATTTAACAGGCATGCATTTATAATTTTTTAAGTATTTCTGTTAGCTGTGTTAAATTCATTTTAATATGATCCGTTGATTGAATTTAATGCAGGAAGTTTCATCATCGCCCTTTTCCAGAAATTCAAGACGTGGTTATACGATGGCATGGAGATGTGGCTGATTTGTTACAAGATGGAGTTTTATCAATGGTCAAGAACTTTCTGAGATACCTCGACTCAGGCCAGTCGATTTCTATTTCTAGTAATAGGTGTAATTAGATGCCCTTTTGGTTAAATAGTCCCTATAATGTAGCATGCAACTTTTATAGAAAAAAACCGACTCTTAGTAGTATATAAGTGAAGAGTTTTGATGAACTCGGGGGGATGAAGTGTGTGAAGAAAACTCATTTGAAATATATTTTGTTACTAATACTACATCATACTTGAAGCTGAAGCTTTTATGTGAATGATGCTGGACATCTGCAAATGATACTGTGACTGGTATTTTATTTTTGGATTTATATATATATACATATATTTCAGTTTGTTGTCTTCTGTTTATAGATGAACTCTGTGTGCTGTGACACATTGATGTTTAAATATTTTTTCTCACTTTATCATCTCAAGTTAGTTGTTGAATAAATATTTCATTATGGTTTTGTTTATTAGTGTGTTCACTATAAACATCAGTTTTAATGATATACTTTTCTGTTTATTTAAAATTTCATTTGTATGTTAACAGTGAATTTTAAATAAGCATTATTTCAAATTCAAATGACTCTCTTGATAGTTAATTATTAATCAGTTTTGGAAGTTGAAGTTGACTGTGTGTTTATAGGTTAAATTTCATTTCTATTATTACATAGCAGAGTAACTTTTGTTATGATTTAAATATGTTTGTTTAGATCATACTTCAGTTTTCTGTTATTGATTAATAATTAATATAGTCTTAAAATTGCTCTCAGCTGAGATAGGGTTAAATAGGATAGTTAGATTAATTAGTTTTAAATTTTATTTTATTTTTAATTAGCACTGTTAAATCATTCTGCATACTATAAGTAAGTTTTCATATTTAGAAAACTTCCCAAAAAATCGAAGTCTTTCCTTAAGAAAGCAACCTTAGGATATTTTAGGTATTTAGGTAGGATAAGTAATAGAATAGGTTAGATTTTTCTAGTTTTAAGTTCTCCGTAGGAGACAAACTAGCTGGTAGCAGGACCATAACCTGCGAGGTTTTGTTAAACCAAACATACCGGACGCTGCTCTAAGCTGATTGTGTGGACAAAACCTCCTTATTGGCCCCGATTCATAAAATCAGGCCAACAAATGGCACTAGAAGGAGGGCCTGAATTAAGTAATGGCAGGTGAAACTAATGAAACATTTCCAACCAGCCAACAATCTCCAGAAGTCAGTAGATCACCTTTTATAGAAGCTGTTAGGAATATCCTTGAACGTGATCCTATTACTTCTCCCTTTACTCCCGCACAAAGTGCTCAAACTCTAGAAGAATCCAGACATATCCTTACTAGAGCTTACGCTAATCAGTTAGGTATTTCTCCAATAGATTATGGTCTTCCTAGACAACAGCGACACAATCCACAATTGACCATAGTTACGGAAGATTTGGAGATAACTGGTAGTACTCCTCATCATCAAGTTGAAAGACATCAAAGACAGATTACACAAACCAATACTGCTAGGAGACTAATTGCAGTAAGTGGTTCTAATCAACCACCTTCTCCTCCTGAGTCTCCACCTGATAGTCCAAGACCTTCCAACTCAGGAAGTTCTTCTAGCTCTCAAGGAAGTCCAATGGCAGGAAATGTAGGAGGAGGAGGTAATCCTCCACCCCCTCCACCTAATCCACATCTCCCTTGGTTAAGGGCAGCTGCTGTAGCAGTTCCTGGGGTACAGAACCCATTGCCAAAACATTCAGATAAAATTCTCCACTCTGGTGGATCTTCCAATCCATCTCTGCTACTATGGATATCATTGCTCTAATCGAGGAATATTGAGCAACCAATGCAAAGGTCTCGCTATATTCAACTCCCTATACCTGTGAAAACCCACATGCCACAAAACAAAGCTTATAAAACTCAATGATGCCATCCATAGTATGCTTGATTTTGTGATGCCACTTGGAAGTCACAACTGACTTCCCCTCCAGCCTCAGAACTATCTCCCACACATCATTCTTCACAATGGAATTGTACTCTTCCATCATGGAATCTCTCCAAACCTGATGTGTAGTTTTCTCCTCAAAAGTGGAAGGCTTTGACTCATGAAGACTAGTACCAACGCAATATAACTAGAAAATATTCTGGTGCTTTACTCTCTTTGACCTCCCTCTTGGGTTTCCCAACTGAATCAGAAGATTCCTTCATCAATGTATTGAGCCAACTTGGATTTCTCTTCCTTGAAGTAACTTCTGTTGAGTAAATTGGCATTGTTGTCAACACAATATCAAAAAGAAACAATGTTGAAATAGTTGCAGTAGTTGGATGATCCAGATTGCATTAACAAATAAATTAACGGATGAGGAGATATCCACAGAGTTGAGTTCTGCACTAATAGCAGATCGACAGATGAGACCAAAGTCACAAGAGATTGATGACTTGCAGGAATTACGGAAAGAACATTGTGGCCGCATAATTGTGGATGTCAATTTAAGAATTTGGGAAAAATAGGTTCCATAATCCACAATCTGTAAATGTAGAAAATCTATTGCATAAGAGACTTGTGGAGGTAAATTCTAGAACATAGGGAAGACAGGTTCCGCAATCCACAGTTACGGAAACAGAGTTGCGAAAACTCTATTGTGGAAGAGACTTGCGAAAGTCGATTTTGGAATTTGGGAAAAGCAGGTTCCGCAGTCCTTAATATGCAATTGCATAAATAGAGTTGTGAAAATCCATTTGCGTAAATCGTTTTTAGAAAACTCGAAATACAAATCCGCAACCCGCAATCTGATATTGTAGAAGGAAAAAGTTTTGGATTATGGAAAGGCTATTGCAGAAAGCTCATTGCGAAAAAGTAATTGAGGAAAGGTAGTTTACGGAAAGGTTGTTGTGGAAAGTTCATTGCAGAAAGGTAATTGTGGAAAGGTATTTTTTGGAAAGGTTCCTACTGAAAAGATTGTTGTGGAAGGTCGTGACTGAAAAATTAAACAGAGTTAAAAACGATAAACAGAGAGGTAATTTAGAATTGAATTTTGAAAATTCACAATGAAGGTATGTGAATGTTAGATTAAGAGACATGGTTGAGGATATATAATAAAATATTTAACCTTCATACAAGTTTCTCAGTACATACGATTGGAATTTCCATAAGTGTATAGGATGGAGACCAAATTATCATATAATGGTGGTTGGGAGGTGCTAGGGCAAGAAACAGGCCTACAAAGGGATCGTAGCCTCCTTCTAGTAGTTTTTGTTAAACATGGTGTTGATGTGTCCTTTCAGTAGTAGATGATAAAATAGGGGGTTGTAGCCTCCTTCCAGTAGTTGCTGGTAAATAGTGTGTTGTAGCATCCTTGTATGTACATGTAGGAAGAAAACTTTGTTAAAACAATTTTGCAGTAATAGAAAGTGTTAGTGGTTTTCCCTATTGGGATTCCACGATAAAATAAGTGTGGTCTATTGTTATTATTAATTTATAAAGTGACAAAAGTTTAAATAGATTTATTAATACTGATTCACTCCGCCCTCTCAGTATTTCCTGATATTTCAACAATTGGTACCAGAGCAGGCTCTTCATTAAAATTTTAATCACTTGAAGAGAGATCCCTTATCACTATGGATCAAAAAGTGAAAACATCCTCCAAGGTTCCAATATTCAATGTAGATGATTACACCTTCTATATAATTAGGATGATAATCTATTTACTTTCTATCGGACTGAATATTTGGATGACGATAGAATCAGGATATGTGTATCAAAAATCTCCTCTCACAGATCCCAAAGAAATAAAGCAATTTGAAAATAATGCTAAAGCAGTTAATGCAATATTGGATAGATTAGCCAAACTATTATTTTCCAAAGTGATGCATTGCAGAACATCAAGGGAGATCTGGAGCAAACTACGAACCATATATGAATAAAACACCAAAGTAAAAAGGTCCAAACTTTAGACTTTAAAAACTCAATTTGAAAGTATAAAAACGAAGGAAGAAGAAAACATTTCAGAATACTTTGAGAGAATTGATTAAATCATTAATGAAATTCAAGGGCTAGGAGATGACTTGGAAGAAAGAGAAATAATTTACAATGATTTACAATCCAAAGATATTTTCCCTGGGAGATAGAGAAAATCTTGACAAACTCACCATGGAAGAACTATATGGGATCCTCATAGCTTATGAAATGATAATTGAGCGAGATAAATCTCAAAATAAGGAAGCAAACTTTACAACCTCTAAAAAATCTAAGGGAAAGATTCAATCAGAAAACTTTGATGATGAAGAAGAACTTCATGTTAAAAACCTTAAGAGAGGTACTGGTAAGTACAAAGGGAAGTTACCCTTAATATGTTTTAACTTTGGGCGAATTGGCCATTATGCTTCCAAATTCCCTTATCCCAAACAAGAAGATAATGATGAGTTCCCTGAAGACTCAAAGAAGAACAAAATATATTTCAAAAAGAAAAACAAAAAGAATACCTCTTATTCCATGGATGATAATGAGTCTAGTGAAGAAGAAGATGTTGAAGTCCTATTCATGGGAGTAGAGAACAAAGCATCTGAAGAAGAAGTAGAAGGTTTGTTACATCTTGAAGTAGAACTTATAAGTTCTCTTGAAGAATTAAGAAAGTACAAAAGGATGTACAAAAAATCAAAAAATCAGATGACAGAACTTGAGGAGGAAAACAATGATGCAGAAAAAAAATTTACCAACTTAAAAAATCACCTTCTAGAAGCCAAAGAAAGTGAAAACAATTTAGAACAATAACTTAAGAAAAAAGAGCAATAATTATAAAAGTTCGAAGTTGAATTGATCTTACTGAGAAAGAATAAAAAATAAGAATCCTTTCAATCAAATTTTGAGAGAAGTTCAAAAAATTTGGATGACATCCTAAGTTGTCAAAGATCATCTAGTGATAAAATTGGACTAGGTTATGTCAAAGGAAAGAAGACTGAACAATCGTCCTTCATAAAAAATGAAGGAAATAAAATAAATTATGATGATGCACTTATGAGACCAGCTGTAAAGAAATACAGTCAAAAACTTTCTCTCCCTCAAAATGATAGCAGAAGAGATAATGTGCCAAGCAAACATCAAGAACTCTTTTTGGGTAATTTGTATGTCTGTAACAACTTTTGACATATAGCTAGAAATTGTAAACTGATGGTTCCTAATGATAGAGGAATTGCATCACTATCTCCTTTCTATAAGAAGAATGTTACTAAAATAAATCCAAAAGGAAGAAACTATAGTTCCTTTTCTCCTCTATAGAGTTATAGTGTGGAGTGTTACAAGTGTGGTAATCAAGGACACATTGCTAGAAATTGTAAACTAGTGATTCCTTTGGAAAACGAGACCACAAAATATCAAGAAAGGAAGGTTTGGAAGAATAAATATGATGTAAAATGTTCATTAGCTCTATGCGCAACATAAAAAAAAAATCTATAGCATGTGGATAGTGGATGCTCAAAACACATGACAGGAGACCCAAATAAGTTTATAAGCCTAAAAAGGAATAAAAATGGAAAAGTCACTTTTGGAGACAATCTATCCTCTAAAATAATTGGGAAGGGTACAGTGGCTCTTAAAGACAAAATGAAAGTTGAAAATGTGCTGCTAGTAGAAGACCTAAAGCCCAATCTTCTTAGTGTGAGTCAAACTGA
This sequence comes from Pseudotsuga menziesii, assembly GCA_001517045.1. NCBI lineage: Eukaryota > Viridiplantae > Streptophyta > Pinopsida > Pinales > Pinaceae > Pseudotsuga > Pseudotsuga menziesii. Next base: position 227,184 of record LPNX010344728.1, on the reverse strand, counting down.
TCAAGGACACATATGTATATTTGATTCCAAGAAGTGTGAAATCAGAAGAAAAGATTCAGGAAAATGCGTTGGGATTGTTGTGAGAACCCCAAGCATTGTGTATATTCCAGAGAATGAAGAACAATGTTATATAAGTCAACTTGATGAAAGTCTGCTATGGCATAGAAGGATGGGGCACTTAAAATTTGACAATCTTGTTAAATTTAGTAAGAAGGGAGTCTTAAGGAACTTACCAAAAGTATAAAACCACTAAATCATGTTTGTAGACACTGTATTCATGGGAAGCAAACAAGAAAAACGCGCAAAGCCAAAGAGCATATAACCTCTCGACCATTAGAAATAATTCATACTGATCTTTGTGGACCAACAAGAACTAAAATCTTTCAAGGTGAACATTACTTTATGTTATTAATGGATGATTATACAAGGATGAATTTGGTGACAATTTCTTAAAAAGAAATCAGAAGATTTTATGTAGTTCAAAGCTTTCAAAGCACTTGTTAAAAATGAAGCAAATCTCAAGATAAAATGTATAAGATCCGATAATGGTGCCGATTTCACCTCAAATGAATTCAATGAGTTTTGTGAAACTCATGGAATCAAGAGACAATTTTCAGCAGCAAAAAATCCTTAGCAAAATGGAGTTTTTGAAAGAAAGAACAGGACAGTCCAAGAAGCAACTAGAACTATGCTTAATGAAGCAAAACTTCTTGATGGTTATTGAAGAGAAGTAGTGAATAGTGACAAAACTCCTTATGAGCTATGGTTTGGAAGACTAGATTCAGTTAAATATTTTAGAGTTTTCTGAAGTAAATGCTATATAAAAAGAGATGATGATAATATAGAGAAGTTTGACTCCAGGACAGATGAAGGAATATTTCTTTGATATTCTTCTACCAAAAAGGAATACATATGTTACAATATAAGGTTGCGCAAGATCATAGAAAGTGCCAATGTAACTGTTGATGATACTAAAACAAGAAAAATACAAATCCAAGAAAATGTGGATGTTGAAGAAACTGATGAAGAAGAAACTAATGATGAAGAAACTGATGATGAAGAAACTAGTGGTGAAGAAATAAAAGATGAAGAAATAGATAATAAATAAAAGGAAGAAAGTTCACAAGAAGACGATAACTCTAAGGAAGAAGAAGAAGAAGAAATAGAGAAAGAAAAATCACATGAAAATGAGAATGAAAACTCTCCAAGATCAAACACAAATACACCATCTAGGTGGGTTCAGAAGAATCGTCCTGAAAATCAAATAATTGGTGACAAAGTTTCAGGAGTTAGAACCATGAGAAAATTACTTTATAATGAATAAAAAGCACTACTTTCGATAGTAGAACCCAAAACATTTAAAGAAGCCTACAAAAGTGAGTATTTGATCAAGGCTATGAACGATGAACTTGATCAAATAGAGAAGAACCAAACTTGGAAACTTATCCCAAGAACTAAGAACATGAATGTTATTGGAACAAAATGGATTTTTAAAAACAAGTTCAATGAGCATGGCCATTGTTGTAATCAATCAGATTGCAAGGTTACCAGTAATACGCATAAAGAATCATATAAACATAATAGATGCAAGAGACAAGAATGGTAGACAGAATAATAGATTATAATACTCAATACACATGTGGGTTCATACAATAAACCGAACCATCTATTTGGCTCAATAGCCTATATATACATTTACAAAATAGTTATAGTAACTACCCGTTGGTTCAACCAACCGACACGACCTAAGAGGTCGACCTAATATACAATTAGTCGACTAATGAGTATAGTCGGATTAATTGACTAGCTCCTCCAACATCTCCCGGGACATAATTTTTTGTGTTGAGTAGTTTCTATAATACTTTTTCATGGGTTGTGCTTCCTAATTGATGGTTTTTTTGTATGCAAACTTCCACAATTGCTTCTACAGTAATTGCTAACTGATGATGAAAATACTCCCAAGTGCGGAGCACCTTATGGATGTCTATAGTCAGATTTGTGAAACTCAACAAGTTCACCAATTTTTGGTGTATGTTCAAGTTAACAATGTTGCTCATGTCGAGTCCCAGGAGTTGTGATTTTTCCTCGACAGTGTCAAGTAGTATTTTCATACGAGGACGAATTTTTTCAAGGCTGACTAGGATGGGATTGGCTTAGCTAATCCACTGGTGTTCTTGTTTCTCTAATTTGTGCATTTTTTCCATATCTAACACAATTTGGTCCTTAATTGTCTTCTCCATTGCTTCTATTCCCCCATGTCAATTCTGCAGTGAACTAATGAGCTCACGAGTATCCTGCACTTGCTGAAACACTTGGTCATAATAGGTGAACCAATTCCTCAAGACTTCTTCTGTGACAATGGATTCCGCGATATGCTCCTTCAGTAAGTTATGAGATGCTGAGAATGTTGTTTACTGATTTCTTAGTAATAAAGAGGTATCTTCGGCCTATTCTTCTTTCTTTTCCTACAACTGTGCCTGAAAACTCAACATGACACTTTCAAACAGTTGGTATGCTTTCTTCAATGGTCTTTCAGTATCGTCCCCTTCCGGTACTGGGATGACTTATCTTGCCAAATCCTGACATCTTGTTAGAAATTCAGTTTGTTGTGTCTTTAATTTTTTGATTTGTTCTTTTCTGTTCTCTCTTCTTAGTCTTGACTCCTTATTGATGGCATCCACCAGTCGGTCTATCTCTTCTTCTCTGATATTTTGTGTGTTGACTGTTGTGGTCGATCTTGACTGAGCCAGGTGAATAACTGATGGTATCTGTTGTTGTGTCAAATGTACTTGCTTTTGGTGTTCCTTTTCTTTTTTATTTCACTCTTTTCTGTATTTTCTTCTTTGTCGCTCTTGTTCTCTATTTTGTGCTTCAGCTTCTTCTTTCAATGGAGGTATGGTTTGTGTTTCTCTGCGGTGTTGCTTGGTACAATAGGATTTATTAAATGGGTTTCTGGTGGGGGTATAGTAGATGGTTGTGTAAGTGAAGGTGGTGTGGGTGAAGGGAGAGAGTGTGGTTGCTAGGAAGATGGTGGTAGAAGGCTTTGGATTGAATCTATTGGGAAAGGGTTTTCGACCATTTCTGGTGATTCGACATTTTTGGTGGCTTCGACAAATTCTAGATTCTTGACCATTTCTTGGTTTGGTACAAATGATTTCTTCTGAAATGGCTCCTTCCTCTTCTTCATTGTTCGAGTTAGGGAATAGAGGGTTCCCGATAGATTGTGGGATAAATGAGGAGGTTTTTGCTACCACAATTCCATAGGTTTTGTCTGGGTTCATTTGGAATGTGGATTTGATGACCCCCACAATTTGTGATCTTGGTGCAGAACTTTGTGGTTGGGAAGGGTTTTGGGGAATGGATAGAACATGTTGTAGGGTGCCTGAATTGATAACTATTCTTTTTATCATTAGTTGATGTACTGTAGGAAAAATGTTTGGGAGTCGGTTAATGAAATATTGTAGGTCGACATATTTATCTACTCTTGTCCGAAGATTTTTGGGTAGTGCTTGAAAGTATGGATTTAGGGAAGGTGTTGGTGTAACAGCGGTCGAAATTGGTAATCCTTCAATTATTTGAAATGGTGATGGAGGTGGTGGGGTGGAAGTGAGGTCGATAGAATCAACCTTAGGAGGAGTAACCATTTTTACCATTTTTGCTTGAGGTTGATCTGTGACAAACTTCTTGAATTGTTCCTCGACTGATATTTTAGTTTTAGCAGCATCCTCTATTATTTACACAACACTAGCATGTAGTTCATCTTCATCATCTGGCTGCTCTGGAAGTAACAGCCTGTGCTTCCCCTTTCCTTTAACCATAGTCTTCCTCTTCTGTCGAGCTTTAGATAACTCTAAAGCTAGCTGACATATGTTTTCTTTTGTCATTATATATTCTAGAAGGAGTTTGTCGGATTGGGTTTCTTCGTATGTTTGTACTGCTTCCTCCTCCTGTTGTTGTGTCGGTGGTACTTTAACAACTTGTAGAGTGTTAACTTCTTCTGTCGGAGTATCCTCCAGGGTGAAAGTATTGATATGAAGATGTACTTCATATTCCTCTTCTTTTTCTTTTCCATTCAAAGGTTCTATGATCGGTTGATTGATCTTCTTTGCGATTTGTGGTATGTCTAAATTGGTGTTAGACTGTCAAGTTAGTTCTGCAAATATGTCTTTGTCTGATGGATAAAATTTAAGGGGTTCATATTTTCCTCCCACCCCCTACAGGTACCAAACTAAATTTTGATCTAATTCTAATTGCATATGTGCAGTCGGAAACAGACATCTTCAAACATTCTGTAGTACCCTCCATCTGGACGTTTTTATTTTTTAATTTTGCAACCAAGTATCCAACCAGACCTTGGTTTGCTGTAATTCCTGATGATTCCTAGCCATTGAAAAAGGTTTGAAATTCCACATACCGATTCTATTTGGTTCATCAAAGTCAAGATCTCTGACAGGTTGGATATAGTACATTGCAATCCATATGATTAGGGAAGGAAACTTAATTGGTGTGCCCTCTTCTTGAGATTCTACACAGGTGTTTTTAATAATTTTTTCTAGGTATTGTTCATGGCGTGTTGCGGCTGCAAACTTTTTCCCAAATTTTAAAATTTGGGACCCTCCTTTTTTTATTTTATCTTGCCTGGGATTGTTTGGTTTCCTGAAATTTGTCATTCCTCTGCTATAAACTTTGATTTTTTGAAGACTGTGGAGTTTGTTTATTTTCAGAGCTTAACATTTTCTCTCCCGATGATTTTTTTTATCACTATCGGAAGTTTATTGAAGATTGAGTCGGGGATTTAGTTCTCTACGTTGCCGCTGTTTCGGAGGTTAACGAAACTAATTTTACCACCACCCAATCGAAAGTCTTTTGACCACTTGATGTTTTAATTTTTCAATGACTTGGTGTTTTTATCACTGTCGGAGGTAAATCGATGAAGGAATCAGGGCATTAGTCCTCTATGCCGCCAATGGACAGTTTTTATCCTCGCCGATTCCGTGGCCTTTATTGTTCAAACATTTTTTATTTTTTGTTGACTGTGTTTTTATTTTCATTATCGGAATATTTTTTGACTAGCGGTCAGAGTTTTAGTCTTCTACGACGTCGTCGTTTCGGAGGCCTTGTCGTTTGTCTCGTCGATAATGCGCAGTATTTTGTGTCTTGAGCTGCCGATACATAGTTGTTAAAGCTCTCGATCACTGACGGTTTTGTGATTCGCGGAACCCGCAGTTAGTTTTTTCTCTTCCGTTGCGGCTATCGATCATACTATCTCACCAATGATTAGTGTTTTCAAGTTCCGACGCAGTATTGAATAATGGTTCTGATTTTCGATACGGCGGCATTTAGTGCTTTATATCGTCGACACTGCGGAGATACTTAGTTTTAAATTCGTCAATCCGTAGCACTTAGAGTCTCCAATCGTCGATGGTTATGTTATCACGGGATCCGCAGTTTGTTTGTGTCCCATCGTTGCGGCTTCCAATGGAACTATCCAACCGTAGCCTTAGAGCTCCGGATCGCCGATGGTTTCATGATTACCGGGACCCGTAGTTGGTCTGTCACTCACCATTGCGGATTTCTAGTAAACTATCATGCCGATGCATTAGTGGTTCTGATCTCCGACGCTTAACTATCGGTGGTTTTTACTGTTCAGGAGTGCCGACACTACGGAAGTGTTGAAGTTTAAATCACCGACGCATAGTGCTCAGAGTTTCTAATGCCAATAGTTTTTATTTGACCGTGGAACCCTTAGTCTGTATGTCTTCCACTGTTGTGGCTGCTTAGTGAACTAACCGTCCAACATGTAGTCCTTCTGCACGTTGATGCCGATGTGTTTAGTGGGTAGTGGTTTCAATCTCTGATGCATGACTACGGCGACGTTTAGTTCTTTATTTCACTGATGTTTTATTTTGTCGCGTGATCCTTAATCTATTTGTGGCCCGTCGTTCCGGTTGTCTAGTGCACTATCCACCCGATGTTTAGTGATTCCATCCGTCAATAGTGTTTTTCCTGCCGATAGGGTTTTCCCGCCGATTTGGTGTGCTTTTACCCTATTTCATGGGCGACGGAGGTTTTTTATTTTTGATCGATTTGGGGATTACGCGATGAGAACACAGTACAGGGTCTCACATTTGATGATTAGTCTTATTGATAGTGTGGTTCATGTTTTATTGAAAATTTAGATGATCTTGAATGCAGTCTGGATTAATGATGAGTTTTTCTATTAGGGCTATGTTTTTAACTGCAGACGGACTTAGAGCATTTTCAGACCCATCTTGCAATATTTTCTTTGCCTTAGCATGCTTTCCTTTCATGCATTAATACTGTATTTTACAGAATGCATATGGAGGAGGTAAATAGACTGATACAGTTTTTTGTTATGTTTAGGACAGGGTGATTGTTGATGCAAAGAAGACATATCTAAAAGACAAAGCAAAAGAGATTTGGCTGAAGAATGGAATATGAGAAATAAAAAGGAAGAAGCGGAGATGAAGAAAAGAGAAGAAGAAAGTGAGGGTCTACGATCAACAGGATCTAAAAAATACCAACGGATTATTGAGCAGAATCGATAGCGGCAGAGGCCCAGGCTTGAGAAAAGTTCATCAGTGACCAAGTCGGTCCCTCTTTATAAAGTGCTCTTAAAATTTTAATTTGAAATGTAACATATTATGTAATTTATTAGGATTCACTACAAGACAAGATTTTGGGATTGAAACGTTGGGGAATCCCAAAGGTCATTTGGGGGCAGCCCAAAGGTTTTGCTTTTTTGTATAAATATAGGAGAGTTATATGTAGAAAGGACTTTTTCCCAGATAGATTTGTGAGGGTATGTTGTAAGAAGAACTATTTCCTTTTGCAATAAAGAATTACAAGTTTCCTGCTGGAGAAAGCTTGGAGGAATGTTTCAAATGCTTTGCTATGGATCAGTTGAATGTGAACTATTTTGTTTTCAGCTTATGTCCATTAACTGTGAGATCGTTCTAACTCTTTGAACCTATGTTCATGTTATGAATGCACTCTAATCTATTCTGTGAAATTTTCTCTGTGAGTAATGAAGGTTCTCATAAACAATAAGCTATCTTGTTGTTCATATATCTATTAATGTTCATGTGTTTTGAAATAAGTAATAGCTATCTGTGATTTTTCTTAATGCATGCGCAGAAATACATTACTTATTGATAATTGATAAATTTTCTCCCTAGGGATAGGTTAGATAGTTAGTTTTAGTTTCTTGCTATGTGTGATTTAGATGGAAGAGAGTTAAGACGAGAGGTAAGAACCTGTGCATCACATTGTGATGCTCCTCGTTATCTCTATCAATCTGCATTTTTAGATAGGCACTTGCACATCATACGTAAATTAAAAAAACTAAAAATATACACGGTGGACCGGGCCGTAACCGGTAAAACCTTTTATTTTGTTGCTTGACCTACGGTAGTCGGACCGTAAACCGGACAAATTCCCCATACCAAAGAGTAGTGGGATAGTTGGGAACGTTTACTAGGGAGAATCCCTAACTGTTGTTACCTGCTATTTTCCAGGCCTCAACAGTTTTTGGCTCTAGAAGGAGGGCAGCCAGTGCATGGCTAGCCGAGGAAACCCATTTTCTCAAAATTACTCCATCGATGACAGTTCTGAAAGTAGTTTGTTTCCCAAGCCAGCTTCTGAAGAGAAGGGTAAAGAGCATAATGAAGTAGTTGATGATTTGAGAAGAATTACTAGGGCATATAGGAAGAAGCTCGAAGGATTGCCGATTATTCCTGTCTTACCCAAAAGAGAATATCAGAAAAGGGATCGCCCTAAATTAGAAGGCACAATGTTGGTAGAATATTTTGAAGAACTGGTAGAAGCAGCCTTACAGGAAGTTGTCCAACCTCTAAATCAATTGGACCTAGATACACCTTACTGTTCACCTGTTCATACCCCTGTTCAGTCACCACCTCATTCTCTACTCAAAATCATGGCTAATGTAAACGTAAATCAATCACCAAACCCACCAAATCCACCACCTGCTTGGAGGGCTAGGTCACCATTAAACCTGACACCTCCCTTGCATGATTTGCCTCAAGCTTTTGAGAAAATGCTGCCTAATTTTGACCCAAGTGAAAAAATTCTGGTAGATGATCATTTGCAAAGTTTTTACTTGGCTATAGAAGGACTACGAGATGGGGAGCATGAAGATGTGGTCTGTAGATTGTTTCCACACACCCTGAAAGGAGCAACAGCCTCATGGTATTTTTATCTTCCTGCAAATTCAATGACAGACTGGGACACATTTGAGAGAATATTTAGAAGTAAATATGCAGTCTAGAAAACTCATACAAATTTAATGAAAGGGTTATGCGCTTTAAAGAAAGAAAGAAAGGAAAAAGTGCATAATTTCACTCAAAGATTTGCTGCTTATCTTAAAAAAAAAATCTGGAGCTGATAAACCATCTGATAAAGTTCTGATTGAATACTATACTTCAGCTCTAGGGCCTGACTTGGCCATGTTTTCCAAGATGTCATTCAAACCTACATTATCAGAAACTTATGAAGAAGCTAAGAGGGTAGAGGCTAAGAAGGAGAGCATGGAAGATTATCCTGTGCAGTCAGAAGAAAAAACTTTTGGTAAGAAACCTTTATTACTGACTAATCCTAAGGATGAGCGGTCACAGGATTTTGAAGGGATGGTGAAGATGATGCAGAAGCTATCCAACAGAGTAATAGATTTAGAAAAAGAAACGGAAGCTCAAAAATATTATAAGCCTTACTATAAAAGGAGGGAGGACAATAATCAACCTAAACCTCCTCCACACAGTCCTACATCAATGAATTTAACTGAGGTAGGTATGGATAATTTTTTCACCTTTCATCAACAACCTCATTCTGAGAAGAATTGCCCCCAATGGATAAATTCGATGACATTGGTAATGAATTAGTTATTGGACTCCAAACTAACAGAAATTGATGAGGAGGAAGAAAAAAATAATCAATCCACAGAAAAACAAGAGCAAGATGCTTTAGTTTTATGGGATTGTGTCTCAATGTTTGATACGTTGGAAGAAGGTTCTCTGAAACAAGAGGAGATATCAGAAACCAATGTGACAACAAGAAGTCAGGGTTTGGTAAAAGAAGACAAGTCAATACTTCTAAAAACTAAGAGAGTTCAAGAAAATATGAAGAAAGTACAGAAGAACACCACAGCTGATAAAATACATGAATTTACCATTACAAGTCAAGATCCGAAGAAAATTAACATGCTTGTTAAGCCTGTTGAAGAGAATATTGATAATGTAAAAAATAATCTCAAAGAACATGAGATGGGGTATGATATTGTGGAAGATATTAAAAAATATAAGGCAAATATCTCACTATTTCAAATGTGTAATGTGCCTCAGCAGAAAGAAAAATTGTTAAAAGCACTTGAAGTACTAGAGGAAGAGCTTCCCACTGAAAACCAACCTGAAGAAGAAGAAATTGGTGAAGCAAGTGTGGGAGGTAAGTCTAAGTATAAAACCCCACCATTTCTCCTAACTTTTGAGATTTTCAACCATAATGTGCAGAACTATTTAGTAGACTCAGGGGCATTAGTCATTGTTATGCCACTTTCAGTCTGCAAAAAGATAAATGGACAACCTAAACCATCTACCTGGCAGGTTATTCAGTTAGACAGGACAGCTGTGAAAGTAATCGGGGAAATGGAAGATGTTCTGATTCGCTTATCTGCAAATGAAAAGGTATGTCAGTGCATCGATATTGTAGTAGCAGACATACCTGATGCTTATGGACTTGTTTTGAGTCGAGATTGGTCAGCAAGGCTAGATGGATATTTTGCATCAGATTGGTCACATCTGTGGTTGCCTCATAAGGGAAGTCCCAAACAGATAAAAGTATTAAGAGAGCTATAGATGAAGCACAATGTTACTCAATTGGAGGAAAAAAATGAACCAGTGAATTCTATATTAGGAAATTACTTTATTGAACTAGAACCGGGAAATTACCAAGCTGAAGAAGCCAACAGTACACCAGACACCCAGCTCGATCTCCTTCGATTTTCATGGGCTGATGAGATTGACTGTAAAATAGTAGATTTAGTTTCAGATGTAGTTTTTAATTCAAAATCAGTAGAATTAGATAATGGGTAGGCCTTTTTCAATTTGCAGTCAATCCTAGCCCCTCAGCTTACAAGTTTCCAGATTTACAGGGGTGGGCAGAGAACTGACCAGTTAGTGGTTTAGTTCTCAAACTTTATTTTTCTTGATTTTTATTTCTAGATCATCTTGTACATAAATAAACTAATTGCTTGGTTTTGTTTTGATTTGTTTATTTTTTTTTGTTTGATTTTAAAAAAGAAGCAAACTTTTGGTTGCATGGAGAGCATCAAAATTATGGATTAACTAAAATCCTTGATTATAAGACTGTGTACTATTGATTTATATGAAAGAACTTCTTCTAGTTCAGCAGTTTTCCTAAATGGCTATGAACACATTGAAGTCCTACTTAATCCTTGTAAAATAACTCAAGGTCAAAAGGTCTGGAATACTATTTTGAGGCTCCATCCATCTCACATTCAAAAATGTCTTAGGGGGTTACAGCAAAAGACCCATGCAGAGGAAGCAAGGTAAAAAGTATATTATATTTAGAATATCCCATGCCAAGAATTGAAAGCCAAAAGGAAAATAAGAGTCAAAATCTCCTAAGAAAGCAATATGTATCAAAACAAAGTGTTGAACCATATGAGTACAAGATTGCCAAAGTTCTTCTCCGTCCGTGAGCTGAAAAATCAATACATCTCTCACACAAAAGGACACTATGGATAGAGGAGCCTGAATAAAAATTCAGAAAGAAGGCATGCAGGAGTACTCAGAAAGGACAAAAGTCCAAAAGCACAAAAGTGCAAAATGGCATGGGAATGAGGAACAAAGGAATATTTTTTTTTACCATATGTTACAATCCTGTGGTGTCCAAGCTGGGAGCTACCTGAAGACAGAGGTAAAAATGAAACTCATATTTCTAGCCTCAAAAGAGTTATATAGACTTTGAAATCTTGGTTCTCATTATCCTTAAATTGGACTATCATCAATGATTAAACTACATACATCTGCCATTTGGGAAATCCAAACATCTAGAAGAATTCAGCATGTTAGTATTTATTGTCAAAATAATCTGTTGCTCAAAGAAGAAGTTGTCCAAAGATTTGTGTTCACCAGGTAGTCGGCAATTGTTGCAGCTGCAACCTTTTTCCCAAATTTTAAAATTTGGGACCCTCCTGTTTTTATTTTATCTTGCCTGGGATTGTTTGGTTTCCTGAAATTTGTCATTCCTCTGCTATAAACTTTGATTTTTTTGAAGACTGTGGAGTTTGTTTATTTTCAGAGCTTAACATTTGCTCTCTCGATGATTTTGTTTTATCACTATCAGAAGTTTATTGAATATTGAGTCGAGGCTTTAGTTCTCTATGTCGTCGCTATTTCGGAGGTTAAACGAACTAATTTTACCATCCCCCAGCCGAAAGTATTTTGAGCACTTGATGTTTTAATTTTTCAATGACTTGATTTTTTTTATCACTGTCGGAGGTAAATCGATGAAGGAATCAGGGCATTAGTCCTCTATGCCATCGATGGACAGTTTTTATCCCCGCTGATTCTGTGGCTTTATTGTCCAAACCTTTTTTATTTTTCGATGTCTATGTTTTTATTTTCATTATCGAAATATTTTTTGACTGGCGGTCAGAGTTTTAGTCTTCTACGATGCCGATGTTTCGGAGGCCTTGTCATTTGCCTTGCCGATACTCCGAAGTATTTTGTGTCTTGAGCTACCGATACATAGTTGTTAAAGCTCCCGATCGCAAATGGTTTTGTGATTAGCGAAACCCGTAGTTAGTTTGTTCTCTGCCATTGCGGCTGTCAATCAGACTATCTCACCGATGATTAGTGTTTTCAAGTTCCAACGCAGTATTGAATAGTGGTCCTGATTTTCGATACGGCGGCGTTTAGTGCTTTATATCGCCGACTCTACGGAGATGCTTAGTTTTAAATTCGTTGATCCGTAGCGCTTAGAGTCTCCGATCACCGATGGTTATGTTATCATGGGGTCCGCAGTTGGTTTGTGGCCTGCCATTGCGGCTGCCAACTGAACTGTCCAACCGTAGCCTTAGAGCTCCTGATTGTCGATGGTTTCATGATTACTGGGACCCGTAGTTGGTCTATCACCCGTCGTTGAAACTTTCTAGTAAACTATCCTGCCAATGCATTAGTGTTTTCGATCTCCAATGCTTAACTATCGACGGTTTTTAGTGTTCAAGAGTGCCGACACTACGGAAGTGTTGAAGTTTAAATTGCGCATAGTGCTCAGAGTTTTCGATGCTGATAATTTTTATTTGACTGTGGAACCCTTAGTATGTATGTCTTTCTCCATTGTGGCTGCTTAGTGAACTAACCATCCGACATATAGTCCTTCCGCTCATCGATGCCGATGTGTTTAGTGGGTAGTGGTTCCGATCTTTGATGCATGACTACGGTGGCGTTTAGTGCTTTATTTCATCGATGTTTTATTTTTTCATGGGATCCTTAGTCTATTTGTGGCCCTTCGTTGCGGCTGTCTAGTGCACTATCTGCTCGACGTCTAGTGATTCCATCCGCCGATAGTGTTTTTCATGCCGATAGGGTTTTCCCACCGATTTGGTGTGCTTTTACCCTATTTCATGGGCGACAGAGGTTTTTGATTTTTGATCGATTTGGGGATTTCAAAATGAGAACACAATACAGGGTCTCACATTTGATTATTAGTCTTATTGATAGTGTGGTTCGTGTTTTATTAAAAAGTTAGATGATCTTAAATGCAGTCCGGATTAATGATGATTTTTTCTATTAGGGTTGTGTTTTTAACTGCAGACGGAATTAGAGGATTTTCAAACCTAGCTTGCGGGATTTTATTTTCCTTATCATGCCTTCCTTTGATGCATTAATACTATATTTTACAGAATGCATATGGAGGAGGTAAATAGACTAATATAGTTTTTTGTTATGTTTAGGATAGGGTGATTGTTGCTGCAAAGAAGACATATCTAAAAGACAAAGCATAAGAGAGTTGGATGAAGAGTGGAACAGGAGAAAGAAAAAGGAAGAAGCAGAGATGAAGAAAAGAGAAGAAGAAAGTGAGGGTCTTAGATCAAAAGGATATAAAAAATACCAACGGATTATTGAGCAGAATCGATAACGGCAGAGGCCCAGGCTTGGGAAAAGTTCATCAGCGACCAAGTTGGTCCCTCTTTATAAAGTTCTCTTAAAATTTTAATTTGAAAAGTAACATATTATGTAATTTATGAGAATTTACTACAAGACAAGATTTTGGGATTGAAACGTTGGGGAAGCCCAAAGGTCATTTGGGGGCATCCCAAAGGTTTTGCTTTTTTGTATAAATATAGGAGAGTTAGATGTAGAAAGGACTTTTTCCCAGATAGATTTGTGAGGGTATGTTGTAAGAAGAACTATTTCCTTTTGCAATAAAGAATTACAAGTTTCCTCATGGGGAAAGCTTGGTGGAATGTTTCAAATGCTTTGCTATGGATCAGTTGAATGTGAACTATTTCGTTTTCAGCTTATGTCCATTAACTGTGAGATCGTTCTAACTCTTTGAACCTATGTTCATGTTATGAATGCACTCTAGTCTATTCTGTGAAATTTCCACTGTGAGTAATGAAGGTTCTCATAAACAATCAGCTATCTTGTTGTTCATATATCTATTAATGTTCATGTGTTCTGAAATAAGTAACAACTATCTGTGATTTTTCTTAATGCATGCGCAGAAATACATTACTCATTGATAACTGATAATTTTACTCCCTAGGGATAGGTTATATAGTTAGTTTTAGTTTCTTGTTGTGTGTGATTTATATGCGAGAGAGTTAAGACGAGAGGTAAGAACCTGCGCATCACATTGTGGCACTCTTCGTTATCTCTATCAATCTGCATTTTTAGATAGGCACTTGCACATCATACTTAAATTCAAAAAACTAAAAATATACACGGTGGACCGGGCTGTAACCAGTAAAACCTTTTATTTTTTTACTTGACCTACGGTAGCCAAACCGTAAACCGGACAAATTCCCCATACCAAACAGTAGCGAGCTAATTGGGAACGTTTACTGGGGAGAATCCCTAACTGTTGTTATCTATGATTTTCCAGGCCTCAAAACGGTGGTAAACGTTTCCTCTTTCTGCTATATTTACCACGACTTCCAACATGTCGAGCTTTAAATTGCAACCACACCCTATGGTTGTTAGGCCTGCAAAGATGATTTTTACCACTATTTTTGGTACGGTGAATTGAATTTGACCAATTACTAACCCTCTTGAGTTCTTCGCTACTGGTGTTCTTGTTAGCTTCTCGACTAGACCTCTATTTGATTTTACAGGGACTCGTTCACCTTTGTTTGACAACTTGGTAAGCCTTTCAATTATGACGGTTCATATCCCGACAGGTCTATCGAAGTAAAATTTTCCATTATGCTATCAGCTAACAATGAACTATGCGATGATTTCCTTTGTGCCCACGAAATTTGCCATGAGAGGTGCATTTATGTACGCAAGGATTGTGCTTGCACTGACCTTTTGGGCCTCCTCCATCATTTTTCCATCTTTGTATCACCATTTATTAACTTCCTTCCATAATCTTTACCAAGATGTTTCTATAAATTTTTCTTTGCGAATGTTATTCAGTCGTTGTATTAGCAGGGTTGTGGTTATTTCTAACTCTTTCATTTTGTTCATTACGGATCTTGTCTTTTTAGGTGCCATTGCGTCGGTAAAATGCTCAGGTTTGCGCGTAGGTATCTTGGTAGATCTGATTTTCTAGCTCTTCATGGAATGATGTTTGGTCTTCATCTAGTACAGTATTTATAGTGGAAAGATGTGGAGCGAGCGACAATCTGGTAGATGAAGGTATTAACGACGGATTTGGCCGTGAAGGATGCTCTGTCAAGTGTTCTTTTTATGCGTGCTAGTTTTGGTTCTCCTTATGTCGATGATCATGATGACTTGATTGGGTTGTTGATCCATCTTTATGTCTATGTGTGTCATGGTTGTGGAAATGTCGGTGGAATGGGTGATATTCATCGTGTCAATGGTTATGTTGTCAATGATTATTTATTTCGAATGGTACTCTGCTACTTCCTTCGTGAGAGTTCATCCAAGGTCCTGTCATTTTGTTTTGATGTATTGTTTTCTTTGCTGATTTTTTTAGGTTTTTATAGTTTGATTTTTTTTCAATTTTTATGATCAGTTATATAACCGTTTTTTTTCTAATTTTTGTAGCGTTTTAGTCGGGCACCATTAACAAGTTTTTGAAATACACTACCTTGTAACGTTTTCAGTCGAACTGGTCCATTAGCATTGATTTCTTCGACAATATATGGTCCCATCCACTCTGTATGTAGTTTTTTTTGTTTCCCTTTTACTCGACTATTATACAACAACGCAAGGTCTCCAACCGATAAGTTTTTATTTTTAATATTTCGATCATGCCAAGATTTATGTTGTTGTTTTTGGATCTTGGTGTTGTATTGCGATCAATTGGTGTTCTTCTAGTTTAGCCAATTGTATTATTTGTTCTTTCCTAGCCTCTTCGACATCAATATGTAATATGTCGGCAATTATTGGTGTTTGTTGTCGAAAGTGCAATGAATCGACTGCTTCTTTCCCATAAACAAGTCTAAACGGTGTTTGATCCATCGATCATTTGTACGTTGTTCTGTATTCCCATAGGACATCAAGAATTTTATCATCCCAATCATTTTCTTTTGTATTGCATATTTTGGTTAAGCCTTTCGTTATATTTTTGTTAAACGCTTCAATTGAACCATTATATTGAGGATGGTAGGTTGTAGTCTTTCTATGTTCGATTTTGAACTGGTCTGTCAAAGTTGCAATTGTTTTGTTTATGAAGTGTGACCCCTGATCACTGATCAAGGTCAGTGGACAACTGAATATGGTAATAATGTTTTCATATATAAATTTCACGGCTACTTCACTAGAGAAGGTTTTGATAGGTTCTGCTTCTTCCCACTTGGTGATGTATTCAACTGTTGTTATAATATGGTGTGCTCTCATCCTTCTAGAAGGTATTGGAAATGGTCCTATAAAGTCGATCACCCAAATTTCAAATGTTAAACTTGGGTTTACTGATATTAAACACATATCGGTACTTTGTAGAGGTCAACCTAGTCATTGACAACAACCACATTTACTTACAAATCTTCGACAGTCGCGGTATAATGTCGGCCACCATAATCCTAACAATTGGATTTTCTTGGTAGTCGTGTTAGACTAGAAATGTCCTCCATCTAGGCCATATTTTGCTTCATGCATTATATTTTATCTTTCATGTTCTAGAACGCATCGACGGAGTACCTTGTCTAACCCTAGTATATAGAGGGACTCGTTTATTATACTATAAGGTGGAACTTTCATTGCTAAGATTTTCTTCTTTTTATCACGCATTCCTTCTGGTGCGTATCTGTTTTCTAAGAATTGGGTTATTTCTTCTAGTTCTGAGGGTACAAATTCTTTCATGAACATATGTGCATATAGTAGGTCGTCTTCTCTTCCAGTCGGTTCTTCCCATGTGTCGATTCTCGACAAGTGGTCAGGTCTAACATTTGTTTTGTCTGGTTGAACTATGACTTCAAACTCAAATTCTTGAAATAACAGTCACCAACGACAGATTCTACCATGATGTAAAGGCTTATTTACTAAATATTTTAATGCTTGGTGATCGATGTAAAACATAAAGGGATTGGCTAGCAAGTAGTGTCAATACTTTTGAAGCGCGAAGATCATTCCTAGTGCTTCCCTTTCAGTCATTGAGTAATTATGTTCGACTTTATTCACTGTAACGTCCCCGACCCTCTGACCGGTGAAGAGGACGCTACTATATGTCAAATCATCTGGTCATCTAACCCCATGAACATGAAGATATATACATATAGTGTTGAAGCATGATACTTTAAATCATAAAACATATTACAAAGCATAATCATTCATTATACATAACGGAAGGAAAACATATCAATCAACATGCCATGCATATACATATCATCATTTAACATGTATATCATCATTCATCAAAGGTAAACATGATTGCAGACACAAGTTAGGAAAGAATACGTATCTTATAAAGAGCTTGTTCCGCAACCAGCTACGTCACTGCAACGTTCCACCCAACCATAGGCTCGTGTGCTCCTTAATCTCTCAGCAACGCTACCACCCCAGAGTCGGGCATGATTCCCCAAGGAATAAGGAACTAAAAAGCTTACATGTAGCCAAGGATAACAACACCACATGGGTACACAATTCATCCAAGCCAACATAGTTGGGTCTATCAGGCGAACAACGGATCAGCCAAGCCAACAAAGTTGGGTTTATCAGGCCATCCAAGAGATGGGAAGGGCTAATGCTAAGATAGTGAGCTCATTGAAGAGCTACAGACATCGACACTAGAACTAGCTTGGCTTCTAGAACACCCACACACACCCAACATAAGGAAATCAGCCCTTTCTCTATAGCGCAGTCCCTCAGACCCTGATCTCCCTTCCAGTTCTTTTTAGGGGTTATGGAGAAGAAATCCAGCTCAGTAGATCTGTCTTTATGGTTCTCAATCCACCAGGTTTATCAAGCACCTCATGCCCTCATTCACCACTC
Source organism: Pseudotsuga menziesii (assembly GCA_001517045.1). Lineage (NCBI taxonomy): Eukaryota > Viridiplantae > Streptophyta > Pinopsida > Pinales > Pinaceae > Pseudotsuga > Pseudotsuga menziesii. The sequence continues at coordinate 209,506 of LPNX010344728.1, read as the reverse complement.
CAATGCAGTCTGAGGACAAAACCACTGCATGCAAGCAATCAAACAACTATTCAAGCTTTTACAGGGGAGAAACACAGTCAAACAGAACGCAGGTACTCACAGCAATCCTCAACCGATACCACCATAAAAAGGGAACATACAACCAAGCAAATTGTGGGCAAACAGCAGCCCAATACAACTATGAAACCACAGCACAAAAAACCCACTGCAGTCGCTGGGAAAGCTTACACAGCCCTGGAATGGAAAATACCAGACTTCCAATCTCTGCGTGAGAGACAAAATGCAACCCACAAAACTATGGATGCCATTACAGCCACAATTTCAACGATAGAAAAATAACAGGACAATACTCTATCTGATAATGATGGGAAAAACACAAAACTCTACATGAATCTAAGTAAAGAATCAATCTGCAGCCATCAAATCCGTGAGGCAGAGGAGGACTACCTTCCGTGTGAACGAGGAAGAAAACTCACAGACTAGCAATCATGAGAGAGATAGGGAAGGCAAACCCCCAACAATGGAATTTGGATTCTTTTAACTCCCTCGTGTGAAGGAACTGAACAAACTCACGATCGGGGTAGTGGATAGACCATCTGCACGACGTGGAGAGTAAGAGTGAGCTGGCATGGGTGTGGTGGTGGTTTTCCTACCAGCCAATTGCTGTCCCAACTAACAATGGAAATACTTAAGGGTAATGGTGACACATGGCTTTCCCCCATGACTCAATGCCCAACATTCCCCTTCTCATTTTAGTTGCCGTGAACATAGCTGGTTGGGTTAATTAATTAAAATGCATGTTTACATTATGCCACAATTAAATATATGACATATGTCCCGATATCCATTGATGACCATTCCCAAAATAGAAACACAACATAACCAAATCGATGGTGGTACCTTTTCCTTTAGCTCCACACCAACATTATTTATAATATACGTATCATGTATTTTTAATGTAAGCGGGGTTAAAACCAGGGTATTACATTCCCCTCCCCCTTCAATAGCACTATCCTCAATGCTTTACAAAATTGAACAAAATGCTACACTGGTATCGCCTCAGTGTTCCACAGAATTGAACAAAAATGGATGTGCCAATCGCATGGCATCCTCCAGCTCCCACGTAGCTTCTTCAGGTTCGTAATGCTCCCATTGCACCTTTACTTTCCCTATGGCTCAGTTTCGGAGCATTGTGATCTTCTTGTCAAGGATTTGCATTGACTCGATTTGGAACTCTCCCCCGAGTTCCACCTGAATCACATCCCAATTTATCACATGGTTAGGATCATGTACATATTTCTTAAGCAAAGAAACAAGAAAAATATTATGAGCTCTAGTACTAACAGGCAATGGAAGTCTATATGTAACAGGCCCTATTCTTTCAAGCACTTCAAATGGCCCACAATATCTAGGTGACATCTTGGCACAACTTCCAAGCTTCAAGGAACTTTTCTTTGCCTTCACTCTTATTAATTCTTGCACATGATCTAGGAACTAGGAATCAAAATCATCAAAGAATTATTAACAAATACTCATGAATTGGAAAATAACTGGAACCAAAATAGGTTTCCTCTCTGTATATTTTATAAACAATAATGGGTTACAATTCCCATGCAGAGCAATAGCTTAACTCCATGAATAATTCGAATACCTAAGGGACAATTCGAATTCAATGAGTGATTCTAGCTTAACTAACTCTTTTCCATGCAATCTCACTCAGTTAACCACTTGACCAAAACCCTAATTGACTCACCAAACC
>LPNX010344728.1:162942-206981 GCA_001517045.1 Pseudotsuga menziesii | reverse complement strand
TAGTGAATGTCGTAGGTCCTGGTTCCCTGAATGTACTGGAGGATCCTCTTGGCTGCCTTCCAATGAAGATCATGAGGCTGCTGCATGTATATTGATATAGCATTCATGGCATAACAAATATCAGGCCTAGAATGTGTCAAGTACAATAAGCTACCAATCAGCTGTCGATAGATAGTGTAGTCCATGGGAGGTGTCCTTTTTCCTTCTTCAAGGCTGATCCCTGAAAGGAAAGGGAATGGTGCAGGCCTACATTCAGCCATGTTAAACTTGAATAACAGGTCTGAAATGTATTTTGACTAAGTGACCATAATCCCATCAGAATTTTGCTCGATTTCGAGCCCCAAAAATTGTTTTAGAAGCCCCAAATCACTCATTTCAAAGGCATTGTGGAGAGCAGTTTTGATGGCTGAAATGGAGGCAATTGTGCTACCTGTGATCAGTAAGTCATCAACATATAAAACAATAATAATTATATGACCATCATGCTTCTGTAAATACACATTTGGATCTGATATACATTTCTGAAAGTTTTGCGAGAGACGGAAGGCATCCATCTTGGAATACCACTCTCTTGGGGCCTGTTTTAAACCGTATAGTGACTTGTTTAGCTTGCAAACAAAATATGGATCAGTGATATAGCCCTCAAGTTTCTTCATGTATATCTCCTCATGAATATCTCCATGCATAAATGCTAACTTAACATCCATGTGATGCACCTCCCAGTGCTTGGATGCGGAAATAGCCAAAACAAGGCGGATGGAGTCCATCTTTGCAACCGGTGCAAAGGTCTCATGGTAGTCCACTCCTTGGACCTAAGAGAAAAATTTTGCTACCATCCTTGCCTTATATTTTTAGGTGCTTCCATTAGCAGCAACCTTTGTCCGAAACACCCACTTGCATCGAACCAATTTCCTTCCCGGAGGAAGAGAAACTAGCTCCCAAGTAGTGTTTTTTCTGGAGAGAATTCATCTCTTCATCCATGGCAACTTGCCATCTCGGATCCTTCCGAGCATGGTTGTAGGATTTTGGATCTAAACTAATCATCAAATAGCAAGTTTCAGACAGAAAAATATCAGAACAACAGAGTGCAATACCTGCTCTTTGGAAATCAGACCAGGTTCTCCTTGGATCATCCGGATTTCCAATGTTGTCTCCTACGGAGGAGAGTGTCTGTCGGGCCCATGTAGGAAGATGATTCTGCACTTCAGGTTCTAATTCAGTATCTGATGTTTGCTGCACACTGATATCAGAAATCAGAGGATCCAAATCAGGGTCATCGTCCCCAATTTCATCATCCAAATATTCAGTGGAATAGGAAGGAATTTCAGCAGTTTTCTCCTCCACTAGTTCCACCTCCTGAAGAGGCTCATCGAACTTGACACTTCTCTCGATGATGATCTATTTGGTCTTGATATCTGGTAGATTGAATCCTTTATATTCATCGGGATATCCAATAAACAGACATTCGATGCTCTGCAGTTGCAAAGCCCTTCTTTTATCAAGTGGAATCCGGGCCCATGCAGTGGACCCAAACACCCGTAGATTCGACACATTTGGCTTGTGTCCAAAGTATGCTTCGAAAGGAGTCTTTCCTTTCACTGATGAATGTGGCACCCTGTTATGAATGTATGCTGCAGCATCCATGGCTTCAGCCCACAAATTTGCAGCAAGCTTCTTTGACTCCAACATACAGGTGGTCATCTCTTTGAGAGACCGGTTCTTCCTTTCTGCTACTCCATTCTGCTGGGGAGTGTAGGGAATTGAATGTTGGACCTGAATACCACTTTGGGAGAAAATGGAAAGAAAATCATTACTGACATACTCCCCTCCATTATCAGATCTCAATATCTTGATCTTAAGCCCAGAGGCATTTTCGATCAAAGCCTTCAATTCAGAAAATTTCTCACATACTTCTGATTTCTTTTTGAGAAAGAAAACCCATGTATACCTTGAAAAATCATCAATAAAGGTAAGGAGGTACCTTGATCCATTCATGGATGTGATAGGAATTGGACCACTGATATCAGAATGTATCAGCCCCAATATGCTTGTAGCTCGGTTTGCCTTCCCCAGATCGAACTTGTGCTCAGGGTGCTTTCCAATCACACAGCCCTTGGAGACTCCCGTGGTTGCCTTGATGACCGGGAGGCCTTCAACCATGGAATTTTTCTGTAATTGCTGCAAATATTTGAAATTAAGATGGCCAAACCTTTCATGCCACATCCTACTAACCTCATTTCCATGAGTTAGCAAAGCGGTGGGCTTTTCATCCGCAACAAAGTCAGAGAACTCATAGGCTTTTGCATGATGATTTGCATGGCCTTTTGCAATGAGTTTCCCGGATGCAATTTATGTTATCTCAACATAATTTGGGCTGAAAGAGACCCTCTTATACATTCTTGTATGTGTCATTTGATAGACACTATGGATATTTTCTGCTAGATATGGTACATACAAAATATTAGAAAAAAAACCATTTTCTAGATTTACAGTACCTTGTCCTTTGGAAATGATGGTGGAGTCATCTCCCAAGTGGATGGGAATGGCTTTGCTGGTCTCCAAGGATGAAAAAGAGTCTTCTTCAGCCATCATGTGATTCAAAGCACCACTGTCAATCAGCAGTGATTTGGACTTCGAAGTGCTTTCCATGAGGGCATGACCTTTCTCATGCTGTGGTTCCCGATATTGGTGATCTCTCCTCCGAAAGCTCTCCAGAAGATTGATGTGATTCATCTCAAGGAGAGAGGTTGCTTCATCAAGATTTTTCTTTATGCAGGCATGTTCAGGGTGAAAACTCTTCTAGCAGTAAGAACACCTGATTCTTTCTTTCCCATTGTGCCCTTTTCCTTTGTTCTTCCTTGAACCAGAAGATTCATCATGTTGTTGATTTTCAAATCTAGGTTTTGGAGCATCAAATTTAGTTTTTTGACTTTTCTGTTGCTTTCCTTTACCCTTCACATCTTTGGGCCCCATGACATGGAGGGCTTGATCACGGGAAGATCGGATGATCCCCATCTGGACAAGCTTGTCATGTTCACTAGTTAGGGACTCAATGAAGGCATCCAGTGTAGGCATATTCCATTTAGGGGTTGTGAGCTTCCCCGCACGGAATGTAGAAACAAAAACTGAATAATCAGCCCCGAGTTTGGAGAGGATGGCTAGGATGAGCTGATCATCTTCCTTCTCCACTTTGCATTGCTTCAAGAGAAAAACTGTATGCTTGAACTTTGTAAAGAAATCATTCAGAGTCTCGAAATTGGAAGGTTGGAGAGACATGAGTTCATTTTCGAGTTGATAAAATCTCATGTCATCATGATTTCCATATAGAGATTCCAATTTGTCCCATATTTCTTTAGGTGTATTCAGATCCGTAAGATGGAAGTGAAGATCATCGGAAATAGAGAGGCATAAGAAACCGAAGGCTTCATCCTTCTTGTTCAAAAATCTTGATTTTTCTATGGCGGATCCAGGCTTAGGTTCAGTGTCCATGGCGACTCTATGGAGTCCTTTGGATTTCAACTGATGTTCCATTTTTCCTTTCCATGTGTGGAAATTGTATGGAGTTAATAGAGGTACTGAAGAGGCCATCTGGATTTGCTTGTAGCAAATGCTTCACCTGTAGAAACCTGAAAATCAAAACATAAAGGGAAAAATAAGGTCGGACAACCTGCACATTTTAGGCTTTCATCACACCCAGCATAGTCAATCAAGCAAACTTGATCAACAAGTTCTTTACTTGGGATATTGAGTGGTAAGCCTTGGCTTCTGGTGCAGTGCTGGAATTTTGAGCTATTGCTCACTTCTCATGGAGAAATCTGTCAAAAATCTTGTTCTTGAGAGATTGTTCTTCGTCCCGCCGCATGCTCTGATACCATATTAATTCTTGCACATGATCTAGGAACTAGGAATCAAAATCATCAAAGAATTATTAACAAATACTCATGAATTGGAAAATAACTGGAACCAAAATAGGTTTCCTCTCTATATATTTTATAAACAATAATGGGTTACAATTCCCATGCAGAGCAATAGCTTAACTCCATGAAGAATTCGAATACCTAAGGTACAATTCAAATTCAATGAGTGAGTCTAGCTTAACTAACTCTTTGCCATGCAATCTCACTCAGTTAACCACTTAACCAAAACCCTAATTGACTCACCAAACCCTAACTGAAGTCGGAGTGCAATAAATGACTAAATCTCAACTGAAGGAGATAAAACACGTGTCATAGAAATCCAACCATCAAGTGCTAGTCTTGCATGACTCCAATAAACCCTAATGAGGTTAACTGAAGTTGAACTGACCATCAGAAGTTGGTGGAGGCGCCTTGTTGACTCCAGTTCATTAAATAATATTAAATAATCATTAAATAATATTAAATAATCATTAAATAATATATTTAATGCATGGAGGTGCCTTAATTGACTGTAACTGAATGGTTGAACTGAAAGTAACCACCAGTTAGCAATTAGGTGCATTAATGTCACACAGATCACCCCTGGAGTGCTCCAGTTAGCTTCCTTGACTGTAGGAGAAGGCTAAGTTAGCCTCCTTGACTGTAGGTAGGCGTGGAAGTGACTGGGATGGTGGTAATTAATGCTCCACTGATGTCAATTAAACTTAGGATAGTGGTTTAACTAGGCCAATTTGACCGAAAGAGTGTGTATGATGGTAAACATCTCCAACAACTCTAAGGTAAACATGATCCCCAACACTAAACTCTATGTTCATCCTATGCTTATCTGCATAGCTTTTCTGTTTGTCCTGTGTTGCTTTCATATTCTGCCTGATATTTACAACCTCTTGCTCCATTTCCTTAAGTAATTCTGGTCCAAGCACAACTTTGTTCACCGAGTTGTCCCAAGTCACTGGTGTCCTACACTGTCTTCCATAGAAAGCTTCATACGGACTCATTCCCAAGGATGCCTGTTGTCCATTGTTGTAAGCAAACTCTACCAAGTGTAAGTAGTCTTCCCACTTAGTTGGTTTTTCCATCACATACATGCGAAGCATATATTCAAGCACCTAATTAACTCTTTCTATCTATCCATCTGTCTGAGGATGGTATGCAGTGTTGAAGTTTAACTTTGTACCCAAATCTGCAAACAACCCCTTCCAAAAATTGGAAGTGAACTTGACATCTCTGTCAGAAATTATTTGCTTCGGCAATCCATGCAATTTGAAAATCTCCTTCATGAAAATCTTTGCAATGTCATCAATCTTGTGCATAGACTTCACTGGTATAAAATGTGCTGCTTTTGTCAACTTGTCTACCACAACCATGATGGAGTCATGTTGTCTCCAAGTCATCGGAAATCCTATAATAAAATCCATGGAAATAACTTCCCTTTTCCATTCCGGGACTGGCAAAGCCTCCAACAAACCTGCTGGATGTTGATGCTCAACCTTTACCTGTTGACATTTCATGCACCTTGAAATGTATTCAGCCATGTCCTTTTTCATACCTGGCCAAAATTACTACTTCCTAGCTGTAGCAATCATCTTCTGGTATTCTGGGTGACCAGAATACGGATCTTGATGGATTTCATCCATAACAACTCTCCTCAAATATGCTACATTCGGAATATAAATTCTACCTTTATAAGTAAGAAGCCCATATTCTTCCAATTTATATCCCTCATGCCTCTTCTCAAGACTTTGCTACTGCAATTTGTCTTTTACCTGCTCATACAATTCATCTCCAGCAACATGATCAACAATCTGCTGCCTCAAATCTGATTGGCAAATGCTAAGAGATGCCACATGCATTTCCTGTACCTTCCTGCTGAGTGCATCAGCTACCTTATTGTCTTTTCCTTTTATGTGCTTGATTTCAAAATAAAACTCACATAAAAATTCCAGCCATTTCGCTTGCCTAGCATTCAGAGTAGGCTGATCAAGCAAATACTTCAGTCCACAATGATCTGTTCTGAGTTCAAATCTTCTACCCATCAAGTAATGTCTCCACATATTGAGAGCATGTACTATGGCTGCAAGCTCGAGATCATTAGTGGCATAGTTCTTCTCATGCTTCTTCAACTTTCTTGATTCATAACATACTACGTGGTTGTCCTGCATAAGGACTCATCCAAGCCCTTGTCCGCATGCATCGGTACATACCACAAAATCTTTCTCTGGATCTGCAACCTTCAATACCGGTGCACTGGTGAGAGGGTTCTTCAACCGCTGGAAGCTTTCTTCACACTTCGAAGTCCATTCGAACTATACCCCCTTCTTTTGCAAAGAAGTGATCGCATGTGCAACTTTGGAAAATCCTTCAATGAATCTCCTGTAGCATCCTACAAGTCCCATAAAAGATATTACATCCGTCACATTTCTTGGAGTAGGCCAATTGATAATGGCTTCAATCTTTTCACGGTCTACTGATATACCCTCTTTTGAGATAATGTGACCCAAATACTGAATTCTATCCCTGTAGAAGTCACACTTACTCAACTTTGCATATAGATGATGTTCCCTGAGCACTTGCAATGTCAGTCTCAAATGCTCTTCATGCTCTTCCTCATCTTAGAATAAATAAGAATGTCATCAAGGAAACAAGAACAAACTTGTCAAATACTTACTGAAGACACTGTTCATAAGGAACATAAATGTGGTTGGTGCATTTGTGAGACCAAATGGTACCACTACAAACTCATAATGTCCATACCTCGTCTTGAAGGTTGTCTTATGAATGTCTTCATCCTTGATTCTCACCTGATGGTAACCAGACCTCAAGTCAATCTTGGAAAATGCCCTTCCTCCTCTCATTTGATCAAAGAGGTCATCAATACTGGGCAAAGGATATTTATTCTTCACGGTAACCTTGTTCAACTGTCTGTAATCAATACATAACCTGAGTGTACCATCCTTCTTCTTTACAAACAGAACCGGTGCTCCCCAGGGAGACACACTCGGTCAGATATACTTCTTTTCCAACAACTCTTGCAGTTGCATCTTCAACTCTAGCATCTCCGGCGTACTCATCTTGTCGGGTGTCTTGGACACTGGTGCTACTCCTGGCACAAGTTCGATGGTGAAATCAATGTCCCTCTTTGTAGGAAGTCCTAGAATCTCATCGGGGAATACATCCTTGAATTCCTGTAACACCTTAGAGTCCTCCAACCTAGGAGTTTCATCTCCTGTTGGTTCCAGAATATGAGCTGCATATAGCTGGCAGCCTTTCCTACAGAACTTCTTCAACTGCATTGTTGAAACCTACCTTACTAAAATTACCTTTTGAATACCCTTCACAACTACTGGGTTCCCTTCTTCATCTGTGCATTCAAAAGTCTTGTTATAGCAGTCAAGCTTCACTCTGTGAGCTTCTAACCAATCCATTCCATTGAGAACATCATAGGAACCAAGTGGTAAAACATTCAGATCTACACAAGTGTTCAATCCATTCATGACCAATGGGCATTTCTCTACCATCTCACTGAATTTTCTCTCAGTCCCAGTGGCTAGCTGAACTAACCAATATTTTATATGTTTTACCTTATTAAAAGCACAGCCCTCCACTACCCTAGGAGTGATATAACTGTGAGTAGAACCAGGGTCAATCAAAATAGAAACAGATTGTTCAACAATCTTACCTGCAACTTCAACCACGGTTGACTGATGATCTGCCTGGTGGTCCTCCATTGCTGCATAAATTCTAGGGACTGCCCTTGCTACTTGACCCACTATTTCTGCTCCTTGAATGTTATAAGCTGGCCTTGCACTTTCATTCTCAAGGGGACAATATCTGTGCAAGTGAGGTCCTTCACATTTCCAACATTTTAGTGGACCTTTATTATGTTGTGGCTCTTTAGGCTTTCCACCTGTCACTCCAACTGGATTACTTGCAGCTTGGGATGGCTGCTTCTACTGATTCCTGAATCTAGAAGGTTTGAAACCTTTCTTTCTTTGGTCAAACTTTTCATTCTTCTTGTCCTTCCATGCCTTACGGTAATCAGGTTTACCTTTGCTTTGCTCATAGCAATATTTAGCCTTTCTTATTGCTTCTTCGAGAGTTCTCGGCTCATAGAACTCATTTCTATCTTTGTAGGCTTGAGTAAATCCACTTAGAAACCGCTGGACCTTCACTTTTTCATCTCTGATGTACCATACATACCTCAACAATTCCAATAATTTATTTGCATATTCATCCATGGTTTGTTGTCCCAATCTCAACTCATGGAACTCCTTGATCTTGTCATCATAATACGTGTCAGAAAGGTATTTCTTCCTGAAATACTTCTTGAACTGTTTCCACTTCAGTTTCCTTTCACTGATCTTCTTTACCTGCTTGAAGTGTTCCCACCAAATGGATGCCCTTCCATTCAGATTGAATATGGAAACTCGTGCCTTCATGTTTCCTGAATAATCCTGCACCTGAAATTACTTCTTGATCCCAAGAAGCCAAGCTTCAGCTTCTTGTCCCATCTTTATCTCACCATCAAATGTAGGAGGTTTAGCTTTCCTAAATTCATCTCGAGAGCGATCCCTGTGGTGCCTTCTTATTTTCCTTTTATGAGAATATGAACTTGTATCTCCACTGGATTATTCAGAGTCAGATGATCCACTAGAAGTCCTTCTTCTTCTCCTAGTGCTGCTCTTACTGCCTTCTAGTCTTGATGTACCTCATCCAGAATCTATCTTTTTCTGCAAGTCTGTCAAACTCTGTAATATGGCAGCCTTCAAATGATGTTGTTCTTCCTGGGCTTTAACCAAGCTTCTCATGGTGGCTGCAACCTCAAACGGTGTCCCTTGGAATACCCTTCCATTAGATTCTATTTCATCATTTCCATTACGGACATTTTCTCCCATGGCATCTTCTACTTGCTTGTAAGAATCCCAAGCATCATACCCATCATGGGTTCTCATGATTGAACCACCTCTTGCTTTACCACACTATTCTTTCTGGAGTACTGCTCTTGGAAATTATCTATAGTTCTGCAAATGTGTTAGTAGCAAGCTGTTAGATGCATACATTAATATAAATGAAAACTACTAACCTTTTTCTTCTATAAATTTCATAAAACAACCATTATGCTAAAACACATAATTTTCCCTATTTCTTTTCAGCCCTGTGACCACGGACAGTCTGCTGAAAACCGACTGAAAGACAGTCAAAAAATGCTCGAAAAACTACTGAGAAATTCTTCTGAAAAAAACCTAAATTCCTTAGGCCTCAAATCAAACCTCATCCTAGCTATTCTTCCGATTCTATGATGGTCAAAACAACTACACTTTTTATCTGCATCAGCGAGCAAGTTGATTGTTTGTCGATGTTCTGTTTCTTGTTCTCCTTCTGGTGTTTCGGCGGCAAAACAACTAAACTCCCGATCTGTATCGGCGAGCAAAACAACTATGCATCGGTTGCATAGTCATTTGACCAGCCACAACGGCAGAAAACGATATTCCTACCATTTCCGCGGGCAAACCGGCTAAGCTTCTGATCGGCGATCCGATCATTAACAATTTTCCGATGCCTTCTTACTCCTCGAGTCAGGTCTCTTCCCTACTAACTCCCCGGCGTGTCGGCAATTCGTTGGTCAATTCCCTTCCACCGTATTGGTCCTTTATCATCTATCATTCTGAATTTCGTTGGTGATAGCATGGGTTAACTTGTTGCATTGGAAGCCGGGTGCCCTACGCACCAGACGATTAATTGTCAAGCCTTCCACAACGGCGGTCCACAATCAAACTAAATCTTCCGCAACTCCGGACTTTGTCGGCGTTTGGAGCCTCTAGAAGCCGCAGCATCGACGCTCGGAGGCACTCCTCGTTGGGCGGTTAGTCTCTTTGATCTCCGCAATAGTAGACGCTCAACAAACTTCACTTACCGTAGCTCATCAGTGACCACATCCTCTAAGTATCGACGATGTGATCAGCTAACCATCGTCGGTGGCCGATGATTCGAGGACTTCGAAAAAATTTCAATTTTTCTCTTTAGTCTTCATTTTCGCCGCTTTGATCGGCTCAACTATCTCCTATTCATCGGAAAAATAGCTCATTCAATAGCCGCAACTACGGGTTATCATCTTCGATCTTTTTTTGATCGGCATCCCAACCTGCTAATGACTTTCGATCGGCAAACTGAGGCATAACCTGATCGACATCAGCAGTCGAAACTCTTCTTGTTGGAAGACTAGTGCCCTAGTATTCCGCAACGGCGGGCGCACAAACCACTATCTTCTTCCGATGACCGATGTTTTCGTCACTTGGAAAAATTTTGAACTTTCTTTACTACGTCGACAGTTGAATTCCCTATGCATTGGACGGTTAGTCATCAAGATTTCAACGGCGACAACCCATTCAACTAACTCTTGTCGATGTTCATCGGTAGTTTCCCCGTCTAACCATCGGCGATGAAAACAACTATCTTCCGCCAATCGTCGATGGTCATACTTAGAAAAATTGTTCAAAGTTTTTTCGGTTATTGTCCATCGGGTGGCCTTCCCACTAAGTGCCCGCTGCATCAGAAGATCTTGTCACTAAGTCTTCCGATGGGCCGATAGTTCCAGCACTTAGAAAAATTTCTGAGTTTTCCTGCCACAATTTCTGATTGTTGCTGGGCAGAAGGCAACCTGCCTCTGCTATCTAATCTGTCATGGCCCATTCAGGCCCACACTACAACCAGAGCTCTGATACCACACTATAACATCCCAGACCCTCTGACCGACGAAGAGGATGCTACTATGCATCAAATCATCTGAGCATCTAACCCCATGAACATGAAGATACATACATATAGTGCTGAAGCATGATACTTTAAATCATAAAACATATTACGAAGCATAATCATTCATTATACACAATGAAAGAAAAACATATCAATCAACACTTCATGCATATACAGATCAACATTTAACATGTATATCATCATTCATCAAAGGTAAATATGATTGCAGACACAAGTTAAGCAAGAATACTTATCTTATAAAGAGCTTGTTCCGCAACCAGCTACGTCGCTGCAATGTTCCACCCAACCATAGGCCCGCATGCTAATTAATCTCTTATAAATGCTGCCACCCTCGAGTCAGGAATGATTCCCCAAAGAATAAGGAACTAACGGGATTACACGTATCCAAGGATAACAACACCACAAGGGTACACAATTCATCCAAGCCAACATAGTTGGGTCTATCAGGCCAACAACGAATCAGCCAAGCCAAAACATTTGGGTTTATTAGGCCATCCAGGAGCTGGGAAGGGATAATGCTAAGCTGGTGAGCTCATTGAAGAGCTACAGACACCGACACCAGAACCGGCCTGGCTTCTAGAACACCCACACACACCCAACACAAGGAAATCATCCCTTTCTCTACAACATGGTCCCTCAGACCCTGATATCCCTTCCAGTGCTATTCAAGGGTTGTGGAGAAGAAACCCAGCTCAGTATCTCTATCTGTGTGGTTCTCAATCCACCAAGTTTATCAAGCACATCAGGCCCTCATTCACCACTCCAATGCAATCCAAGGACAAAACCACTTCATGCAAGCAGTCAAATAGCTATTCAAGCTTTTACAGGGGAGAAACACAGTCAAACAGAATGCAGGTACTCACAGCAATCCTCAACCGATACCACCATAAAAAGGGAAATTACAACCAAGAAAATCGTAGGCAAACAGTAGCCCATTACAACCATGAACCCACAGTAGACAAAACCCACTGCAATCGTTGGGAAAGCTTACACAGCCCGGGAATGAAAAATACCAGACTTCCAATCTCTACGTGAGAGACAAAATGAAACCCACAAAACTATGGATGCCATTATAGCCACAATTTCAATGATGGAAAAATAACAGGACAATACGTTGTCTGATAACGATCGCAAAAACACAAAACTCTGCGTGAATCCGAGTAAAGAATCAATCCACAGCGATCAAATCCGTGAGGAAAAGGAGGACTACCTTCTGCATGAATGGGGAAGAAAACTCATAGACTAGCAATCGTGAAAGAGAGAGGGAAGGAAAACCCCCAATAATGGAATGTGGATTCTTTTAACTCCCTCGTGTGAAGGAACTGAACAGAATCACGATTGGGGTAGTGGACAGACCATCTGCACGACGTGGAGAGTGAGAGTGAGCGGGCGTAGGCATGGTGGTGGTTTTCCTACCAAACAATCGTTGTCCCAACTAACAATGTAAATACTTAAGGGTGGTGGTGACACATGGCTTTCCCCCATGACTCAATGCCCAACATTCCCCTTTCCTTATCCTTCAGAATCATGCCCCTTCTCATTTTAGTTTCCGCGAACATAGATGGTTGGGTTATTTAATTAAAATGCGCGTTTACATGATGCCAGAATTAAATATATGCCATATGTCCCGATACCCATCAGTGACCATTCCCAAAATAGAAACACAACATAACCAAATCGATGGTGGGGCCTTGGACTTTAGCTCCGTACCAAGATTATTTACAATATACGTATCATGTATTTTTAATGTAAGCGAGGTTAAAACCGAGGTATTACATTCAGTTTTCTGCTTCTATATGCAATCGGATAATCCATTCTGTCATCTCTCAGTTGTGTCAATATCGCACCGACTGCTATGTCGGATGCATCGATATGTACATGGAATTTTACCGACCAATTTGGGAATAGTAGAATAGGTGTTTCGACTAGTTTTTTCTTTAAAATGTCGAATGATACATCACATTATTCATCCCATTCATATTATTGATTCTCTTTTAGTAATTCTTCTAGGGGATATGTCATGTCTGAATTGTTAGAATAATCAACCCATAGTTACCTACCTTAGACATTAGTTTAATCATTTTTGTCTTATTACCTAGTTTCCTAGATTGCACTCTATGCTAGTTGCCTTCTACATGTCCTAGAAATCAACACATGTTAAAAATGAGTCATGGAGCGCTTGGGAAACATCATGGAAACCCATTTTAGCATGTCTACTTTATTTCATATTCTCCAAAGTGCATACCTGCTTTGTCTGTCAAGCTGCTTTGTTTTATTTATGATTTAAGGAAAAGGAAAAGCTAGACTAGTTGTAACTACCTTGTTTTTTTCCCACATCATCCTTCCTCCTTTTATCCAAATAAAAGCATGTATGAATTTTATTTCCATTCCTCTTTAGCTTTCCCACTTGACTTAGACAATTCGTGAGCATCTACCTAGATTTGAAAACTACTTTATGCACCTATGGGGGATTTGACTAGTTTTGGTAAGCCTGCTTTTTTAACTATTTCGAATGGCATCTTTATGTATTTAAATATCTCATGTAATTATATATTACAGTAGCCTATTACTTCATAAGGTTTTCTATTGTACACTTACTCAATACAGATTAGTGTTATGCTCCAATGTCAGTCTCCTTTGGTGTTAATTTTGCATGTTTGATTAGCAATTTTGTGAGTGTAATTGTTCTATTTATTGGGTTCAATTTCCACATGGTATCAGAGCCTTTGTATATCGATTTCTCTCCTTCCATATTTCTATTGCAGGTTTGACATCTTGACTAGGAGCATATTCTGCTAACTGAAGGGCACAGTTTCTAAGCTATGGATCAATCTCAAAAGATCATCTTGAATCCATTCAATTTCTTTGAGTGGAAAGCTGAGATGGAGATATTGTTGAGAGCGAAATGTCTCTACATGGTGACTATGGAAACTGAGGCAGATCCCAATGCAGCTGCAAAGAAAATCAAATGGCACAACAGGAGGGATGAGTCCTATGGTCTTTTGTGTCTGAGCATTTCAAGAGACCTCCTCTTCCATCTTGATGGATTGAAATCACCTAATGAAGTGTGGGAGAAGCTTGTAGAGATTTTTGGAAAGACAGATGAGATGAGAGGACATCAAATCGATAATTAGTTGATCGCCTTGAGTCCCAGTAGCTTCGAATCATTGCAAATCTACTTTTCCAAGTTTAAGGCCCTTGTTTTTCAGTTGAAACAGCGTGGGATAGAAAATAAGGAAGAGCAACTAGTTTTGGTCATACTCTCTAAGCTTAGCCCTGACTATTCAATGTTTGTTTCGACCTTCCATGTCACCAAGTTGACAACTCGAGCCTGGAAGATGCCTAATCTTGCATAGTTCATGGAATCCCTCACACAGGAACAAGATAAGTTGGTGATGATGGGCACCATCAAACCTTCCAAAGACCAAGCTTTAGTTGTTGGAGATTCAAGGGTGGATTCAAAAAGCAAGAAAAAAGCTAAAAATCCACCTAAGCTAAAGAGATACAAGTCTAAGTCTCAAGAGGAGCCCCAAGGTTCCAAGAAGAACTCCTAGAAGAAGAAGAAATCCCAGAAGAAGAAGAACAAAGGAGAAATCAGTAAGTGTGCATACTGTAGTAAGGGATATCATCCTGAGAGCTCTTGTATGAAGAAGCAAATTGACATGTTGACCCAACTCCTGGAGAAGAATAATATCTCCCTTCCTGATTGCTCAAAGAAGAGGAAAGGAGGATCAAATTCAAAGGACAGAGAGAGAGCACATGCGTTAGCACATCAAGATCACCTAGCTTAATCATAGACTCTGGAGCTTCTAGACATATGGTTTCAACAAAAGAGGCATTCTCCTCTCTTGACATGTCGAAAGGTCCACCAATAGTTTTGGGAGATGACTCTCTCACTGATAGTTTTGGGAAGGGAAGGATTGATCTTGACCATGGTAAGTTCAATAATGTGTTGTGTGTTCCAGGTCTTGCCTCTAATCTCTTGTCAGTGTATCAAATGACTCACACTGGGTCTCCAAAGAAGGTCATCTTCTCTCCTGATGATGTTGAAATCACTGAGGTTTCAAATGGTAAAGTCATAGCAAAAGGTGTTTTTTATCACACTTTGAAGGTATACTTGTTTTCCCATTTTCAACCCTACTCAAACCCCTCTACTCTTCTTATTCATGATAATGAGGGAAGCAATATTTGGCATGAAATATTTGGCCATCTTAACTACAAGTATCTTTCTGATTTGAGTGAAAAATATATGGTCATAGGGTTACCAAAGATCAAGTTTTCTAAGGGAGTCTGTCAAGGTTGTATCCTAGGAAAACACCCAGAGCACAAGTATGAGAGAACCTCTACACCTCTTGAGTTGATCCATAGTGACATTGCTGGTCCATTTCCTCATATGTCCATGATTCAAGCCAAATATGCACTCACTTTTATAGATGACTTTTCCAGGTATTGTTGGGTTCACTTCCTAAAGCATAAGTCTGAAGTTTTTGACATCTTCAAAGTCTTTAAAGCCTTGGTTGAAAACCAGTCTGGGAGGAAACTCAAGATCCTCAGATCTGAAAATGGTGGTGAGTATGTCAATTCTGAGTTCATTCAATATTGTAAATATGTAGGTATTCAGATGCAACATTCAATCCCTTAAACACCACAGCAAAATGGTGTTGTTGAGAGAAATAACAAGTCACTGAAGGAGATGGCAACCTGCATGATGCAGGCTAATCCTTTGCCACCAAATTTTTGGGCCGAGGCTATAAACTATGCATCCTACATCTAGAATAGGGTGCCTCATAAGTAGCTTTATGGTATGACTCCTTTCGAAGCTTGGAGTGGGCACAAGCCAGATGTGACCCATTTCAGGATTTTTGGCTCAAAGGCTTGGGATAGAATTCCAACAAAAAAGAGGAAGGCTTTGCAGCCCCAAAATCCAAGAGTGCCTATTTGTTGGGTATTCTGAATATTCAAAAGGGTACAAGCTTATCAACTTGAGCACTAACAAATCTTTAATTGAAATAAGTGTTCAGTTCCAAGAAGAGCCTTTAGTAGCAGTTAAAGTTGGAGACTCTTCTTCACCACCAGATCCATTGATTCTAAGTGAAGAGACTAATGAGTTTTCTGATTCTGATAAGTCTGATAATGATGATTTGATTGCATATCCTAATAGTCCTACAAGACCAAAATGGGTAGAAAATACCGTTCATGCAGCTAGGGAACTAGCTGGAAATCCTAATGACACTAGGAGGACTAGATCTCAATTTCAGAGTGCCCTTTGTGTGAAAGATCCTCTATTTGCTGAGAAGTTCTATATGATGGTTGAATTAGATCCACAGACATATGAATATACATCACATGATCCAAGATAGCAAACATCCATGAAAGAAGAATTCAGCTCGCTCCAGAAGAACAACACTTGGGAACTGGTTGATCTTCCCCCAGGGAGGAAGCTAGTTCAATGTAAGTGGGTTTTCAAGTCTAATTTTGCTACTGATGGTTCACCATTGAAATATAAGGAAATATTTGTATCCAATGGCTACTCACAATTAAATGGTATTGACTACAATGAAACCTTTGCACCAGTGGCAAAGATGGACTCCATATGGCTAGCTTTAGCCATTGCAGCTTCGAAGCAGTGGGAGGTACATCACATGGATGTGAAGTGTGCTTTCCTAAATGGAGATCTCACTGAATAGATCTACATGCTGCAACCTGAAGGGTTTTTTTCTAATCCATATTTAGTGTGTAGGTTAAAGAAATCATTGTATGGGCTCAAGCAAGCCCCCAGGGCTTGGTATGCCAAGATTGATTAGTTTTTGCTATCACTGAGTTTTGTTCGATGCAAGTCTAATCCTAATGTCTATTTGAAGTTGATTCATGGTTATTTGATGATTATTGTCTTGTATTTGGATGACCTTTTGATTATAGAAAGTTCAAAGAAATAGATTTCCTCCTTGAAGGATGCAATGAACCATGCATTTTTTATGACAGATTTGGGATTGTTGAGCCAATTCTTGGGTCTCGAAATTGATCAATCCCAACATGGAATAAAAGTACATCAGTCCAAGTATGCCTTAGATTTTCTGAACAAATTCAACATGAAATATTGCAAGCCAAGCAAGACTCCCTTCCTTTCAGGAGTTAAGCTTGAAGAAGCAGGTTCTTCTCCTATGGTAAATAATACACTGTATAGGCAGTTGATTGGGTGTTTTCTTTATCTTACACACACTTGACCTGATCTATAATATGCAGTTAGTGTCACTTCAAGATACATAGATCAGCCTCATGAGATCCACTGGAGCGCAGCCAAAAGGATCCTAAACTTTGTTCAAGGAACAAGAACTCATGGGATCTTCTACAAAGCAAAATATGATCTTGATTTGATTGGGTTTACTGACAGTGATTGGGCAGGTGACAACATAGATAGAAAGTATAAATAAGGATATGTGTTCATGCTTGCAGAAGCACCAATCAGTTGGTTAAGCAAGAAGTAGAGTGCCATAGCACTCTCATCTATGGAAGCAGAGTATAGAGGAGTTGTAAATGCAGCAACTCAATGTTTGTGGTTGCAGGGAATAATTGGAGAATGTGGCTTCAAATTAGATTTTTCAACTATTATCTACTGTGATAATTAGAGCACCATTCAAATCTGCAATAATCCAATTCAAAGACAGCGAACCAAGCACATTGAGATCCATATGCACTACACCAGACAGCTTGTGCATGATGGTACGATTCATCTACTCTTCTGTGCATCTTCAGAACAAGTAGCAGACATCTTCACCAAATTTTTTTGTGAGAAGACATTCAGAAATCTCAAATCACTGCTAGGGATTGTTGATCATGCTATGAAGCATGATTGATGACAATATTTCCAAATTGTATTTTCTTGTTCATGTTTAAGGGAGGATTTTTCCATTGGGTTTTTGCCTCTTTCCTTGGTTGTATGGACAAGCAGTATGTAAAGGGTGACTAAGCCTTGTTGTTAGGCCCTATATTTTTCTAATATTTACTCATAAATTCAGGCTTAAGGGGGGGTGTTAGAATAATCAACCCATAGTTACCTACCTTAGACATTAATTTAATCATTTTTGTCGTATTACCTAGTTTCCTAGATTCCACTCTATGTTAGTTGCCTTCTACATGTCCTAGAAGTCAACACATGCTAAAACTGAGTCATGGAGTGCTTGGGAAACATCCTAGAAACCCATTTTAGGATGTTTTCTTTATTCCATATTCTCCAAAGTGCATATCTGCTTTTTCTGTAAAGCTGCCTTGTTTTATTTCTGATTTAAGGCAAAGGAAAAGCTAGACTAGTTGTAACTACCTTGTTTTTTACCCACATCATCCTCCCTCCTTTTCTCCAAATAAAAGAATGTATGAGTTTTATTTCCATCCCTATTTAGCTTTCCCACTTGACTTAGCCAATTCGTGAGCATCTACCTATATTTGGAAACTGCTTTATGCACCTATGGGGGATTTGTGACTAGTTTTGGTAAGCCTATTTTTTTTACTATTTCGAATGGCATATTTATGCATTCAAATATCTCATGTAATTATATATTACAGCAGCCTATTACTTCATAAGGTTGGATATTGTACACTTACACAATACAGATTAGTGTTATGCTCCAATTTCAGTATCCTTTGGTGTTAATTTTGCATGTATGATTAGCAATTTTGTGAGTGTAATTGTTCTATCTCTTGGGTTCAGTTTACACACAAATAGTGTCGAATAAATTTTCTGTAATACCCTGTATGCCCCAGTAGAATTCTGAGTTGTTTTGGATTAACTGGTGGTTTCAAGTCAAGAATGATTTTGATTTTAGCAAAGTCAACCTTGATATCCTCTTTGCATACAATGTGTCCTAGAAGAATTCCTATAGGATTTACAAAAATACATTTCTTTATATTAAGGGACAACTAAATCTGTCGGAACCTTTCTAACATTAACCTTAGCCATTTGCAATGATCTTTTAACATAGAGTAGATTGTCTAGTCGTCGAAATACACAACCATTGTTTTGTAGATATATTCCTGGAATGCTTTAACCACTATTCCTGAAAATACAGGTGGTGCATTTTTCTGACCAAACGACATGACTTTGTAATAAAATGAGACAAATTCACATACAAATGTTGTTTTCTTTTGGTCTTCCTTGGCAATTGGTACTTGATTATAACGTGAGAAACTATATGTAAACGAGTAACATTCATGCCCTGCAACTTCATTGAGAATTTCATCTGTAAAAGGAGTCAAAAATGGGTACGTAAGAGTGACTTTGTTTAGTTCACAGAAATATACACAAATTCTTAGTCATGTCGGATCATGCTTCTTTGGTTTCACAACCATTAGACTTGCCCATTCTAACTGGTCAATAGGGTAGATAATTTCGGCCAGTAACATATTGTCAATTTCTTTCTTCATTATTTCTTTATACTTATGAGCGAGTTTATATGGTCATTTATTTATGGGTCTTGCATCAGGTTTCATGTCAATCTTCATTTCTCCCATTTCCTGAACTAATCCTTCGAGATCTTTGTAGTCCCGAGTGAAGACGTATTGAACTTCTTTTATCAAGATAATGATTTTTGTTGTTTGTTCGTCGTTCCAGTAGTCTTCGATTCTTGCAAGTTTAGGTCTATCATCATTAGAGATGTCGACTTCTTTTGTTTTAATTTTTGTATCCAACCACTCTAGCGCCTTGGTTTCATTAATTTGTCGACTTGCTTCTTTAAATTGTGAAAATGCTGCTGGGAAATCTTCTATTCTCATCTGTTCAGGTTCTAGTTTTTCTGTTGAATCAACTTTTAGTATTGTTTTAATTAGTTTCGTCGTTTCTGGATGGTCATATTTCCATTGAAAACTTTTCCCATTTGTATGTTCGATTTCTAGTCAAAGTCTTGTCGACTGTGGTACTTTAGTTGACCGAATATGATGACATGAATCGTTCGGTCGATTGTGAGTTCCTGTCAAAACTATTGCTAACAGTCGGTTTTATAAATGTTTTTATTTGCTTTGTAGCTTTGACTAGTTGGTCATCTTCAAGTATAAACTTGAAGTCCTTAATGATATTTTATTTAAGTTCATTCCATAAGAATGTTTCACCTCGTGCTTCTTCCATTTTGTACCATTTGTTTGGTAAATCATCTAATGTCGATGGGAATAGGTGTGGCCATATTCGTTCATATTTATATCCAAGTCTTTTCCATTATTTTTCACAAGAACTGATATGTTTTTCAGGATCCTGACCTTGTGTAAGTGACTAGTATTTGAGCTTGATTTGAGAGCTTCTTTCCTCCAAATATCTTGACAAAGTACGTTGAAGTTGTCGACCATCTTTGTAGTCTCGACTAGTAAGTATCCCACCACCAAGCAGCTTGTCCCGTAAATGTTTCAACTAGAATTTGAATTCAATCGTGTTCAACTATATTTTTAGATACTTGCTCAATGTGAAGGACTAGCGATTCCCTCTCTTTATACCTAAATGATGGTTTGTTTTCTGTTTTCATTGGTTCTAGGGATTAATATTCCCTAACTTTCCTTTCAAAAAAATTTGGTATTATAGATACAGAGAAGCATTGACATGTTTGTTTTTCCGTAATGGCTTGGATGGTCCAGCATTTCTTTGCTTGTAGTTCATATTTTTCCATTTCCCAATCATATAATTATGTGTTTGATTTATAACCTACCAAATCTAGGTTTCCTAAGTGAAGTTCTCCATATATATTCAGTTCATCATAATCCTCATCATTTTGTATCTGGTATAGTTGTCGAACGTTGACTTCTTCATCTATAGGTTATGTCCATGGTTCACCTTGTGATGGATGAATAGGAACAATCACTTTCTGACCATTTCCTTTAATTTTTATCCTTTCTTTGTCCAAGAAAATTAATGTCTTCATCTTTCGACCCCATGGTTGGCCCACTAAGGCTAGAAAGGAGCTAGATCCTTCCTTAGGGTTAATAATTTTGAAGTCAACTTTTGTAGTGATACATTTTATAGTCGTGTCAACATTTCTCCAAACACCAATGGGTTCACTTAGACCTTGATCTGCTAACTTAAAATATATACCTAATTTGTTCAGTCAAGGTTTACCTAATTATTCCCATGTGTCTCTGGTCATGATGTTTACCTGTGATCCGAAATCGAGAACGACTTGTCAGACATGATAGCCTTCAATTTCTAGGTCAACTAGAGGGTCAACATCACTTTTATCTTTTTGGTTCAAAGTACATATGATTTTAGATTGCTTATCTATCTTAGATTTACTTTTAAGATCGTACAATAAGTCGATTAATTTTGCAACAAAATTATCGTTATGTATTAAATTAATTAATTCCTGCGACATTTTCTGTCGAGTATCATCATTTACTTCTTGTACAACTAATTCTTGAAATATGTTCAACGCATCATTATATAATTGCTTTTGTATGACGGGATTAGGATAGTCATCTTTATTCCTTATTTTGCTTATTTTGGGATTGTCATTGCTGATTTTAGTACCTTATCTAGTTACAATTTGCAAGTTCTTAGTGCGAATAACATCACATTTTTGGACGCTCGACAAGACTTTAACGTTTTTCTTTGTATTGATTTTTCAAGCATGGTGGGGCAATCCTCTAAAGAGCGATCACCAACACCACAACTGGTAAAAAACTTAAGGTCGATTTGATCCTTGTATGGACACTTAGCGTGTCGATGCCCTTCATTTAAGCATGTATAACATTGGATCGGTCGTCGTGGTCTATTCTCCCAATTCCCAAAGAATAGACCTTGACCTCAATATCCTCCATGACGATTGTTATCATACCGATGCTCGTACCTTCGGTCGTCATATTCTTTATTGTTTTGGTCATTATGGTCATTGTTGTTTCTTGGATTATTGTCGTTATTATTCGGTGCAACAACTTTTGTCTAGTAAACCGCAAGGTAATTATGTCGGTTCATCAAATATAGGTCGCAATCGAATGTTGCATGGATTTTGACTTCACATATTGCGCACCAGCAAGCATTTTTGTTCTTCATATTGTATGGAAAACCTTTTGTACATGTAGACTGTGCTCCTGGAAAATGTCACAAAATCATTTCGACTGAAAGAACCACACATCTTATCGACGATCTTCTTGTCAACAATTATCTTTTGTGTGTCTGGTCGTCGAGCATATCATACACCATAATTTGTGGCCCTTGAGGTTTAATCTTGTATCGAATTCTGCATTATCTCCAGTTTTTCATCAATGCATCTATCAACAGGGTTCACTGGATAGTCCTCATCCATTTCTACTTGCAACGCCTTCGTTAATGCATCTTCATAGGTATTAAAGTTTTCCAATCTGATATGCATTTGGATATTTTGTAGAAATCCTGTAGCAAAAAATTGGATTAAGAATTGTTCATCTATATTATAGTCCAATAGGATGAGTATGTATTTAAATATTTTGTCATACTCCTGAACTTTTTCTATCGGTTTTTGGACTGTAGTCTTTAGTTTCTTTGATGCCAGATTCTTTGCATCTGGAGCCTTGAAGAATGACATGATTTTTTGTTTAATTTGTTCCCTAGTAGAATTCAACGTCTTTTCTATGTACATCATGTACCATGTAAGTGCTCCCTTCCGCAGAGCACCAGCAAATTGAACCATCCATTGATCTTCATTTGCAACAGCATTTGCTTCCCAGGTCGAGTCACAGACAAAACAATGTCTTCTAGGATCTTCATTGCCCTCGTAGAGGGGGATGTGTGCAGACACGTCCGCCATATCTTCGGCGTCAATGTATCCTCCAAGAGGTGGCGGGGGTGGTGGTGGTGGTGGTGGTGGGTTACTTCCTGCGACTCTGTTTTCTTCATAGTTGTTCTCGACAGAACTCTCATTTTCATCGGAGGTTTTATCTGTAGTAGTCGGTTCGTTTTCGACAAGTCAGTTTCTATCGACTCCTTCTGTCGATACCCAAGAAAACTGTTGTGACTGGGGTATCCTCTCTTGTGAATGTGACTGATATGTTGTGTTACCTAAAGCTAGTATTGGCTGGGGGGTGCTCCTTCATGTTCCGAGTAGGGTAGATGAATACTTTGGTTATATGAAAAGGGTTGAAAGGTAACCCAATTTCCTTCATGTGGTCACTGAATTACCAGATGGTCAACATCATTTCCTTCTTCATCTAGTCGACTCCATAAACCTAACTCGCCAACTCGTAGTCCCAAATTTTCTTGAACAATATCCTGCACTCAGGCACTCTGAATAGAATTTAACGGAGAATGAGGTGTGGTGTTCTGAGGTATATCAACTTGGAGAGATTGACCCTGCTCTATCCACAAATATTCCTCCATTGGTGACACTTATTATTCAACACCTTCTTCATGTCAGTCATGACCCAAATTTGGCGGATTATCTTCTTGTTATGTCACTCTAATCGTCATTCTTCTCTGGAGAACAACAACTTTCTCTCTAATCGCTTCCCTTCTCTTTCTCCTCTTCTCTCGTTCTATATTCTATATATCCGGAGTACTTTTGTGATTTATTGTTATAATTATCTCCTTTTTGGCCCGAATTTTCATCATTGGCGGTGTTGTTTTTCATAAGTCGACTAGAATTCTTCTACTCTACTCTAGAACATGACGAGCTACCCCCCCATAGCCGACCTGAATGCTTTAGTAAGCCTGGGTGGAACTGTTTATTTTCTTAGAAAGTACTCCATTCTCTTTCTTCAACAAAATTTTCCCACTCCTTTTGTTTTGTCACCCAGGTTGTGTTGGATGGCGGTTCTATCAGTATCGGACGAGGTTCTACAATATGACCCACACCCTTGTCGATCAAAAATTTGAACAAAAGTGTCAATAATGAGCAATGAAATGTTTGATTAGGTCATTGTAGAATCTCTCTTTGATGCTATCTACAGAGACTCTTTTGTCAACTTCTCTTTCCTCACAAAACTCATCAGTGATGAACCACTCCGAAAAAATTGTACGACCTCCCCTTGTTAATTTCTAGAGTAACTCTTGGTATTTAGTTTCTGTCGGCTTATTCATCCAGTAGCTTCTTTAAAGAATGAGGTACGGACTCGACAAAATTCTCATATGTTTCAGAGAAGAATTTATCCTTTGCTTGGGAAATAGTCAATCTATTTTTTCTGGTGTAATTCTGCAAATAATTCGCAATCTTATGTTCCCACCAGTTCTTAATATCCTTCTCTAAAATCATCTAGTAATAGTCATTCATCCGTATATGTATCATCGGAAACAAAACCAATGTTGTTATCAATCATATTGCAAGGTTACCATTAATACACATAAAGAATCATATAAACATAACATATGCAAGAGATAAGAATGGTAGACATAATAATAGATTATATTACTCAATACACATGTGGGTTCATGCAATAAACTGAACCAAGTATCTATCTGGATCAACAACCTATATATACATTTACAAAACAATTATAGTAACTACCTGTCGGTTCAACCAACTGACACGACCTATGAGGTCGACCTAATCTACAATTAGTCGACTAATGAGTCTAGTCGGCTTAATAGACAAGCTCCTCCAACAGTCATGTGACAAGAAACAAGGCCAGATTAGTATGCAAGGGATATGCTCAAATAGAAGGTGTTGATTTTGAAGAAAGCTTTGCACATGTGGCAAGACTTGAAGCCATTAAGATGTCTTTAGCATTATCCTGCTACAAGAATTTTAAAGTGTATCAAATGGATTTAAAATCTGCATTTCTCAATGGAGAACTTGAAGAAGAAGTCTATGTTGAGCAGCCTGAAGGTTTTCTCTTATTAGAAAACAGAAATTATGTTTGAAAACTTAAAAAGGCACTCTATGGCCTTAAACAAGATCCAAGAGCATGGTTCTCAAGACTTGAAAATTACTTGAAACAACAAGGGTATAGAAGAGGAACAATTTACAGTAATCTATAAATAAAATTTGAAAACAAAATTATGATCATTGTTCTAGTCTACGTAAATGATATCATATTTGGAAGTGATCTACAAATTCTGAGTGGAAATTTTTCTTTAGAAATGAAGAAGGAATTTGAAATGTCAATGTTGGGAGAACTAACTTTCTTTATGGGGTTACAAGTATCTCAATCAGAAAGAGGGATTTTCATCTCTCAAACCAAGTATATTAAAGAGACGTTGAAAAAGTTCAAAATGGAAGAATCCAAACATGTTAGTACTCCTATAGTAACTGGTTGTAAATTGAACAAAGATGATGAATCTTTAGAAGTAGACCACGCTATGTATAGGTCTATGATTAGTAGTTTATTATATGTAACAACTACTAGACCAGATGTAATGTAGATTGTAGGTTTGGTTTCCAGATTCAATCAACCTGAAAAGAAACAATTGTGGCTACATTAAAAAGAATTCTTAGATATCTAAAAGATACTATGGATTACAGATTATGGTATCCAAAAAGCAATAACTTCACCCTAAAGGAATTTACTGATGCAAAATGGGAAGGAAGTATTGATGGCAAAAAAAGTGCTAGTGGAGCAACATTCTACTTAGGAGATTGCTTGGTGTCATGGCTAAACAAAAAGAAGTCTTCCATTTCATTGTCTGCAGCAGAAGCCGAGTATATTGATCCTGCATCATGTTGTACACAAGTCATTTGGATGAAGCAAACATTGGAAGATTTACTTGTAAAATATGAGGACCCCATTATTATACACTATGACAATATGAGTGTTATAAACATGTCCAAAAATCTTATTATGCACTCTAAAACAAAACATATTCCAATCAAATATCATTTTTTAAAAGAGCAAGTGTCTCATAAAGTGGTCAAATTGGCGTATATTGATATGAAGGAACAAATTGTAGACATTTTCACTAAACCATTACCTGCGGAGGCATTTCCCTATATTAGGAAGAAATTAAGGGTTATCCCTCATCATTAGAGATTAAAATAGATGAAAAAACATGTCACGGGAAGAGGAGAAAAGCTGACAAGGGGAGAAAAAAGTTGTCATTGTTGTCAAAGGGGGAGAAATAATTGCGGAAGGAAAATGTTGCCATCAATGCCAAAGGGGGAGATTGTTGATTAAATTGGCATTGTTGTCAATGCAAGATCAGAAAGCAATAATGTTGAAATAGTTGCAGGAGTTGTATGATCCAGATCACATTGAAAAATAGATCAACAGATGAGGAGAGATCCACAGAGCTAAGTTCTGCATTAGTAGCAAATCGACGAATGAGATCAAAGCCGCAAGAGATTGATGACTCACATGACTTACAGAAAGAACGTTACAGACACATAATTGTGGAGGTCAATTCCAGAATTTGGGAAAAGAAGGTTCTGCAATCCGAAAATGCGGAAACTCTATTACAAAAGAGACTTGCGGAAGTCAATTTTGGAACATAGGAAAGACAAGTTCTGCAATCTGGAATCCGCAATTGCAGAAACAGAGTTGCAAAAACTCTATTGTGGAAGAGACTTTAGGAAGTCAATTTTGGAATTTGGGAAACGCAAGTTTCGCAAACCACAATCTGTAATTGCGGAAATAGAGTTGCAAAAAGGCATTTTCGGAAGCTATTTTCAGAAAATTCGAAATGCAGATCTGCAAACCGTAATTCGCAATTCCGAAAGGAAGGAGATTTCCATTATAGAAAGGTTGTGTGGAAAGTTCGTTGCAAAAAAGTAATTGCGGAAAGGTAGTTTGCAGAAAGGTTGTTGCAGAAAGGTCATTGCGAAAAGGTATTTTGCAGAAAGGTTCCTGCTAAAAAGACCGTTGCGGAAGGTTGTGATTGAGAAATTAAACAGAGTTAAAAACGATAAATAGAGAAGTAATTTAGAATTGATTTTTGAAAAGTCACGATGAAGGCATGTGAATGTTAGATGAAGAGACACGGTTGAGGGAATATAAGCAAAGCTTTAACCTTCAGACAAGTGCCTTATTACATATGATTGGAAGTTCCATAGGTGTACAATCCAAATACCAAATTATCATATAGGGGTGGTTGGGAGGTGCTGGGGAAAGCAACAGGCCTGCAAGGGGGTAATAGCCTCCTTCCAATAGTTGCTAGTAAACAGGATATTGATGCATCCTTTCAGTAGTAGCTGATAAACTAGGGGTTCATAGCCTCCTTCCAATAGTTGCTGGTAAATAGGGTGGTGTAGCATCATTGTCTGTACATGCAGGAAGAAAACATTGTAAAAACAATTTTGCAGTGATAAAGAGTGTTGGTGGTTTTACCTATTGGGATTCCACGATAAAATAAGTGTGTTTTGTTGTTATTGTTAATTTATAAAGTGATAAAAATTTTGATAGATTGCTTAATACTGATTCACCCCACCTCTTAGTATTTCTTGATATTTCAACAGCTTCTTGGGGAGAAACCTCCTCCACATATTCATCAACTTCTTTTCTACCTGAAGAAGTAGCACCTGAAGCCTGAGATTATGTAGTTGGTGATCCTGTACCAACTTAATTTGAATCACGTGAAGGTGAACCTGTGTCCCTATGACCTGATAACCTATACTTGTACCAGAAGTCTCTGAAGACTGAGTACTTGAACTTGAATATCTTGAAACATGTGGAGTAGTCACCCTTGAGACCTGTACTGATGCTACACCCTGACTAGATGAACTTTGAGATGTAGTAAGCTATGGAGTAGGAACCTGTTGCACCTCCTTCTCTGAATCTTGATACTTCATGAAGGCCCTCTCCTCCTAAAATATCACCTCCCTCCTCACCACAGCTTTCCTTTATGCAGGAAAGTATATGCAGAAGGCCTTCGAATTCTCATCATAGCCAACAAAGACGCCTCTCTATGCAATGGGCTCCAACTTTGTCCTCTTCTCATAAGGTACATGGGAATATGTAAGGCATCCAAATATATGGAAGTGGCCTATCTCAAGATTCTTCCCGGTGAACATCTCCTCAATATTTTTACACCCCAAGGCACAATGTGGACTCGTGTCCTGTACATAAACAGTAGTACTACAGGCCTCAACCCATAGAAAGAAAAGAAGACTATGATCATGCAACATCACTCTAGCTACTCCCACTATAGCTTAGTTCTTCCTTTCAACAACTCCATTATGATGTGGAGTATATGGAATAGCCAACTGCCTCCTGATCCCCTCTTGTCTGGAAAACTCATCAAACTCCTTGGAGATGTACTCACCCCCATTGTTTGATCCGAGTACCTGAATCTTCCTCCCTATTTGGTTCTCCACAAGAACTTTGAACTCTTGGAACCTCTTCAAGACTTCCTCTAACTTATTGTTTCTTAGGAAGTAGATCTAGGTATTCCTAGAGTAGTCATCAATGAAGGTGACATAATACTCAAATCCTGTCAACAAAGCAGATGACATGGGTCCACATAACTCAGAACGTATCAAATCAAGTACTCCTGTTGAAATGAAATCACTACTAGAAAAAATATTCTTGGTGTACTTTCTCAAAGCATACCCTCTGCACACACCACCCTGCTCTGTGTTGAACTCTGACAACCCCATAGTCATATCTCTCAGCATACTCAAAGATGAATGATGTAAATGGGTCATCCTCTTGTTCCACAACTTACACAAATCATTACTATTGGAAATGTCCACCAAAGCATGATGAGGATGGAAAATAAATTTGTATAGTTTCTGACTCCAATAGAATAAGAGGCAGATGGACCCACTGCTTTGGTAAAGACATGCACTTTCCCATCCAGGACATACACTCCAAATCCTATGTCCTCAATAGTGGAAACTGATACAAGATTCTTCTTCAACCTGGGGACATAGAAGACATCCCTTAATGTCATGGGCTCCATGGAATCCCTTTTAAAGCTGACATCCCCACACCCAACAACTCTAACAATAGTATCATCACCCAACACCACCTCCAAATCCAAGCCAGTTTCATTCAACTCAGTGAATATGTCTTGTGCTCCTGTTATATGACTCGAAGCCCCTCTATCAATGTATCAAGTGGAAGGAGTGGTGGATACACTCAACGAATGACCAAATATCAATGAATACTCCCGTTGATCCTCCACATCATTGCTAGTGATAGATTCTCTCTTTGTACAACCAACATAGAGAGAAAACTCTCTCTCAAACCATGCAGCATGCTCATCAATCTCAGTTGTTTCTTTTGTTTGTTGTTTCTTATTATTCTTGTTCAGACATTGTCCAACATAATGTCCAAACTTCTGGAAAGAAAAGCATTTAACAATGCTCATATCCTTCTTCTGCTCACCACCTTGTTTCTTGGTCCCCCCCTTGGAACCCTTCATGGACTTTTTCTTCTTTCCCTCTGTTTCCAATGCCACGTTCTCTTCATATTCCTTGCTATGAGATGAACTACTCTGCACACACCCTCTTCGGGTCTCCTCTTGAACAAAGTTGTCCCAAAGACGATCTCGGGAAGGCTTGTTCTCCCAAACAACTACGGACTCCACAAATACATCACATGGCTTCGACATTCCATTCAAATTTGTCCATACTAACTAAGTGCCCTATACAACCTTGTTAAACTAGTAGCAACAAGGAAGGTCTTCCTGCATGCAAAAAGCTTAAATTAGGAAACCAGTTGTATTTAATTTACTTTTCCTAAATTTAATTTGGAAAATAAATTAAAGTGATCTAATATTACTTTAGTGAACCACTAGTTAAAGTGAAAGTGAAATTAGAGTTTTTTCTTTAC
Organism: Pseudotsuga menziesii; assembly: GCA_001517045.1. Taxonomy (NCBI): domain Eukaryota; kingdom Viridiplantae; phylum Streptophyta; class Pinopsida; order Pinales; family Pinaceae; genus Pseudotsuga; species Pseudotsuga menziesii. Next base: position 177,642 of record LPNX010344728.1, on the reverse strand, counting down.
CCTAGTTAAAGTGAAAGTGAAATTAGGGTTTTCGCTTTACCTAAAGTTATAAAAGAGAGATCAATTGGTGGAGAGAACACACACTTGTATTCTGATAGAGACAGGATATAGACAGGGAGACAAAGTCAAACAGAGGATTTAGCTGAGAAGACGAAGGAGCGAGCAGCAGAATCATCGAGTTTCGTACAGCTGGGTCATACACTCACATAGGAGGGTGTTGAGGTTTACCTGGGATTTTCCCAGTGATTCTTCCAGGTACAGCATTCACCAGGTTTGGGTGCATTTGCAGTGATTGTAAAAGTTCCATATTTTCTCATAATAAAATCTATCTCTAACTATTGCACCGGTTTTCTCGTCTTGGGTTTTTCCGAGGGTTTCCATACCCAAAATAATAGTGTCAATATTGTGATGTGATGTTGTGATTTATTTCTTAGTTTTATATTCCGCTGCATATTGTAAAAGATATTCATGTGTGGTTATCGGTTGATATTTTGCATGCATTGTTTAGCCCTGGTTGAATATTAAAGGAAAATTTACATGGTATCAAAGCTCTGGTGAGCTAAAGCTGAGAGATTTGCAGCAGCAGCGATATATCAGGGGCAGATCTATAGGAAGACACAAACCTAGACTTTCAGATCTAGGGTTTGAGAAGTACACTTCACTATGGCCATGCAGTTGAGATTTGAGGATAGACTCTAGGGTGCCCAGAACTTTCCTACATGGAAAGAGAGGATCACAAGGATCCTGGACGTCAGTGATGCTGAGGAGCACATTGACTCCACAAAATTTTCACCCACTGATCCGGCAGATCTGATAGCCTAGAAGAAGGTTGATTCCAGAGCCATGTTGATTATAATGGATGGAGTGAAGGACCATATAGTCCCTCACCTTTCTGGTAAGAAGACCGCATCGGAGATGTGGAAGGCTTTGGAAAGTCTGTACCAGAGAAAGAACGAGAACTGAAGGGCGGTGTTGCAAGAGAGGATGCTCCAACACCAAGATGACCAAGGGAGAAGGATTAGTGCCTTATCTCACTAGGCTCACATAGATCAAGGATGAGCTTGGAGTTGTTGGCTCTAAAACTGATGATGAGGAGCTAGTTCGAATAGCCATCAATGGCTTCTCTAAGCCATGGGACACCTTTGTCAAAGGTGTTGTGGTTAGGGAGAAGCTCCCTAATTGGCAGAGCCTATGGGATTGCTTTGTGCAGGAGGAGACCCACATGGTCCAAGGATTAGGCTCATTTAACAGTGCCCCACAAATTGTGGATGAGGAGGCTATAGCCCTTACAGGGAAGAGCAAGGGGAAGGAAAAGAGGAAGAAGGATGGTAAGAAGAACCTTGACATGTCAAAGGTCAAGTGTTTTATATGCCACAAGCAGAGACACTTTGCCTCCCAGTGCCCAGACAAGAAGAAGAAGAGTAACACTCAGATGGATGGATCGGCAGAGGTGGATGAGTTTAGCAAGAACTTCGATGAGGAGTTTTGTTTGATAGCTTGCATGGCAAGCACCACAAGGAGCAGCATATGGTACATTGATAGTGGAGCATCTAGTCACATGAATGGACATAAGATATTATTCAAAGACTTGCAGGAGGGTGGAAAATGGATCCACGTTGAGCTGGGTGATGATGCGCGGTATCAGGAACAGGGAGTTGGCACTGTTTCATTTGAGAGGGAGTTTGGAAAACCCCACAGTTTTGTTGATGTGTTGTATGTTCCAGGACTGACCAAGAACCTTATATCAGTCTCCACTCTAGAGGACAAGGATATCATGTGAAGTTCTATGACCATAGAGTATATATCAGACCCTAGGGGTTATATAGGAGCTTGGATCGAGTGATTGGAAAGAGGAGTGGGAAAGTGTAAAGACTACACTTTGAGCCTGCAAAGGCTCTAGTTAGTAGCAGCAGCAGCAAGGGTGAGTTGTGGCATAGGAGGATGGCACACTTACACTATGGAGCACTGAAGAAATACATGTTTTCATTGGAGTTCCTCAGGTACAGGAGGAGAAGCATAACCACTGCAAGGGTTGTGCTTTGGAGAAAAACATAAGGAAGCCTTTCCCATAGAGTGAGCACAAGTCTAAGGAGCCCTTGGACTTGGTATATTCAGATGTATGCAGACCTATGAGTGTCCATTCATTCAGTGGTTACAGTTACTACGTAACCTTCATTGATGACTATTCCAGGAAAACCTGGATCTATTTCCTAAAGGCCAAGTCAGAGGTCTTTGAGAGGTTCTGAGAGTTCAAGAATCTTGTGGAGAAACAAAAAGGAAAGAAGATTCGGGTGTTGAGGACAGACAATAGGAGTGATTACACTTCCAATGAGTTCATGGAATATTGTTCGGTTGAGGGGATCAAGAAGGAGCACACTGTGCCCCATACCCCACAGCAGAATGGAGTTGCAGAGCGGAAGAACGGGACTATGGTTGGAGCATCCAAGGTCATGCTATTTGATCAGGGACTAGCACTATTCCTATGCGTCGAGGCATATAGGACTGCAGTGTACATTCAAAACAGGTATCCCCACACAGCCTTGGGGAGGAAGACACCGGAGGAGGTCTTCACAGGCACTAGGCCATATGTGAGTCACATTCGCATATTTGGCAGTGTCTGCTATTGTCATGTTCATGCTAACAATAGGAAGAAGCTGGACCCTTCTAGAGAGAAGGGGTTACTTGTTGGTTACAACGATATTTCGAAGACATACAGAGTTTACATTCCTGCTCGCAGGAGGATAATTGTGAGCACGAATGTCCAGTTCGATGAGGACAGGACCTTGTGTAGATCTCTGGATTTACCAGTAGAGCAGCAGCTAGCACAGGAGTCGAGAGTCAAGTTGGAGGAGCCAGATGTACAGGTACAGGTACAGACACAGAGCACAAGTTCTAGTGGTCAGAGGGAGTCAGGTGGGAAGGATCCTTCCATCATTATCTTGAAGGATGAGTTGCAGCAAGAGATGGATATCCAACAGCCGCAGCAGGTTGACACTAGGCTAAGGCCTAAGTGGTTTAGATCCACAATGAAGGATTCCAGGCAGGTAGATCCTCCACAGACATCTTTTAGATGGAGTGTACCACCAAAGAGGCTTAGTTATCTGGCATTAATGGCAGATTTGATTAACTCTGAACCTTCCAGCTTCGGGGAGGCTACACAACATGATGTGTGGCAGGAAGCTATGGTTGAGGAGTATGACTCCATTATGAAAAACCAGGTATGGGAGTTTGAGCTGAGGCCACAAGGGAAAAAGGTGGTGGGATCCACATGAATCTACTAGGTGAAGCGTGGAGGAGCACAAGGTGTGCTTCGTGGCAAAGGGGTTTTCACAAAAGAAGGGTATTGATTATGAGGAGACCTTTGCCCCTGTTGTTAGGTATTCTTCCATTCAGACCATTATCTCACTAGCAACTAAGATGGGTTGGCGTGTCCATCAAATGGACGTCAAGACTGCCTTCCTCAATGGAGTGATAGAGGAGGAGGTGTTTATTGAGCAGCCAAAGGGGTTTAATGTGGAGAACAGGGAGACGCATGTATGCAGACTGCATCGAGCTCTTTACGGGCTCAAGTAGTCACCTCGAGCATGGTACTCGAGGATTGACAGCTATCTACAGGAGATGGGATTTTAGTGGAGTGAGGCTGACCATAACTTGAACTTCTTGACAGGTGAGGAGCCTCTCATACTAGTCTTATATGTGGATGATCTCTTTTTGACAGGAGATGAGAGGTTGATTGGAGACTGCAAGTCCAATATTGAAGTGGAGTTTGAGATTAAATACCTTGGGCCAATGCATTACCTTTTGGGCTTGGAGTTTTGGCAAAGATATGGATGCTTCTTCATCGGACAGGGGAAGTATGCAGTAGAGAACCTGAAGAGATTCAGGATGGAGGACTGCAAGCCTATGGCCATGCCTCTAGTTTCCAACTGGAGTAATATTGATGCATCAGGATCAAATGGATTTGATCATACCTTGTATCGTCAGCTTATCGGATCGCTTATGTATCTGGGCAACACTCGACCAAACATCAGATTTGCATTCAACTCTTTTAGTCAATTCATTGTGGACCCTCGGAGAGTGCATTGGACAGATGCAAAGCACATACTGATTCGCTACATCATAGGTATAGTGGAGTATGGATTGGTTTATGAACGTAGAGGGAGTGTACAGTTAGCAGGTTTCACAGATGTTGAATGGCCAGGATGTGTAGAGGAACGAAAGAGTACTTCAGGTTGTTGTTTTAGCATTGGATCAGGGGTTGTCTCTTGGTTCAGCAGGAAGCAGAAGTCAGTTGCATTGAGCTCGGCAGAGGCTGAGTACATGGCAGCCAGCATGGCTTCTTGTCAAGGTATGTGGCTGAGGAAGTTACTTGCATGGTTGTTCGAGTGTGAGTTAGAGGCTATAGTAGTTCACTGTGACAATCAGAGTGGCATCAGGCTATATGAGAATCCAGTGTTCCATGATCGGAGTAAACACATAGACATCATATACCACTTCTTGAGATATTGTGTTCGGAGGGGAACCATTCGGTTGGACTCCATACATATAGATGAGCAGGTGGAGGACATCTTAACCAAGGAACTTTGCAAACACAGTTTTGTGAAGTTCAGGGATAAGTTGGGGTTTCTACCGAATCCCTTCGTCGTTGAGAGGGAGTGTTAAACTAGTAGAAACAAGGAAGGTCTTCCTGTATGCATGTGTTCTTGCATGCAGAAGACTTAAATTAGGAAACCAGATGTATTTAATTTACTTTGGAAAATAAATTAAAGTGATCTAAATTAACTTTAGTGAACCACTAGTTAAATTGAAAGTGAAAGTAGGGTTTTTGCTTTACCACTAGTTAAAGTGAAAGTGAAACTAGGGTTTTCCCTTTACCTAAAGTTATAAAAAAGAGATCAATTGGTGGAGAGAACACACACACTTGTATTCAGGTAGAGACAGGATACAGACAGGGAGAGAAATTCAGACAGGGGATTTAGCTGAGAAGATGGAGGAGCGAGCAACAGGATCATAGAGCTTTGAACAGTTGGGTCGTACACTCACACAGGAGGGTGTTGAGGTTTAGCTTGGATTTTCCCAATGATTCTGCCGGGTACTGCATTCACCAGGTTTTGGTGAATTTGAAGTGATTGTAAAAGTTCCATATTTTCTCATAATAAAATCTATATCTGATTGCTGCACCGGTTTTCTCATCTTGGGTTTTTCCGAGGGTTTCCATACCCAAAATAATAGTGTCAATATTGTGATGTGATGTTGTGATTTATTTCTCAGTTTTATATTCCGCTGCACACTGTAAAAGATATTCATGTGTGGTTATCAATTGATATTTTGCATGCACTGTTTATCCCTAGTTGAATATTAAAGGAAAATTTTCAAACCTCCCCAACTTCTCCAAGTTAATATTTAACTTGGGTGATCCTAGTAGGGTATGAATTCATGTTTTCACCTTTGTTCATCATAATACCTTTCAACTTCTCCCTCAATACCATTTTCTGATTTTTGTTAGAATTTTGGTACAAGTTTGTTAAGGCAATCCACATTTGATGAGTATGGTATTTCCTTATAACATGTGGGATCACATGATCCTTCACGACATCAAGTATGATCCTCTTTGCTTTAATGTCTTTCTTATCAAACACAACTTTATCTGCAACATCTATAGGAACTGTGACTGGATGTGCCTATGTATTGTTACCTATCTCCCATAGTTCACTTCCTTGCAGAATCAGTACAATTCTCTCCTTCCATGGGCTAGAACTTACTACTCCATCCAACCTATCTTCAATTCTAATCCCAGTAGCCATAACCACAACTAATCCAAGAACTTGTAAACTCAACAACCAACTTGTTCTCCCTTCTCTGCCAAGTCTGAAATTTTAGTCTGAAATTTATTTATGCCCTCTAAATATGCTCTAATACCATGAAAAAATTTGAATCCCTAACCCGGTTTGAAGTTTTGGTTTTCACATAGAATTTAATGCCCAAACCCCATAGCTACAAATTCACTTTACATGCATGAAAGTGAAATTTTCTTGAAACACATGGAAATTTTCCACAACTTTAAAGACTTAGAAAATAAAAGACAACCACATTACAAATTTTAACTTAGTGATGTTTTACCGAACTTGGTCCAAGATAAAACCTCGAAGGAAAAATTTGTTCAAAGAGAGATTTTTTATTTTAAAGGAAAAATTACAAATTAAGAACAATAGTGCTTATCTCCATTTTTCTTCCTCAAAAAATGTGCCAAAATCTCACTAACATCCTATTGTACAAATGCCTTGATTTGTGTGCCTATATGGTCTCACACGTGTGTCTATAGGGCCTACAATAAATGTTGTACAACACTTGAAATCCGTGTTTCTGCTACAAAAAATTTATGCATCAAAACTCATGCATGTATGGACTAAATTTAATGTTGTACAACCCTCGAAAACTATGCCTACGATTTACCTCAGTGTTTTTTTAGTACAACCTTCATTTAATGACTGTACAAATGCTCCTCAAAATTTGTGCTAGCTTCTAGAAAATTGTGCTTCTTCTTAATCTTGGAATTTATGCCAGGATTTGTATTTCTTCTTCTCTCTCTCTCGTTCTTCTCTTCTCCAAAAATTTCATTTGGTGAATGTGAACAATGATACCTCAATCCCTAGCTTTGTTCCCTTTCATGATAACTTCTTGAGATCTGAAGGTCAAGATTAAAACTTGAATTTTAAGATCTAGAGCCCTCATTAAATGCTCATAGATTTTTCTCATTAAATGAATTTCACTCATTCATTTAAATATTTAACCCACTTTAAATTCTCATAAAGTCAAATAAAAATTATAACCAAGAACCACCTTTATAAATTGACTTTAGAATTATAAAGTACTTATCACTTAATAAAGTGGCTAAGGATCCGTTTTATTATTTGTCCACCCCTAGGCTTCACAAGGTGAACAACACGTGCCTTGGTACATTTTTTGACACTGCATATGTCGTTGTTTCACTGAGTTGATCCTACATTGATAATTTAGAGGAATCGTTATCAAATTCAAAAAGAGGGTTGTTTTGAACAAAAACTTATTCATAATGTTGATTCATTCATTATATTTCATCATGCAAGAGTTGTGATTGGGTCTGGATAAGGTTCACTTTAGCTTGTGAATTCTGCAAACATGTAAGCATAGATTGGAGAGTTTCCTTAGTGATTGTGATTGAATCGTCACTAGCGATGAAGAGTGTTCATTAACTCTAATAATTCTTTAGTTCAAGTCATTTTTAAAGATTGAATGAGACCTCCTTATGCAGGTAGGTCTAGGTTACAATTGACTCAACAACGAAGAAGACGGCTTCTTGCAACTCTTCCCTTTGACAATAAGTCTCAATGTATGATATTTTGAAAGATGAAGGGTGTTAGGTTTTACGGTTTACCCCATTACAATTCAACTTGATTTTGATTTGACACTTACAAGAACTATTGCAAGTACAAGTTATAAGAAAACTTGCAAAAAATACATGTTTGCAAGTTATAATTTAATTTCAATTCTAAAGTCGAATTGATTTTCAAAAGGGAATGATCTACCTTTGTGGAAATATAAGTCTCTTTGATGGTGATAATTTGATTCCTCCAAGAATTTATCCATGTAAGTCTCACAAAGTCAACCATGAAGGAAAAAATGAAGAAAACCTATTAGAGATCTCAGTGAGGGTATCATAAATACATGTTCACATTGCCCAAAATGTATTAAACTATCTACAAATATTCCATGAAACTATTTCATTGAAGCTTTGGCAAACAATTAAAATTTCATTGATAAGATCTCACTAATCAAGAAGTGGATTGGAAAAATGAAAGATACCAATTTGAATATTGCATCGGGCATCTTCTTTGCAAGTGTTATCTCATAAAAAGATAATATATATGGTGAGAAAAACATGTTTTTAACTAGTAGGATTCATTTCTCGTATTGTGGGTGGATTTTTCTAGAGAATTTTTCTCTTTCAAAATTGATTTTTGCGGTCAATCTTCAAAGAGATTTTATCCACCTCTAAAAGAGGTTTCAAGCGCCATATTATTTGCTCAAATCCATTGTGTATGATGCTTGTAATCTACATTTTAGTGATTGCATATTCTGTGACTACATATAATATGGTTATTACGAGATGAATATCTAAAAATCATTTATGAATCTCGAAAATATAAACTTTTCCCTTTGGTGTTCCTCTGAATCAACATTCTGATGCAACTGAAATCACTAGAAGAAAATAAATAATGAAAGACAAATCTCGATTTTACCAGCAGTGGCTACAATAACAATGAATTACCTCTGCAATTATGTTTTCTCCTCAAATTTTGTGCATTTCCAGTTGTGGTTCTTCGTGACTTCTTCAAACTTGAAAATTAAGTGTTCATTAAGGCCATGATACCACTGTTGGAATCAATCTCAATGAGAATAACAAACCAAATAGGGATAAGTGTGAGATTTTTTTTTCCATTAAGATGGCACATGTATAGTAATATTAGATTAAGATATGATCCTTGGTTTTTATTTCAAAAGGTCACTTGGACTCCTGTATGACTCTTCATATTCACCTATAGTGAATGTTAATAGTAATAATACAATTATGTAACAATTTACCATAACCACAAGGATTATGTTTCCAACAGCATGTTTCCCATCATCTCTCATATTTCAACACCTCAAAACCAACATTCTCTCTTTCAATTTCAAGATAAATATGTTGTGTTAAACATATCTTATATGAGTCTCACCAAACTCTTGTGACTAGGGATGTCTCCTCATGTACCCTCTTTTATTATTTTAGTATCATAGTTTTTCCGATGTAATGAAAGTAATATTTCAAGATTGGCCTAAGGAATTATAATCTTTATAATCTTAATATTGTATGTTTTCCTATGTAATGAAAGTATTATTTAAGGAGCAGTCTATCTATTCTTCGTTTTGGAATTTACGACGGTTTTTTGTCAGAATCCGGTAAAAAAATTGTTGCTGAAATCCAAATTTTGAAGTCTTCAAATCGTGCTTTTGAATGTATAGATAGATTCAACACCCTCAAAAATCCCTATAACACCTGCATTATGTAATTGTCACAAGTGATATCAATGATTTCAAGAAATTTTCAAGATTTCCAACCGTATTCCGAACAACACCTACCGTAAAATATCACCAGAAATGGTTGAAAACGTAGAAAATTTAGACTACTCGATTATTTAATAATGATATAAAGAACTATAATTTTACTATCTTAGTATTATAATTTAATATTTTGATAAAACTGTGTAAGGAAAAACAATACCAAACAGAATCGAAAATGCAACAATTAACAATGGATCATAGGTACATTACACAAATATTTACCCTAAGAACCCAAAACTGAGAAAACAAGTATTCCTGGGAGTTTCTCCTCTCTATCTTATTGTATTATCTTTTTTGTTTCAATAAAGTATTATAGCATCCAAAACCATAATCCATTAATCTACATTAGATTACAACCTCAATTCTTTGATTGGAATTAGTTTAGAATTGGCCACAAAACCATGGGCATAGCTCAAAACGGACCCAAAATTTTATTTCAATGTCACTACCACCTTGAACCCCCCTTGCTTTGGAAACCTACAAACACTACAACACATGTTCAACATTCTCTTACTTTTTGTATTATTTAAAACAGGAAGTTATAGGGGAAGCATTCATTAAATCAACTATTAAGGGAAGCAAAGCCCATTGATTCTCTACACCAAGAGAACTCTTAAGGACTAATAGACTTTCTCAATGAATTTGCAACATTTTTTAAGTTACCAACCTTCACCAACGATACTTTGTTATGCTCATGCATGTCTCTAACAAAATGGTACTAAACATTAATTTGCTTTTTCTTGGAAATATAAGCATGGTTCTTTGATAGAAAAAATGCACATGAGTTGCCACAACCTATTCCCACCGCTTTCTGAACAAAACCAATATTTTAACACAATCTCCACAACCATATGGATTCCTTACTTCCATGAGTGGTTGCCATGTATTATGCTTCGATATTTGACAATGCAACTACACCCTGTCTCTTACTCATCCAACTTATTGCTCCACCAAATAAGTTAAAAACATAACCAATTTTAGATCTTTTAAGGTCGAGATCTCCAACCCATATTGCATCAATAAAACCTTGTATATTTATCTCTCTATGAAGTCCAAGCCTTCTTTGATAGCAGATTGCATAATTTGAAATGCTACACAAATATCTAAAGACCCTCTTTACTATTTTCCGATGTCTCTTCCCTAATTTTGACATATACTTGCTCAAAACTCCCATTGCATGGGCAATGTCTAGTTTAATAATGACCATAGCATACATCGAACTTCCAACAACACTAGCATAAGGAACATGAGACATGCCTTTCACCTCTTCTTGAGTCTTGGGACACTGATATGCAGATAACTTTCCATCTATAGCAATAGGGACCTTTACCGATCTACATTCTTGTATATTAAACATCTGCAATACTATCTTCAACATATTTCCTCTGACTTAACTAGAGTCTCTTACTAGCCCAATGTCTTTTAATTTCTATGTCCAAAATAAAATTTGGAGCACCATGATCTTTCATATCAAACTCATAAGACAATTGGGCTTTGCCATCCTTGATTATTTTGTTGTTGTTTCCAATCAGCAACGTATCATCAACATACAAGACCACATAAATAAAATCATCACCAACCTACTTAGAATACACACAGTGATCATCTTTTTTTCTTGAGAAACCAAGTCTCAATATATAAGTATCAAACTTTTGATACCACATTCTTGGTGATTGTTTTAATCAAATACAAGGATTTCTTCAACTTGCAAACTAGCTCTTTCTTTCCTTTCATTGCAAAACCATGTGGTTGTTTCATATAAATTTCTTCTTCCAAATCATGATGCAAAAAAAGTTGTCTTCACATCTATTTTCTCTACTTCAAGATCAAAAACAAAAACACTAGGCAAATGAAATCTAATCGAAGTTAATTTAGCAACAAGAGAAGAAATCTCACGAAAATCAATCCCCTCCACCTGGGAATATCCCTAAGCTACTAGGAAAGTCTTGTACTTTTCCACCTTACCTAATGCATTCTACTTCTTAAACACCCATTTTATACCAATAGGTTTTCTTCCAGTCAACAACTCAACTAGATCCCAAGTATTACTTTTATCCAGAGCATCAATTTCTTGAACCATGGCCTTCTTCCAAAGTTTAGTATTCTCTGAATCCATTGCCTCCCTAACAGATCTAGGATCATCATCAATAATAGATAAATCAAAATTAGAGTGTAAATTAGGTTGGATATACCTTTTCAGTTGCCTTCTTTCATGAACAAATCTCTTCAATGCTAGAACTTGAGGTTCTTCCTCTTTTGGTTCATCTTTTTTTGTTGAGTCATACTTTTCACCCTCTTACTCAAACTCTATTGTCTTTGATTCTTCGCCCTTAGATTGGACTTCATGTTTGGAGGAACTCTAACCTCTCTAAATACAACATCCCAACTATAAACAATCTTCTTAGTTATTGGATTCCAAAGTTTATAACCTTTTATAACATCTTTATAACCAATAAAGATACATTTTCATCTTTGCTATTCAACTTACTCATATTTTCCTTTGCAACATGCACATAAGCATCAGAACCAAAAACTTTTAGATGTTTACGAAAGGACTTTTCACTGGTCCATTTCTTGTGTAGAGTTTTACCAATCATTGATGATGTAGATGATAGATTTACCACATAACATGCAATATCCACTGCCTCTACCCAAAATTTTGATGATAACCTTGTACCATTGAGCACACTCCTTACCTTTTCCATCAATGTCATGTTCATCCTTTTTGCAAAACCATTTTTTTGAGGTGTGTATGGAATAGTTTTTTGCCTTACTATTACAGAATTCCTCAAACTCATTTCCATATAATTGTCCAACATTATTCGTCATCAACACCTTTTTTTTCTTTGCATGGTCTTTCTACAAGAGCTTTAAACTCTTTAAATTTACTGAAAACGTTGGATTTCTTATGGAGAAACAAGAGCCATGTGTTCCTCGAAAAATCATCAATAAATGAAACATAATACATAGATTTACCTAGTGATGGAATGTAGTATCCCAAATCCCGATATTTTCTATTTCTAAACAATTATGCTGATACAATTGGGCATGCAAACTGCCATGCAAAAATCCCTATTTTATAGGAAAAATTAGGGTTAGGGTTTGCGAGATAGAATGAACACTTACCACTGATAAGTCGGTCTGAACTACTCCAGAGAAAGTATGCCAGTAATGCAAGCTGGATCGGAGAGGATCTGAGCTCCTCTACTTCAAGTGAATTCCCCCAGCAGCAAGGCGCCCAAGTAGGAAAGTGTGACGCCCTCAAGGAAGGAGGTGTCCGATCGGACTGAGAATTTGCAGGACTGATAGCGGTTCAGTGTCGGAGAGAATGCCCAGAGCATGCGAAGGTTCTGAGATCTCTAGGTAGGGTAGCGAATCACTTCAGAGAGGCAGCTACTCACCCCTTGGAACCCCGAAACGGCTGATAACTGCTTCGGATGAGTACTGATGGATCTGAAACTCACTGGGTACCGAAGTATGAAGCTGATGATGAGAATGGTGCCTGAGTTTCGGAAGGAAACTGAGATCTGAAGGCCCAGCAGCTAATTAGAGGGCTTTTTGGCTGAAAACCCCCTCTTACGGTTGCACACGTGTCCCTGCAACGATCTCTACCATATACTAGATAACTGATGAATGAATGAAGAACAAGTGGTGAACCTGTATGGCTTACCCGGAATAAGACTCGGACAGATGTTTCACTGCCGAAATCCTATTAGCTGAAGACTCCGTCTCCAACCCCAACTGCTATGCTGCACGTTGTGCTGCTATCCAAGAGCTCCTAAAATAATCATAATCCAAAGTGAAGTCTCCTTTCGCGTTATCCTCTATTTATAAAGTTCAACTGCGCAAAACCTAATCTTTGACCTAATTAGGTCACTTTATCTTCTAATTTGCCGTTGACTTGCATGCATGCGAATGGAGACTTAAAGAGTGCATGCATTATTAAATAATGTTAGGATGGCATGCACGAAGGTGGCCCTTCTCGACCAAATGATGATTCCCTAGATCTTCTATGGATGGCATCAGTTCTTAGTTGATTCCCTAACTGTCAGTAACCGCTCGAACCCACAGGAATCACATAGGTTAGCGGTTTTGGGGCCTTAAGGCCTAATTGGAAGGGGACATTACAGTCCTCCCCGCTCGAGATTGCTTGTCCTCAAGCAACTTCAAATTGGGATGCTGCAATACATGTTCACCTTCCCAGGTGGCATCTTCTGGCGGTAGTTCCTTCCATTGAACTAAGTATTCCCTGATTACCCTGTTCCTGAGCTTCCTCTCTCTAGTCTGAATGATCCGTTCGGGAATCAGTATCAGCAGTCCTTCATCATCTAAAGGAGGCAATTCAGTGGATGGAGCAATGTGTTGCCCAAGGGTCTTCTTCAGGCTAGACACATGGAACACGTTGTGAATTTTGCTTTCCTGAGGAAGTTCTAGCTCATATGCCACCTCTCCCACTTTCCGGATTATTTTGTAGGGTCCATAGAAGCGGGGTTCAACTTCTTTGCTCCTTTCTTCTTAAGCGAGGACTGTTTGTAGGGCTGGAGCCTTAAGTATACTAAATCCCCTACCTCAAAGCTCCGTTCATCCTGTGTTTGTCGGCATACATCTTCTGTTAATTCTGGGCTGTTTGTAAATTCTCCTTCAGTATTTTCAGGATGTCCTGACTGTCCTGTATCCAATCCTTAGCCTTAGGAGCCCTACTGTCTCCGAATGCCAAATCTGCATAGTCCAAGGCCTCGTATCCATATAATGCCTTAAAAGGAGTCATCCTAATAGACATGTGATAAGCAGTGTTGTAGCAATACTCCCCTAGGTGTAGCCATTTGATCCAGGTCCGCTGCTGCCCTGCTACATAATTCCTTAGATACCCTTCGATCCATTTGTTGACTATTTCTGTTTTCCCGTCACTCTGGGGGTGATAACTCGTACTAGTAGCCAGTTCGGTCCCCACCAGCCTGAACAGTTCCTTCCAGAAGGCACCCGTGAACCTGCTATCCCGATCACTAACAATGGTCTTAGGAAACCCGTGTAACCTGAAAACCTCCCTGAAAAATAACTCCGCTACTTGAGCTGCCGAGTAGTCTGATGGTATCGAGAAGAAATGTGCAAACTTGGTCAGTCTGTCAACTACTACATATAAACAATCCCGCCCTTGGACCTTGGGCAAGCCTGTAATGAAGTCCATGGAGATGCTCTCCCACTTATGTTCTGGAATCGGTAGTGGCTGGAGTGACCCTGCGGGGTGGGTGTTCTCAATCTTGTTCTGTTGACAGATGCTACATTCCCGGACATGCTGCATAATCTCCCCCTTGAGGCCCTTCCAAGAGAACCTCTCTCTGATCTACCTGTAGGTCTTTAAGAAACCTTGATGCCCTGATAAAGGAGAATCGTGGGCTGCCTGAATGATCTTCTTCCTCAATGCGGATTCTGGAAAGAGGTATATTATGTCCTTGTAATAGATGATGTCATCCACAATCCTGTACCTGTCATCCTGAATTTGGCCGTCCAATAATTCGCAAGCGAAATTATTTTTGGAGTATTCCACTAAGAGAAGTGCCG
>LPNX010344728.1:94896-162741 GCA_001517045.1 Pseudotsuga menziesii | reverse complement strand
GGGGTGCTGCAAATTGGGAGAATCCCTTAACATACCGCCGGTAATAAGTACACAGACCTAGGAACCCTCTCAACTCTGTAACTGTTTTTGGCGCAGGCCAATCTCTGATAGACCTAATTTTCTCCATGTCAACCTGTACTCCTTCTGCATTGATTACGTGTCCTAAGTACAGCATTTCTTTCATGCCAAACTCACACTTGGACATTTTTGCATATAGTGAATGCTCTTCTAAAATACTCAATGTTTCGTCCAGGTGTTTTATATGTTCTTCCCAGGTTTTGCTGTAAATCAGGATGTCATCAAAGAATACCAGCAAAAATTTACGTAGCTGTGCTCGGAAGGTATGGTTCATGCATGACTGAAAAGTGGTCGGAGCATTGGTCAGTCCGAAGGGCATGACCAGAAACTCATAGTGACCATAATGACAGCGGAAAGTTGTTTTGGAGATGTCCTGGTCCCTTACCCTGATCTGATGGTACCCCAAGCGAAGATCGATCTTAGAGAAGTATTGAGCTCCCCGAAGTTCATCCATGAGTTCGTCAATTCTGGGAATGGGATACCTGTTCTTGATGGTCTTTTTGTTAAGTGCTCGATAATCAATGCACATACGCAGAGTACCATCCTTCTTCTTAACCAGAACTACTGAAGATGCAAAGGGGCTAGAACTGGGTCGTATATAACCAAACTCCAGTAATTCTTTGATGGTTTTCTCAATCTCATCCTTGTACCTCTTGGGATTCCTGTAAGGAGTGGTGATGACTGCTTGTGTTCCCTCCTCTAGCTCGATGATGTGTTCAAAACCCTGGTCTAGTGGTCTGCCTGATGGAAGGTCCCGAAAAACCTTTTCGTGTTTCTGTAGCAAGGCTTGAATGTCACTGGGGTGTTGTGAGCTGGTCTCTAGGGGTTTCCTGAAGGTGACAAAACATTCTGCAGCCCATTCTATATCATCATGTCAGAGCACTGCCTCCATTCTCTGTGACGAGACCAGTTTTGGGGGATAAGTGTTCATGCCCCTCAAAACTACCCGTTTGCCGTCTGGCCCCTGGAACTCTATTTCCATTGCCCTATAGTCTGTAGTGTACTTCCCTATAGAGTAAAGCCACTAAACACCCAATACCACATGAGTATCCGCTACACCCACTACATAGAAAGAGTCTGTCATCTGATAGGTACCTAAGGCAACATTCAGTTTTGGGATCCAGTAGTTGCACTCCATGCTGGAGTTCCCGGCTACTGCTACAGTGAATCCCTCGAACTTCTCGGACTGAATACCTCTTTTGGCTACCCAAGCGGAGTCAATGAAATTGTGGGTGGCTCCCCCATCAATCAGTGCTCCTACTCTGTGACCCTGCACTACTCCCCTGACCCTAAGAGTATGGAATCTCGGTACTCCAGACAATGTAGCAATGACTCCCTCTGGTGTATCACCCTGGTGTGATTCCTCTTATGTGGCCTCCTGCTCATCGTCGTCTTCATCACTGTCTGAATACACCTCAATGTAGTGTGCCTTCGCCTTCCCTGCACACCTGTGTCCTAGTACCCATGGTTCCTGGCAGGTGAAGCACAGCTTCTTCCTTCTCAAATATTTCCTGGTGTCCTCATCTAACCAGGTCTTCTTGGGCACATCCTACTAGAAGGGTTTCCTGTCCTTGTCCCTAACAGGAAAATTGGTTTTCAGAGGGAATTTGTTTTTAGGGACTGAATCCTGAAGATCCCTTGCCCGGCTAATAGCATCCTGCAGAGTGAGGGGTTTGTAGGCTTTCACCCATCCCCGTAGTGGCTCTATGAGGGCCTCAGTGAATAACATAGTCAATCTGCTCTCTAACACATCTGTTACCATAACGGCTAGCCTCTGAAATTCTGAAATGAAAGATTCTGCGCTACCAGTCTGCTTGAGTTGAGCCAACTCCCTGAAATGGATCTCTGGATCTTTCCTGTCAAACCTCTCCATGAGTTTCTGAGTGAACTTACCGTAAGAATGTATGGTGTTGTGACCCAATGTCACCAATCTGTGGTACCACCATTCGTGAGCTTCTCCGTCCAGATGAAGTGTAGCCAACTTAATGGCGTCTGTCTCTATCATGGGGTTGAGTTGGAAATAGGTATCCAACTTTTCGACCCATGTTCTCCCTGATCCTCCGCGAGTCCCATCAAAGTTTGGGATGGTTAACCTGCCCAAGGTCTTCTGCAGCTCATAGTTGTGATTGAAACCCTTGTTGAAATTCCTGGACCTGTTCCTACTCTTCATGTTGCAGAAGTCTGAGAAAGACATGGCAGCATGAAACTCATCCCCTAAGTCTCTGTACTCCTGCAAATAAGCCCCAAAAGGCTCGTTGGGTTCTACCTGCATGACCGGGCCCCCTACTGTATCTGCCAAGAAGTGAGGCATGGTAGGCCTGATAGTAGGTCGGTTGTATATGTGCGGAGTGTTCTGGATGTTGGTGTACACCATCTTTCCACTGCTGCTTGAAGATCCCCACTCTACCGGTGAGGGAGGTGTATTGCTGATACCTGGTTCCGGTTTCGCTGACAGTCTATTGATTGCATTGAGGACTTCTTTTTGTCATTTGGCTAAGTCTTGCAATGCAGAGACCAAGCTGCGAAACTCCATCCGATCCTCCTCTTCTCCCGTTCATTTTCCCCTATCCGAATGTATACCTGTCTGTTCCATGTCTGAATTGGTATCTTCCAGTTGGATATCTTCAAATTCTTCTGTGTATCTACTCTTCCTCCTCCTATAGGTTACAAAAGGATCTCCTTCTGTATTCATCTACTTTTCATCTCTTAAGCCCACAGCTGGCCAAGAAAATAGCCCTGATACCACTGTAGTATCCCAAATCCCGATACTTTCTATTTCTAAACAATTATGCTGATACAACTGGGCATGCAAACTGCCATGCAAAAGTCCATATTTTATAGGAAAAATTAGGGTTAGGGTTTGCGAGATAGAATGAACACTTACCACTGATAAGCCGGTCTGAACTACTCCAGAGAAAGTCTGCCAGTAATGCAAGTTGGATCGGAGAGGATCTGAGCTCCTCTGCTTCAGGTGAATTCCCCCAGCAGCAAGACGCCCAAGTAGGAAAGTGTGACGCCCTCAAGGAAGGAGGTGTCCAATCGGACTGAGAATTTGCAAGACTGATAGCGGTTCAGTGTCGAAGAGAATGCCCGGAGCATGCGAAGGTTCTGAGATCTCTAGGTAGGGTAGCGAATCACTTCAGAGAGGCAGCTACTCACCCCTTGGAACCCTGAAATGGCTGATAACTGCTTCGGATGAGTACTGATGGATCTGAAACTCACTGGGTACCGGATTATGAAGTTGATGATGAGAATGGTGCCCGAGTTTCGGAAGGAAACTGAGATCTGAAGGCCCAGCAGCTAATTAGGGCTTTCTGGCTGAAAACCCCTCTTACGGCTGCACACGTGTCCCTGCAACGATCTCTACCATATACTAGATAACTGATGAATGAATGAAGAACAAGTGGTGAACCTGTATGGCTTACCCGGAATAAGACTAGGACAGATGTTTCACTGCCGAAATCCTGTTAGCTGAAGACTCTGTCTCCAACCCCAACTGATGTGATGCACGCTGTGCTGCTATCCAAGAGCTCCCAAAATAATCATAATCCAAAGTGAAGTCTCATTTCGCTTTATCCTCTATTTATAAAGTTCAACTGCGCAAAACCTAATCTTTGACCTAATTAGGTCACTTTATCTTCTAATTTGTCGTTGACTTGCATGCATGCAGATGGAGACTTAAAGAGTGCATGCATTATTTAATAATGCTAGGATGACATGCACGAAGGTGGCCTTTGGCCCCGGTGGCCCTTCTCGACCAAATAATGATGCCCTAGATCTTCTATGGATGGCATCAGTTCTTAGTTGATTCCCTAGCTGTCAGTAACCGCTCGAACCCACAGGAATCACATAGGTTAGCGGTTTTGGGGCCTTAAGGCCTAATTGGAAGGGGACATTACATGGAACATGTACAGGTCTAACACGTCACTATGTTGTTAAGATTACATATGCATGATTAGATATCATTAGTATTCAATTCAATTTCACAACAATAGCATATGCAGGATCATTGAAAGAAACACAATCACAAGATGGACACAAATTTATCCTGGGAAACCCTCAAGGGGAAGAAAACCCAACAAAACTTCCTCTATATAGATGTATGAAAAGTACAAAGATAAAGCCCCAAACAGGTGCTCCTTCTCCTTGTTGATATGTCTCTCTCTCTCTCCTATGTGCCATACACAAGTGTATGTGTGTGTGTTCAAATGAGGAACACACCTCCTCTATTTATACTCTTTCTTCCACTTGACTTTTTTCCTAACAGGTCGGCCCCAACAAACTTACTGGATCGACTTCATCTAGGAAGACACAAAACTGTATATTATTATATTCTGGAGTGTTCTAATGATTCAACTTACAACGGAGGTTTTACCTCATGACTCTATGATGACCAAATACAATAGTAACATCCCGACGAAGGAATAAAACATCTCTGATAGGTTACAACAATAAAATACATTTAGAATATTCTTCGAAGTTACAATATTTCAACACTCTCCCTTAACGAGAAGGGTATTCTACCGACAACAACATCAATTGTAGGAGCAATAAGAGAGGGCATCTTCAGCAACATCAAGGTGATACATCTATAAGTCATTGGAATTTTTCAACAATCATCGACAACTGGAATAGTTGCTGAACATCTTCAACATATTCAGTACTAGAACATCATCTTCTACAACACCGAGTCTTCATCTTTGACCTTCAACTTCTGCAGCACTCGATCACTCGATCCTTTGCAACAACACTTGATCTCTCGATCAACATCATCATCAGCAGCAACATAACCTGCAACACACATGATCCAGTTATGGGATGATCAATTCCTATCACTTCAGGACATAGGTCCAAGGACGATGCAATCATCTTCTGATCCACTTACAGGATGGTCAATCCCTATCACTTTAGGACATATGTCCAAGGACGATGCAATCCTCATCTGAGCCACTTACGGGATGGTCCATCCCTATCACTTTAGGATGTCAGTCCAAAGACGATGCAATCCTTATCTGAGCCACTTATGGGTGGCCAATCCCTATCACTTTAGGACATAAGTCCAAGGACGATGCAATCCCCATCTGAGCCACTTACGGGATGGTCGATACATATCACTTTAGGACATAAGTCCAAGGATGATGCAATCCTCATCTTTCACGAAGACAAAAGTCTACGGATCACTTTAGGACTAGTGTCTAGGGATGATACAATCCCACTACAACATCATCAACTTGCTCCCCCTTTCAAGGAGGGCCCACAACATCATCAACCTGCTCCCCCTTTCTAGGAGGGTCCACATTACCATCGACCTGCTGGCGAGGAAAGTCTACAATATCATCATTGTTACTCCTTACGAGGAAGGTATATAACATCATCATCATTGTTCCTCCTTGAGGAGGGTCTATAACATCATCATCACTCTTCCTCCTTACGAGGAAAGTCTTTTCGGACTACACGAAGCTTGTCATGGAAGTATTCAAACTTTAATCGAGACAAAGGCTTGGTCAATACATTAGCAACTTGCTCATCAGCACTCACATACTGGAGCTTTATAGCTCCCTTCTATACCATATCTCGTATGTAAAAATATCGAATTTCTATGTTGTTTGATTTGCCATGGAACATTGGGTTCTCCGTCATCTTTATACAACTCTGGTTGGCACATAGAATCACCGTGGTATCCAACTCTAGGTCAAATAGACCTCACATCAACTTATGAAGCCATATGGATTCACAACTAGCAGAACAAGGTGCTATATACTCTGCTTCAGTTGTGCTGAGAGAAATACTGGACAGCTTCCTGCTAAACCATGAGATCATGGCAGATCCCAGACAATAGCATCCACCTAAGGTGCTCTTCATGTCTAAGGTACTTCTAGCCCAATCTGCATCTGTATAAATAACCATACAATATGTAGTCATGATCGCCATCATAGTATAGACCAAAGTCTATTGTACCTTTCAGGTACCTCATGACATGCTTTGCAGCTATCAAGTGAACACGTTTAGGTTTAACTAGATACTGACTCAGGGTGTTCACCACAAAGCATATATATGGCCTTCTATTCGTCATATACATCAACGCCCCAATAATTTGTTTGTACAGAGTCATATCCACTAACTCCGATGATTCATCAGATAACAACTTCATGTTGGTATCCATGGGTGTGGCCATGGCTTTACATTCCAACATATCAAATCTTTTTAAGATTTCTACAGCATACTTTCCCTGGTTGAGAAAGATTCCTTCTAGGCTCTGCCATACTTCCAAACCTAGAAAATAGTGCATCAATCCAAGGTCTTTCATTTCACATTCTTCAATGAGATTCTTCTTGCACTCTACAATCTGTTTCTCATTTCCTGTTAGAAATAAGTCATCCAGATACAGTAAAAATATGACAGGTTCATCATCCATAACCTTAAAATAAAGGTTAGGGTTAGCTTTACTTTTGGTAAATCCCAAGTTTGTCAAGAAGCTATCTATCTTTCCATACCAAGCTCTAGGAGCTTACTTTAGTCGATACAGAGCCTTCTTCAACTTACATACGTGAGTTCATCTATCTTCAACTTCAAATCCTCGTGGTTGTTCTATGTACACTTCTTCCTCAATAACACCATTCAAGAAGGATGTCTTCACATCCATCTGGTGTAAACTCCACTTCATCATGGATGCAAGTGCCATGATAGTTCTGATGGAAGTGTACCTTACTACTGGTGCAAATGTCTATTCATAACCAATTCCATCTTTATAAGAGAATCCTCTAGCCACAAACCTTGCCTTGTATTTCTCAATACTTCCATCAGCTCCATGCTTTATCTTGTAGATCCACTTGGAAGATACCACACTCTTGCCTTCTTGTTTGGGAACTATATGCCAAACATCATTCTTCATTATTGATAGGTATTCTTCCGTCATTGCTTCAACCCATTCTTTCTTATGTACAACTTCTTCATAACTGGCAGGTCCTTGATCTACAATACCACACATCAAAGCTACATAACTGGAGAATGGCTTTGATCTCTTGCTTACTCTTGTGGAGCCTTCTGGAGCTCCATACTTCCCTGCTTCTTGTATAATTTGTCTTACCCAAGCGGGTTTCCTCTTTCGTGTTATATTCATAGTAGGAGGTTCTTGAGGTTCTAACATATCATGGCCCTTTGATGTTTCATTTTTCAGGAGAGGGTGCAGCTTCTACATTTCTGGGACGTACAACTTCTTCATATACTTCTTCATGCTGGCACTTTCTAGATGTCTTGAGAGTTGCTTCTTCGTCAAATGTTACATCCCTACCATCTCCATGTGATGAAATCACGGAATGTATATTCTAAAGGATTTGGAGACTTCACAGTATCCAACAAATATTCCCTTCTTTCTGGAAGGGTCCAACTTGGTTCTATTTTCTTTTGGAATGTGAACATATACTGGACAACCAAATATTTTGAGATGGCTTACATTAGGCTTCTTTCCTGTGAACATTTCTTTAGGATTATTGAATACAAGGGCACTATGGGATAATCTATTATGTACATAAATTGTTGTTCTTGTTGCTTCAACCCATAGATGCATAGGAAGATCTTGATCATGTATCATTGTCTTCACTGATTCCATAATGGTCATATTCTTTCTTTTTGCAACACCATTCTGTTGAGGATTGTAGAGAGTGGTTAATTCCCTCTTGATTCCATCTTCTTTACAAAAGGCTTCAAACTCTTTTGAAGTATATTCTCCACCATTGTATGTTCTGAGCATCTTGATTCTTCTTTCTGAATGATTCTATATCCAGGATTTGAATTTCTATAAGTTTTTGAATACTTCATCCTTTGTTTTCAAGAAATATATCCATGTCTTTCTTCATAACCACTCAAAGATGTGGAGGTCATTGAACCACATGCATCTGAATGAATTAATATCAATGTACCTTTAGTCTTTGTTTCACTCTTCGGAAACGGATTCTTGATATTCTTTCCTCTTGCACATCCTTTGCAAATGCCTTCATGATCGATCTTCAAATTTGGTAAGCTTGTTACTATTTTGCTCACATGGAGTAGTGTTTTGTAGTTGATGTGAGCAAGCCTCCTATGCCATAGTTCACTTGGGCTAGTGATCTCATTAACAAGGGTTGTTTCCAAATGTCCCTTGAGTTTATATAATCCTCCTTCTTCTTCACCAATGACAACTGCATCTTCAATTGATTTTCCTTTGGGCCACATAAGTACTTGTCCATCTATAAATGCGACCCTATATCCTTTCTTATCTAATGCTGAGATAGAAAGTAAGTTCTTCTTCAAACTTGGTACATATAAGACTTCCTTCATCTTCATGGGAGTTCCAGAATGAAGCTTATAGCTTGCTTCACCAATACATTTGATAGGATATTGATAATCATCTCCTAATGATACTTTCTTAGGAGAGTTCTTCTCTTCAAGTTTTGACAAAGTTTTCTTTTGTCCCGTCATGTGCTTTGAAGCATCACTATCAATAAGCCATGCATCTTCTCCAGGTGTCACGGACCCATAGAGTGCAGAGAATAATACATACTCTTATGCATCTTCTTCTTTTGCTTGTTTTCTAAGAGGTCCTTATTTTTCTAGTTCATCTTCATCTTCAGCCAAATGTACATGATGGCTTTTGTTATTCTTCTTCTTATATTCTTCTTTCTTCAATGGACACTCTCTAGCAATGTGTCATATCTTGTGACAATTGTAACATTGAAAGTTGGAGTAGTATTTCCTCTAATTGTTTCCTCTTGTCCTTTGGAACCTCTTGGGAGGTTGGGACTCCTTGTGGCTTTCTTTCTTGAAGTTAGATTGACTTCTTCCTCTTTTAGTATGGGTGGCTAGGGCTTGATCATCTTCTTTAAGTAGAGCTTCTCTATTGGCTACTCTAGCCTCCTCTTGGATGCAATCTTACCATACAATGTCAAACTTCATGCTTTCTTTTCTGGCACACATTGTCTATATGAATGAATCCCAATGTCTAGTGAGACCATTGGGGGCGGTCATAACTAGTTCATCTTCATCTAAGGAGTCTCCAATGGCTTCTAGTTGCTCCTTAAACTGGTAGACCCTTTCGAAGTAGTCTTGAATGGATTCTTCTTGGCTCATCTTGGTACTCTTCAATTGAGCTCTCAAATTCATATTTCTATTGATGTTCCTTCCTTCATACATTCTGGATAGGGCATCATACATCTCCTTCGAGATCTCTTTGGATGACACTTGAGAAATCAAGTGATCTTTGATAGAATCATCAATGATCCTCGTTACCCTAATTAGACCCTTCTTGTGCTTCTCCTTAGCTTCATCCTCTTCAAGTTCTGCAACTTCTCTTTTGATGTATTTGTCAAGATCATTCTCTCTAAGAATGAGACCAATCCTATATTTCCATGCTCAAAAATTCTCTATGCCTTCTAGCTTGTCCTCAAGCTTAGTGCTTGGGGCCATCTTATCTAAGAGGTCACTAAAAATGAAATTTCTCAAAATGCAAGACTGACCTTACCAAGAGATGCGCTTGACTAAGGCGAGTTGATTGGTACACTTGGTTTCTGGAGATTCCAAATCTTCACCTCTCAAAATTGACTTGAGAGATTATGATCTACAGTTTTCTGTTGTTTTTTAGTCCAAAGCCAAACTAGGGTTTGACTTTCCCGGAGATCTACCCACTCAAAAATTTTGATCCAGAGCTCAATAGATGCGCTCTAGGGAGGCACAACTTTCTATGCAATCAGATCTTCAAAATTCCAACTTTGACGAAAACCATAATTTCTTACTAGAGAGAGAGAAGAGAGAGTTCCACCTTGTGAAAGTTGTTCTATTCAGGCTAGCTTTGATGCCATGTTAAGATTCCATATGCTTAGCTAAATATCATTAGTATTCAATTCAATTTCACAACAAGAGCATATGCAGGATCACTGAAAGAAACACAATCACAAGATGGACACATATTTATCTTGGGAAACCCTCAAGGGGAAGAAAACCCAGTGAAACTTCCTCTATATAGATGTATCAAAAGTATAAAGATAGGACCCCAAACAGGTGCTCCTTCTCCTTGTTGATGTCTCTCTCTCTCTCCTATGCGCGATACACAAGTGTGTGTATGTGTTCAAATGAGGAACAAGCCTCCTCTATTTATACTCTTTCTTCCACTTGACTTTTTCTCTAACAGGTCGGCCCTAAGAAACTTACTAGGCCGACTTCACCTAGGAAGACACAAAACAGTATAAGATTATATTCTGGAGGGTCCTATTGACCCGACTTACAACGAAGGTTTTATCTCATGACTCTATAATGACCAAATACAATAGAAACATCTCGACATAGGAATAAAACATATCCGATAGGTTACAACAATAAAATACATTTAGAATATTCTTCTAAGTTACAATATTTCAACATATGTATTAACTCCAAAATTCATTTTTGCTCTTGTAGCACCATATGAGAATCTCACATAATTTTGTTTACCATATATACAATATTCACAAAAATCAAAATCTAATGAGCATCCAGACATACCTTTACCATGTAATTCTCGAATGCCCTTCTCTTCAATATTTCCCAATCTTTGATGCCATAGCATTGTCTTGTCTACAAGGAAAATAGAGGTCATATCTTTCGTATTGTTGTCCTCAAGAACAATAGAATTGTTACACCCAACAATGAAAGTGCTTCCCAAGAACTTGTATAAAGTTCCAAGGTGAACTCCCTGCATCAACATTGCTCATCAAACCATCTTGCATGTGTCCTTTTCAAATATAGTATGCACACCTGCATCACCCATCTTAGTTCCAATGTGAAGTCCCTGCATCAACAACATTGCTCCTCAAACCATCTTGCATGTGTCCTTTTCAAATATAGTATGCAAACATGCATCACCCATCTTACCTACATATATCAAGTTTCTAGCTAGATTTGGAATTTGAAAGCCCCGAGAAGAGTTCTAATCCTTCCATCTTTAAGCAATAACTTGACCATTCCACGTTCTATGATTTTGGTTGTCAAGCCATATCCTAGGAAAACATTGCCTCCATTGTACTTTTCATATTCACAAAATCACACCCTTTGGGGAGTCATATGAAATGAAGCACTTGATTTGTTCAACCATACATCACAATCTACTTCTATACTTGTAGATGCCAAGTAAACATCACCTCCTTCACCTATAGAGAATTTTGTTTATGTTGAAGGGACGTCATCATATCCCTTGCCTTTATCAACACTTTTAGATCTGCAATTTTGCTTATAATGCCCATCTTTATTGCATTTCCATAATTTATTTTCAAGTTGTCCCGGAAAATTAGATATACCTCTAGACTTAGATATGCCCATAGAATACCTATTTGTTCTCTCTTGGGGACAACCTCACAGATATAACATCCTTGGTCACATTGTCCATGTATTTTCCCTTCATTTCCTCTGATAACAAGGATGCAACTATATCCTCAAACTTTAAGTGAATCAAGTGGCACTACCAATTGATACAACCAATTATCCCAAGAGTCTAGCAAAGAACATAGCATGGTAATACTTATCTTCCTCTTCCATTTTAATATCAACGAAGGCCATTTGACTTACCAGGGTATTAAAGACATGTATTTGATCTACCATAGTGTCACCATCCTCCATCCCAAGATGAAACAACTTCTTTCGAAGAAATAACTTGTTTACCGAGAACTTTGACTAATACAAATTCCCCAGCTTAGCTCACATCTTATTTACATTGTCTTCCCCAAAAGCCTTTAACAACCCTAAATCTGAGGGGCAGAGTTGAATAGTGCTTCTCGCTTTTCTCTTTAGCTTTTCCCAACCCCAATCCTCTGACATTCTAATGGGATTTGTACCTAGATCTACATCTATCCATTGATATCATCTACAAGAAGATCTTCCATCTTTAACTTCCATAACTCGAAGCTCTAGCTGTTAAACTTCTCGATTTCTATTCTTGAACAAGTAATTTTCTTTGCACAAGATTCACTACACAAAGCCCCCACTCGAACATAAGTTTATCGCATACCTAAGATACCTTTCCTCTTCATAGGATCAGTTAAACCCTAGCAACAAAGGCATCTCCATAACTAACCTCACTCTAATACCATATGAAGAATTTTGATAAACCTGTGTAAGGAAAAACAATACTAAAGAGAATCTAAATCACAACAATTAACAATTGCTCACACACACATTACATAGAGATTTACACTAGAAACCCAAAACCAAAAAAACCATCTTTTATAAGAGTTTCTTCACTCTCTATCTGATTGTATATATATTATATCATCCAAAAACCAAAACCCTAATCCATTAACCCCAATTAGATTACAACTCCAATTCCTTGACCAGAATTAGTTTACAATGGGCCATAAAACCATGTGCCGAAAACAACTAAAATGGACCAAAAAAAATCTTTTGAAGGGCACCAAGCATCCAAAACCCTAATCCAGTAACCTGGATTAAATTACAACTCAAATTCCTTGACCATAATTAGTTTACAATGAACCACAAAACCATGAATCGAAAACAACTCAAAACAGCCAAAAAACATGAACCCAAAAAATTTCATTCAAGGGAGTGCCATTGCTATGGGAACCTACAAAAACTACAACACATGTCCAACACAACTTTTCCTCATTATTATTTTACAACAGAAAGTATCAAGGACAAGTCTAAACAAAAGGGAACCATTTATTAAGAAAAAAAGAGCTTTCTATAATAAATGACATCAAATTTCATTTTCAAAAATATTTCCTTTTACCGCTACCCGCTGAGCTTCTTGTTGAAGAGGGGATGGTGATATTCCCCATCAAAGTTCAATTTCCCCAAAGCCTGTAGTGTGTTCACTCAAAGTAAGTATATATATATATATAGCATTCATATTCATTCATTAAATCTATGCATCATCTGCATATTTTAGCATCGCTCTAGCCATTTTTAAAACTCAAAATTAAACATTTTTCACCCTTGCAAATATTCTCCCTCTGAAATCCAAAACATTTTTGACTCGGAAGATTATTTTAGTGGCAGATAGAACCCTTCAGACTGAAGCTGAACATATTATATACAGACATTATTTGAATCTACAACACATGTACGTTAGGCATTCTTCTCTCCTCCCCCCTGGATTGGGCCTGAGTACCATATTGACGGTTCTGGCCCATTTCTTTCTCACGTACGAGTGGTGCAGTGACAAGAAGACCCATGTTTTGGCTCAGGTATGAATAGTAGTATACATTATATTATTTGTAATGAAAGAAGAATCAAGCACTCGAGGATTTCAAGAATTTCTTTTTTTCCCGTCGATAACGAGTTACCTCCTTTACTGCTGCTAGGACTGTGTGCAGCAAAACGGGAACGAAGAAGGGCTGGCATCATAAATGAAGTGTTAAACACAGCAATAAGCACTATACCAACAATATAATAAAATTAAAGAATATGAAACAGGATATTCCCTCATCATCACTGAATTGACTTGTGAAGAAATTTACTTACAGTGTAGATAGCAAAGTGGTGCTCAGTAGGGAAATAGAGAAGAGACATAATGGATGGCTGGAAAAAAGCCTCCTCAGCCCAAGCCCTTGCTTTCCGAGCATATTCTGCTCAATCAAACATTCAAACATGATTAGGATTAACCCATAGTTGGAAGAAAATAAAAAAGAATATTGCAAATCAATTTTGTATGCTAGAAGAGAAATATTATTATACCCGCAGCAACAGAATACATGCCAACATAGGAGTTGCTTCGAACCATACTTGCAGCTTCAAGTGATCGATGTACCTGCAACAGTATAGAATTTGTTGTACATTTTAGTGAACATTCATAGTATTGCTCATTTTTAATGACCAGCTTACCACCAAGTTAGTCTTCTAGGATAACCAGTAGAATTAGGAATTTTATCATAATATCAGAGACAAATCCTAAATAATCAACAAGTTCACTTCACTACAAAAGAAAAGTATAGAGAAACTTTCTTTCTCAAGCGTAAACTTCGAACTATTTATGTGATGGTGTGGGTATCATGGAAATAATAAGGGAAGACAATTACTACAAAGATTTTCCTCGAACAAATCTTAAAACAACAAAAATTATTTTAGATCTCTTAAAAGTTTCAATAAAGTAGCACCCATCTTAAGCTGCTTCTCATCTGACTCTTCATGTGTAATTCTATCTATGTTTCATACTGAAGTAGCGTGAAAAGGGTAAAATAGGCATAACAGGTTCATAAACTTGACTATACAGGAAAAGCAAAGTCAGATATGCTCTAAAAATAGAACGGGACGAAACTTCAGAGAAAAACAAAGAGTTAGATGCTGGCATTCATAGAAGGAAAAACTACGAGGTCACAAGTTACAACTCTACCCCATGAAATAGATTTACACGGATACACAGGCTGCTATTTGACAGAAATAGATTTGGGAGTGACTTTGAATATATCTCAGACTGTTCTTCAGATGTTAAGTCCACGCCGCTTTTGACTATTGTTATTTTGTTTCGAATCGCTATTTTTAAATGATGTTGTAAATTTCTGAAGTAATATAAGACTGCAAGCCAAAGTTAAAGTACCCTGTCTTGTAAAGCAATGAAAAGAGTAAGAAAATATATGCAAACCAAAATATTATACTTAACTGATATGGTAGCCCAAATATCAATACAAATTTCAAAACAATATAAATTTATTGTAATCCAATCATAACTTATTGATATAAGCTAAGTGCAAGATCACAAAAACAGGTGTGAAGCCCTCTGCTTACACAAGACAAACAGATGTGAGCACTATGCTATAGAAGCCAAAGAATCCACCTTTGACGAGATATGATAAGATACAATGGAGATTTGTTTCGAGAGAGCTACTCGCCTATATATACTAGAAAAACCCTAACCCTAGATCATGGCTGACAGACCTAACAAAAAGACCAACCACATAAGGTGACATTAAGAACCCATTAATATTGACTTCATGGTGTTACAACAATAAAATAGTAATAAATAGGTAACTATTCCTAATAGTAATTAATAATATTAAAATATAGTTTATGAAGAGAAGTGTCTCTTCAATATGTGATGGCCAAGCCATATTTAAGGCAACCATATCCATTGTAATTTATCATCCATTCAATTATTATACATTTAATTATTTGAAGATGGAACCTCTTCCTCCCTAGACCTGGATACAGGCTTATTTAATCCGGATACTGATTATCCATTACACCGGATACGGTGTAACATTGGTATCAGAGCTATACAACCCTTGGCCATTATTTACACTTTGTGTAAATTTAGTTTTTAGGGTTTTCCATTGTCCAAAACAGAAAACGTAAAAAAAAGTTAAGAAAAAAGTTAAAAAGAAAAGATAAAAGAAAAAAAAAGGAAAAAAACTAAAAAAGGAAAAAGAAACTAAAAGAAGAAAAGATAAAGTAAAACCAACACACGGTTTTGCTTTCCAACTTCAACCCCAGTTGCACCCCCCCTCATTCCACGTAGACCTACAAACAAAAACAATATTAATAAAATAAATATTATTATAATAATATCAATATTTTATATAATATTTAAAACTTATTAATCAACATTTTAATAAAATATTTAAATATAATATTTTATATTTATTATTTTATTTCAACACATTAAATAATTATAATAATTATTATTAATTCATCAATTATTTCAAAGACATTAGTTGTCTTTTATTCCTCCATAAGTCAAAATAAACTTCCAAATACACACATTCGCATAAAAGGACCCAAGCTATGATGGAATTAAAAGACAAACTTGAGAAATTGGAGAAGGACATCAACGCCCTCGTTGCCAACCAAGAAAAATTCAGAGAAGAAACGAAAAATAACAAGAAGCTTGAGAAAGAAATCAAAGAAGATGTTGTTCTAGTACTAGGAAGAAAACTTGATGACAAAGTAGACATCATGCACGAGAAACAAAAAGAGTTAGATGACAAGATGTGTGCGATGACACAAAACATAAGTACCATGGCACAGCTCTTGAGCATCATGACACAGAACCAGAATACCATAATGGAAATGTTACCAAAACTAAGGTGTAATACAAACCATATCAGTAACTCAGATATGTTGGACCACTATGTCAACAAAAATGTGAGTAACAAAATTAATCAAGACAATAAACAAGACAAGGAGACTAAATATCGTAGGCATGACCAAAATACCAATAATATATTTGATAAAGATGAGCTCGGCCAAGATCATAATTAAAGTCAAGCCAGTATCGTTGACAATAAGGACGATCCATACAATGACAAAAAATGGATCCTACAATATGCAAAGAAATCCAAGTCAAAGGAATCAGATATCGTAGATTCATCTTCTACCACCGTGGAGAAACCTAAATGTAACACTATCAGGTGACTTCGACTGTGAGAAGCCTCACGAAACGCCACTTCTCGAGATAACTCGTAAGGATAACAAAATGAAAACAATACGTGATGACATCCAAAGTATCGTAGGACAAGCAACTTCTAAAACAAGGCTTGATATGGTCAGTCACAAAAATATTCCTCGTATTCATGTACAAGTAAAATGGGATAACAATAATAAACATATAATGGAGTACAAATTCAAGTTACAAATGAAAGGGAGATGACAAACTATTGCGTAAAGACCAAGCACATACCTAATACCAGTTCTAAAAAAGACATAAAGGAAGTAATGACACTGTTTCAACACAAAATGAGAAGGAAAAAACGACAACAATAATCTAAGCTTTGAGGACAAAGCTTTCCTAAGGGGAAGGCAATGTTACAACAATAAAATAGTAATAAATACGTAATTATTCCTAATAGTAATTAATAATATTAAAATATAGTTTATGAAGAGAAGTGTCTCTTCAATATGTGATGGTCGAGCCATATTTAAGGAAACCATATCCATTGTAATTTATCATCCATTCAATTATTATACATTTATACATTTAATTATTTGAAGATGGAACATCTTCCTCCCTAGACCTGGATACAGGCTGACTTAATCCGGATACCGATCATCCATTACACCGGAAACGGTGCAACACATGGTATGGGTGGTAGGTGTGGGGGAATCATCTTTGATCCCAGAGGAAACAAGGTAACCATCTACGCATGGGGTCTTGGAAAAGCCACAAATAATCAAGTAGAGGCCTACACACTAATGCAAGGTCTCCACAGCATCAATGCAACCAAGACACAATCTGTTTTAGTAATAGGAGACTTCACGATTCTAATCAAACGTATGAACAAGGATAGCCAAAATCTCAATCTACCTCTCACCAGGCTCACGGGAGATGAACTTATTGTAATCAATCATACAAACCCTAGAAGAACAATGTAGACCTTGGGAAGAAACGCAAGCAAAAGAAAAGACAAAATAAAAATTATATTGCTCCCCCAAGTGAAGTCGTCCCCAGTTAAATTATTAGAGAAGAATCTGTATAAATAGGAGGCACCCCTCATTATTCCACACAGCAGCAGCACAACAGCACAAGCAAAATTCGCAGTTTTATGGGAGAGAGAGAAGTCCACATATACTGCAGAAGGAGACTGTTTTCAGGATTTCTATCTTTGGAAAGCATTTCCATATTTTCTCTTTCTTATTCATTGTACATTGTTCTCAAATTATCATCTCTAGAAGAAGGTTGTTGGGTTTTCTCCCATTTGGGTTTCCCAGGATAAAATACTCGTGTTATTGTTGTGTTATTGTTTTGTGCTTTGTCCATCTTCTAGTGATCCTATCGATAAATCCAATTAAGATATACTGCTATAATCTTATGAAAATCTAACATGGTATCAAAGCAGTGCTAGAAAAAGAAATTGACGGAACTCTGTCGAAACTAGGGTTTCATCTTTCAAGGTCTTCACTCAACCTTTTGGTAGAAAAAGAGCCTTGGGAATTTCGCTCCAAGGAGGGCGCATCTTTTGGTGAAGACAAAATTTAATTCTAAGTATTTTCAATTTCTGACCTAATTTTGCAGTTGCAACCGAAATTAGGGTTTCAGTTTTGACCTACTCCCTCCACAGCTTTGGCTCGCCTCTCTAGGGTGCATCTATCTGTGGAGTTAGTTTTCCAAAACTTCAAACATCGGTTTTGACCTAGTCTTTGCTAGGGTCTCAGATCCAAATCTACAGATGATCAGCATGAAGGTTGAAGATCATCTGGAAGGGGCTTCCAACTTCATTTCTAGGAAGTCTAGGGTTCTCCTTGAAAATGACCTATTACAGTTTGTAAATGCACAGGTCCCAAAACTAGAAGGAGAAGAAGATCATCATCACAAGAAACAGAAGAATAAAGATCGTACAGAATTCTTCTTCATATCAGCTCTATCAGTTACAGTTCCCACCACTAGTGATACTTGGCTCATAGATAGTGGTGCATATAGACACACGACAAGATATAAAGAAAATCTCTCAAAAGTAGTTGAGAAAGATTCTCATCTCCATGTCGTATACGGAGATGATGCTAACTACGTTGTGAAGGGATCTGGGGCCATCTCCCTTCAGCTAGAATCTAATTAAACTCTACACTTAAGTGATGTGCTCTATGTACCTGGTATGAAAATAAATCTTGTTTCTATCTCAGTCTTAGAAGACAAAGGATATAAAGTAGCATTTTTAGATGGAAAAGTACTTGCTTGGCAAAAGAACTCAAGCATGGACACAACCAAGGTAATTGGTATGAGAGAGGAGAGTTTATATCGACTGAACACACTACTAGTCCAAGCCCTTGTCCATGACTCTACAAGTATGGGTGAGCTATGGCACCGAAGACTAGATCATATAAATTATAGAGCCCTGCCAGCGGTAAAGAATATTGTTACAGGTATACCAGTACTACAGGTAGACCATGATGTAACATGTAGAGGATGTGCACTTGGCAAGAATGCCAAGAAATCCTTCCCAGATAGTGAGAGCAGATCCAAAGAAAGCCTGGATCTAGTGCACTCTGACTTGTGCGGCCCAATGACAGTTGCTTCATTGGGAGGATATCATTACTGTGTGACTTTGATTGATGACTACTCACGTAAGACTTAGATTTACTTTCTCAAGACCAAGGAATCCGAGGAAGTACTTAGCAAGTTCAAAGAATTCAAAGCACAAGTCGAGAATTTGTCAGGGAAGAGGATTAAGATTCTAAGATCAGATAATGGTGGAGAATACACCTCTACAGAATTCAATGATTTCTGCAAGGAAGCAGGAATTAAGTGGGAGCTCACAGTTCCCTACAATCCCCAGCAAAACGGGGTTGCTGAAAGAAAGAACAAAACAATTGTGGAGGCATCCAAAGCCATGATGCATGACCAGAGTCTACCTATGTTCTTATTGGCAGAAGCATCCAAAACAGCTGTATATGTACGGAACAGATACCCACATAAGGTAGTAAAGAACATGACCCCGAAAGAAGCTTTCACAAAAGTAAAACCAGAAGTGGGTCACCTTCGAATCTTTGGTTGTCCAGTCTACATTCATGTGTCCAAGGAGAAAAGGACGAAGTTAGAACCTTCAGGCAAGAAGGGATCTTTCATGGAATACAATGAATCCTCAAAGGCCTACAGAATTTATATCCCAAGATCCAGACAGATCGAAGTTAGCAAGGATGTGACCTTTGAAGAAGAAATGGTTGTCAGGAAAGGAAGAGGATCAGACATGGAGATCGATGATGAGGAATTAGAGATGAGATCATCTCCTTCTCCAGTTAAGAATGAGTTAGCGGGAAAAGATGAACCCATCGATCCCATTGATCCAGTCACGACCGTTGATATTCCCGAAGATATGACAATAAGTTGAAAAAGACCTAGATGGGCACAACAGAGCTTACAGGATACAGAGGGGCATGAAGCTCCACATGGCAGTTTCCAAAAAAGAAAAATACCTCAGAGGTTCTCCAGTTATGTTGCATTGATGAGTCATATCATTGACTCAGAACCCATCACTTATGAAGATGCATCCAGACACCAAGTTTGGAAGGATGCCATGATGGAAGAATATCAATCCATCACGAAGAATGATGTGTGGGAGATTGTACCGAGACCTAATGGGAATTCAGTTGTAACTTCCAGATGGCTATACAAAATTAAACATGGAGCAGATGGTGGTATTGAAAAATACAAGGCTAGGTCTGTATCGGTAGTATTGAAAAATACAAGGCTAGGTCTGTATCCAGAGCGTTCTCTCAAAAAGAGGGAGTCGATTATGATGAGACATTTGCTCCTGTGGCCCGATACACTTCTATCAAACCGATCATTGCTATTGCTTTAGCTATGGGATGGAAGTTGCATCAGATGGATGTCAAGACATCCTTTCTCAATGTTATTATTGAGGAAGAAGTATATATTGAACAACCATAAGGGTTTGTTGTCCATGGAAAGGAGTCTCATGTATGCAAGCTGAAAAAGGATTTATATGGACTCAAGCAAGCACCTCGTGCTTGGTATGGATGAATAGACAGATCCCTGGTGAGTCTGGGATTCACCAAGAGTGATGCAGACCCCAACCTTTACTACAAGGTTGTGAATGATGAGCCACTGATTTTGGTACTATATGTTGATGATCTGTTTCTCACTGGAAATGAGAAACTTATTGTATGGTGTAAGAAGAAACTTGCCTCTGAGTTCAAAATGAAGGATCTTGGATTGATGCATTACTTCTTGGGATTAGAAGTATGGCAGAGGCAGAAGGATATTTTCCTAGATCAAGGAAAATACACCATAGATATACTGAAAAGATTCGAAATGTTGGATTGCAAGTCCATAGCTACTCTAATGGATGCAAATTTGAAGAAGCTGAGAGATTCTGCTTCAGATTCAAATTTGATCAATCCCACCATGTATCGCCAGTTGATTGGGTCCTTGATGTATCTGACAAACACCAAACCAGATATTTGTTTTGCTGTGAATGCCCTCAGTCAGCTCATGTGCGAACCGAGGCAGATTCATTGGACTGCTGCAAAACATGTACTCAGATACTTACGTGGCACTGTGGGATATGGTCTACGATATGAATCAGAATGTGACTTGAAATTGCAAGGGTTTACAAACTCAGATTGGGTCAGATGCACTATAGATAGGAAAAGCACTTAAGGATGTTGTTTCAATCTGGGTTCTGCAGTAATTTCCTGGTGCAGTAGGAAGTAGAACTCGGTAGCTCCCAGTACTGCAAAGGCCGAGTATCTGACTGCTAGTTCAGCAGCCCGAGAAACAGTTTGGCTTCGTAAACTTCTTGTAGGATTGTTTGGCCAGATTCTAGATCCAACCGTGATTCACTGTGATAACCAGAGTTGTGTGCAGATGTCAGTGAATCTTGTATTTCACGACAAGTCAAAGCACATAGAGATTCATTATCACTTCATACGTGATATGGTGCAGAAAGGTGAGGTCGAGCGACAGTATATTCCGACAGATGACCAGGCTGCAGATGTTCTCACCAAGCGTCTTCCCAGGGTGAAGTTTGAATACTTTCACGGAAGACTTGGAGTAGAAGAGAACAAATCCCTCCTTGAGAGGGAGAGATGACTGAGAGACATTTACCATACTTTTTCCCAGGTACCTCTGCTCGTCCAGGTTCTCAGCCATGTATGGGAGAAATTCCATCGACAGATGAGACAGACAGGTAGTAGATGGTCGGGTTCACACAGGTGCCTCTGCTCAGCCAGGTATGGGAGAAATCCCATCGATAGATGAGTCGGACAGGCAGCAAATGGTCGTGTGATTGCACAGACACCTCTACTCATTCAGGTTCTCAGCGAGGTATGAGATTACCCCATCGATAGGTGAGACGAACAGAAAGTAGATGGTTGTGCACATTTACTCGTTCGGGTTCTCGGCCAGGTATGGGAGTACCCCATCGACAGATGAGACGAACAGGTAGTAGATGGTCGTACACATTTGCTCATCCAAGATCTCTATCCAGGCATGGAAGTATTCCATCGGCAATAGAGACAGATAGGTAGCAAGAGATTTTCTCTCAAACATCTGGATAGAACAAATTCATAAAGAAAACCTTTAGTACGTTCAGGGATAATAAAGACAGTATAGATGTACAGATGAAACCCAGATGATCGTGATGTTAATGAAGACCGAAGAATACCTTCCTTATTGAGAGGGAGTGTTGGAGTTTGTGCAACTTCAGAAGCTATTCTTATTGTTCTTGTGTTGTACCCCCTACGGGAGATGAACTTATTGTAATCAATCATACAAACCCTAGAAGAACAATGTAGACCTTGGGGAGAAAAGAAAGCAAAAGAAAAGACAAAATAAAATTTATATTGCTCCCCCAAGTGAAGTTGGCCCCAGTAAAATTATTAGTGGAAAATCTGTATAAATAGGAGGCGCCCCTCCTCATTATTCCACACAGCAACACAAGTAAAATTCGCAGTTTTCTAAGAGAGAGAGAAGTCCACATATACTACAGAAGAAGACTATTTTCAGGGTTTGTATCTTTGGAAAGCATTTCCATATTGTCTCTTTCTAGAAGAAGGTTGTTGGGTTTTTTCCCATTTGGGTTTCCCAGGATAAAATACTCGTGTTATTGTTCTGTGCTTTCTCTATCTTCTAGTGATCCTATTGATAAATACAATTAAGATATACTGCTATAATCTTATGAAAATCTAACAACAACAAGCATACAAAGGTACACAATGACACATAGCATTAGCATTGGTAAGGAGAACACAAATGCAATTAAAGGCTCGGACAAGTATGGGATGGCATAGGTGGGATAATGGAGGGTGCAAATTGTAGAATTTTGGGTGCAGGTTCCGGCCACAACCTAGCCAAGGTATGTTTGATATGTTACCAGCTTCTTCAAATGATATGGAAATATAACCAGGTTTTATTTGGAGTCTCATCTATCTTTGGGTGCACTACCTCTACCAATCAGCAGTGCAGCGAACAATCCAGGCACCCCACCAAGTCTCCCTTAGGACAACCGACTATACTCAGCTTTCTTCTTTCGGCCTCGAATGCTAGAACAGATGGATCCATTACATGACATTTCTACTTCCTTTCTTCTGGTTCCTCTTGTCCTTAGATCTTCTTCTCCTATGATACACCCCATCATCAGCATAGGTATCTGAGCTTGAGGCCGAGGGTTCTTCATGCCTTGGAGGAGATCTCACTTTCTAATACTCTACCTTGTTGCAAATTACTTTCTACATCTCGTCTTTTATAGGAAACCTTTTGGTACTCCTGCATTGTATTGACATCATTGTACTCAGCAGACCCTTTGACCTACTTTTGTGGTCATTAGTCGAACACTAAAAAAATTATCTCATCTTGTTGTGGACTAATAAGGGGAATTAGGGCTTCTGGTGGTGTTGTAGCATTTGGGTTAAGGTATTGAATAGAATTGGAGTCATCGCTCCCTCTAGTTCTATCACTGGTCATAGATCCTTTTGGTTCTCTATTGCATTGTTTTTTTGTTTCTTGTACTTGTTGTTGGGTACCTGCGGTATTATTCACCCCAATCATTGAGTTAGGTATTGTTACCAACTAAGTTGCACCTAGTTGGACTTTCAGGCGAGCCAACAAAGTTTGAACAAGCACACTTGTTCATTCATCAAAATTCAAAAGTTCGTCAGTCCTCTTAGGCCAGGTTTTTTTTTTAAAATTGTAACACATTCATACCCCCTTGGGGAAATTGTAAAAAATGTGCTA
This sequence comes from Pseudotsuga menziesii, assembly GCA_001517045.1. NCBI lineage: Eukaryota > Viridiplantae > Streptophyta > Pinopsida > Pinales > Pinaceae > Pseudotsuga > Pseudotsuga menziesii. The sequence goes on along the minus strand of LPNX010344728.1, from coordinate 139,022 downwards.
GCATGGTCAATTTTGTAAAAGACTCGACTTCCTAGATTTGGACATCAAGCCGACTAGCCAAGAGTGTTTTTTCCCTTTGTAATTATTTGTTGTTGAACAAACGACTAATAATTTATGAGTTTTTCACTCACACCTCCAAAGTTGGGGTAGTCGTCTTGGTGGTTAGGCCTTACGGGGTTATTAGAGCCTAAGTGTCAATGTTTATAAACATGCTAGGCATTCAAATTGAGTCGTATGGACATGTGCTAGGTTCCCCTAGGTTTTTATTCAATTCTAAGAAAATTATTTTTTCCCGCAAAATTAGGCCATTTTTTTAATGGTTTAATTAAAAATTTTGTAAACGGCATAAAAGCTTGATACGGAGGCGGAATTTGGAATGTGGATGCTCGTTTTCACACTCGTAGCGTCCTCTTCACCTCTGGACCCACCTTTAATATGTTTTGGGAAGTTAAATCATCCTGTAAGGCATTATTTCTCTAAAGGTACATCAAAACGTCAATTAAATGCTAAAAATGCATCAAATCGACAAAATTCCAAAGTCAAATGGGGACATGTCGTACATGTTTTGAAAGTCAAATAAGGGGGCAAGTTTGTCTTTTAGAGGAGGGCGAAACATCCTAAGCTTAAACCATATGATTTAACTTTGATTTAAGTTGGTGAATTACTATGAGGCTAACATCCTCATTTTTGGAGTTCACGCTAAGTGAAAGATGCGCCCACAATATTGAAGGCGATTTGGGTTATGTGGCATTGTCCAAGTGGATTGGTGGGGATTGGAGGTCAACATGGCACCTCCACATTGAGATTACAACAAACACATTCCTCAATTCTCTCCATTAACTCAACGTGAAACACAACTCAACTCTCACTTCATGATGTGCTCCTCTCCTAAAGGCTCACGTTTTGGTTTGTTAGCGACTTGTTATTGGATTTGAGAGTTTGAAGATTGAGGGCGCATCTCTCATGAGAGAGGTGGGCCTCCTAGCAATCAACCCATATCAGAAGCCTTTGATTTCTCCATGCACTCGTCTTCAACTCAAGTTGGATGCAGCCCCCCCTCCTCTCCCTTTGGGTTATTTAAGCAGGCTTTCTTTCCTTGTTTCAACATGGTCAAAGAGGACCAAAAGGCTGTTGAGCTGTATACTTGTAATCTTGTAGTATGTTATGGAATAAAAGAAGGCTTTGGAGGCAAATCTCTTGTGTCGAGCATCACTATGTGTGGATGATTATTGCATGGTTTATGAGGTAACCGGTATTATCTTCCTTTCGTTGTTCATTTCTTTAGTTTGTTATGGGCCTACAAGGAGAGCTATTTCCTTGTAGGATAATAGATTGTTCTAGTTTGATTCATGCTCTTATTGTTTGATGGTTGTAGATCTCTTAGCTCGCATGTACATTTTGTTTAATTGCATGCTTTCCAAGTTTCTACTTCTGGCAACACTTTTGCTTGTAACCTTTTCTTGTGTAAAGATTTCTAAGTTGATGCGGCTATCTAGCTTTAAGGGATAGTTTATCTTGGTTGACTCCTCCAACTTTCAAGCAAATTTTGAAGAGCATTGTCCCTTCGCTTTCCAGACTCCACGACCCAAATATTCCCAAGCTTCCAGCATTCCTTCTCTCTCTCTCTCCTTCAATTTAAATCAAAATCTCCCCTTTGGTTACGGTTACTCTCAAGCTTTAGTGAATTAGTATTTCATTCAAAAGAATATCTAAAGGCTGATTTATTTAAGCATGTATCTAGATCTAGAAGCATAAAGTGATATTTTTGAAGAAGATCTAGTTTTCTTTAAGTACTTGTGCATTATTTCTATCTTTCAGTACTTAAAAATTTTATGTTTTTAACGTTATATTTAGCACATTTAGTGCAGGACAGGTGGCTGGTTTTTGTCTTTTGTTGACAGGACAAGGGGAAGTGCTGTCGAAAAATTGAAGATCTAGGCCATCAAAGGCCTCTCGTAACAACCTTCTTATTTCCTTCTTCATTCCTAAAAGATGTAAGCCTTTGGATCCAGATCTGTAAGGACCAAAGGAGGCCACCATTTTCACTTGTAATATAATAATAATAAGAAAAGCAAGTGGGATTTCCAAGCGCTTGCACCCCATCCCCCCTGGGGGATTCGTGTCGTCTCCTTGATGGTTTGCTTTTTTGTTCTTTTTGTATCATTATTGCTTTAGAATAGTTATGCTTTAGTTAGATTGTTTTTTCTTTAGCTTTTTGTAAAAGTAATCGAATACTAACCCAGCCTTGCTCTCCCGAGTACGGCCTTCAGGCCTGAAAGAGACTCTTGGCTGCAGTAATTAGTTTCACACTTTGCTTTCGTTTTCACAATCTCAAATTGGAATAAACATCCATCATTTTAGTGTATGTTCTTGCCCATCGCAGGTTCGCCCTAATCTTTGGGATAACCAAAAGCAGAAGTGTGCACTTTATAATTTTTCACATCTAACTAAGCAACTCATCTTAATAAAATCAACTATCACTTGAAAACATGCAGAAATCCGGCATACACGAAGTTTTTCATTTGTGGGCAAATTCTTCGAAGAAGGCGGAAACAACCAGAAAGTGATCGCGGGGCCCATCAAGCTACAGCCGCGTTTGGAGTAGTGTTGGACACACCCCCTGACTCCATCTAGCCCACATCTTCTTGCGAGGAGCCACTTCTGTCAAAATCCGAACACATTCCCTGTACCTCAAGGTATATCGGGAATCCCTTTTCCCCCTAATCCACTCATCCTTTAATAATTAAAACTAACCAAGTACATTTGAAAAACACCCATCACAACAACACTCCTTTTTCAAACTCCATTTGGCACTGGTCTGCATCATACAATCAATTTGCTTAAAGTGAATCTTATGTGGATGGATTAATTTGTATTTCATGTTGTTGAGTTAATTTTCTTTTGCAAAGTCTTGTTTCAATGTTTCCTTTCAAACTCCTAGACTCACTTCATATTTTGTATCTTAGCTTAAAAGCCTTAGATTCTTTTATAGGGACCACCCCCCTTGGTTTCGCTAGGAGTTGGCGTAAACAGAGGAGTTGAGTGTTGAGAGATAGTATCTCAACTCAAGACTTGCCCCCAAGGATGCATCCAGTGGCTTGAATATTTCTGCCACATCAAAACCCCCCCGAGGTGCATGAAAGGCGGCAACATTTTATGGCATCGTTGCCGAGGATAAATCTTTTTATTCCCGGAATACGACTTTTGTTTTCTTCTTTTTTGTTTTTGCTTTGTTTGATGAATGTTTAGAGTAGATCTTTAATTTTCATCTGGCGACTCCACTAACCTTTTTCCTATTTTATTTTACAAAGAAAAATAAAAAATTGAATTTTTTGTGAAAGAATTATAATGCATATTTGTCTTGTTACATGGTGACTCCATTGAAGGGATAAAACCCTTGTATCTCAGAAATTTGTTGAGACTTGTTGTGTGTAGATGAGCTCATGCGACATAGTAAATTTTAAAGCTCAGTATTTGACAACTTGCATTTGAGAGCAAAACCATCACCCAATTGCATTCGAGAGAAAGAAACTGAAAAACTATGAGCACCAATACTCCATATATGACAAGGAGATGCTAGCCATCTTACATGATCTCACTAAATTCAGACAGTACCTGGTGGGCAGCAAGTTCAAAATCAAGACAGATCATAACAGCCTCAAGTACTTCTTGGAGCAGAAGGAGCTGAATGAGCGCCAACAGAAATGGGTCAGTAAGGTGCAAGCCTACGATTTCGAGATAGAGTATGTGAAGGGTAAGAACAATATAGTAGCTTACGCATTATCTAGACGACCTGCTTCATTATCTCTCATGAGTATATCCACAAATTGGAGGTCTCTTCTCTTAGTAGAGTATTGGATGGACAAATTCAGGGTGACAGGTATAGAATTATTGATGACATCATCTATTACAAGAGCAGGATATACCTCGTCCCAGAATCAGGCTTAAAAAAGAAGATCATACACGCGTCACATGACTCTCCATTATCAGGACATCAGGGTTTCTTGAAGACCTATAGGCAAATCCGAGAGAGGTTCTCATGGAAGGGTCTCAAGGGGGAGGTTATGCAGCACGTGCGAGAATGCAGCTTTTGTCAACAGAACAAGGTCGAACACATCCATCCAGCAAGGTTACTTCAGCCACTACCAATTCCGGAACAAAAGTGGGAAAGTATCTCCATAAACTTCATTACAGGGTTGCCCAAGGTCCAAGGGCGAGATTGCTTATATGTCATGGTTGATCGGCTGACCAAATTCGCCCATTTCTTTGCTATCTCATCCGATTACTCCGCAGCCCAGGGAGCCAAGTTATTTTTCAGAGAGGTCTTCAGATTACATGGGCTACCCAAGACCATTGTCAGTGATCGAGACAGTAAATTCACCAATGCCTTCTGCCAGGAGCTATTCAGATTGGTAGGGACAGAACTCGCTACAAGTACGAGCTATCACCCGCAAAGGGACGGACAGACCGAGATTGTCAACAAGTGGGTTGAAGGGTATCTGCGCAATTATGTAGCAGGCCTACAGAGGACATGGATTAAGTGGCTAAACATAGGGGAATACTGCTACAATACCACCTACCATATGTCTATCCGGATGACACCTTTTAAAGCATTGTATGGCTATGAGGCACTGAGCTTCGCAGATCTAGCTTTTGGAGACAGTAAAGCACCCAAGGCCAAAGATTGGATACAAGACAGTCAGGATATCCTTCAGATCCTGAGAGAGAACTTACAGGCAACACAGAATCAGCAGAAACTATACATAGGCAGACACAGGGTTGAGAGGAGCTTCGAGGTAGGAGATCTGGTATATTTACCGCTACAACCATACAGGCAATCTTCCCTCAAGAGGAAAGGAGCGGAAAAACTAAAACCTCGCTTCTATGGTCCTTACAAGGTAATTCAGAAGGGTCGAGAGGTGGCTTATGAGCTAGAACTCCAGGAGGAAAGCAAGATTCACAATGTATTTCATGTGTCCAGTCTCAAGAAAACATTAGGACAACACATTGCTCCATCCACTGAGTTACTTCCCTTAGATGATGAAGGGCTACTAGCACTGATTCCAGAGCAAATCCTCCAGGTGCGAGAAAGGAAGCTCCGAAACAAGGTGATTCGAGAGTATCTGGTGAAATGGAAGGAATTACCTATGGAGGATGCCACATGGGAAGGAGAGCAGGTATTGTAGCATCCTAGTTTGCAGTTGCTTGAGGACAAGCAATTTCAAGCGGGGAGGACTGTAATGTCCCCCTCTAGTTAAGCATCCAAAAACACCCGCTAACCTACTTAATTCCCATAGGTTTGAGCGGGTACTGCATGAGAGGGAATTGACTGAGGGCATTTGATACTTAGAGCAAAACACAACATTCATTCAGTGTCAAGTCATCAGTCGAATAAAAGAAGCCTTGTTTCTTTAGGCTAAAAAGTCAACATCAAAATAGAATTGCATGCATGCAAAAGTGAAGCAGAAACTCTAAAAGTGACATGCAAACCCTAAACGTACATGAGACTCTATTTAAGAGGGTTATGAGACCAAAGAAGATATCTATTGTTATTGTTGATTGATTTTGGAGTTTCGAGCAGCAGCACAGCGTGCAGCCGCGGCAGTTGGGGTTGGAGACGGTGTCTTCAGCTAGTGAGGGTTCTACAATTAGATATCTGCCCTAGTCTCTTATTGGGATAGGTCATCCAGGTTTATCCATTGCATCCATCATATACTACAGTATTCGAAGATTCAGCACATTCCGAAGGGTTATTAGTAGATCCACGTTTTGCAGCCGGAAGTAGCAAGGAAAACACAAAAGGATTCACTGGGCCCAGTAAACCCAGTCTTTCCTCCGCATGCCAGCTTCTTCTTTCTCAGCAGGCCTATCCTACGGTATGCAGTGATTATCAGCCATCAGTTTGCTCACCAGGAGCAGCTATCAGTCAAACAGATCAGTTGGGGGCGTGAGCAGCAAAACTGCCAATCAATTCACTAGGGAACTTAGAGGCAGCCAAACCTCTGCATGTGCGAGTCCATCTCTCTGGCATCAGCAAACGGACAAGCTTAGAAAGTTTCAGCCCGAACGGACCTCTCCTACAAAAACGTCACCTTCAGTCTGGAGGGTGTTTACGATACTACAGGGCGGTAACATCGGAGGAAAAGAGCATTATTAGACCACCCATCCGAATCCTTATGCATGCAACTATCTCTGGAGTCATTATCAGCCAGAATATCAGTGGTAAGTGTTAATTTCTCTCTGCAAAACCCTAACCCTAATTCAACTTTATTTTAGGGCATTTTTGCATGGCGAGTTTGCATGCACAGTTATTTTGCAAATTTGTATGAGATTGAGCGTGCGAGTCCGAACTATCATAGAACATTAGAGAATATCAGTATTTGAGATATTACAGTGGTATCAAAGCATGTTCCTTGCCAACTGTGGGCTTGAACATGAGAAGTAGATGAATACAGAAGAGGACACTTTTGTAACCTATAGGAAAAGGACTAGGTACATGGAGGAATTTGAGAGTATCCAACTAGAAGATACCAACTCAGACATGGACCCAACAGGTATACACTCTAACAGGGGAAAAGGAACGGGAGAAGATGAGGACAAAATGGAGTTTCCCAACCTAGTAAGCGCATTGCAAGACTTAGCCAAAGGGCAAAAGGACGTACTTAATGCAATCAACATATTATCGGTGAAACCAGAACAACCAAGTAATAGTAGTACACCTCTCTCACCGGTAGATAGCGGGTCTACAAGCAGTAGTGGGAAACATGCATACACTAATATGCAGAACACACCCCACATATATAACAGACCTTCCAGCGGACCTACTATGCCTCACTTATTGGCAGATGCAGTAGCAGGTCCAATCATGCAGGTAGAGCCTAGTGAACCCTTTGGGGGCTATTTGCAAGTATATAGGGACTTAGGGGATGAGTTTCATGCAACCATGTCTTTTTTAGATTTTTGCAACATGAAGAGATAGAACAGGCCCAAGAATTTCAACAAGGGATTCAATCATAACTATGAGTTGCAGAAAACCTTGGGCAGGTTGACCATCCCAAACTTTGATGGGGCTCACGGAGGCTCAACGAGGATATGGGTTCAGAAGTTGGATACCTATTTCCAACTCAATCCCATGGCTGAGACAAATGCCATTAAATTGGCTACACTCCACCTGGACGGAGAGGCTCATGAGTGGTGGTACCACGGATTAGTGGCATTGGGCCACAACACCATCCACTCCTATAGTGAGTTCACTCAGAAACTCACGGAGCAGTTCGACAGGAAAGATCCAGAGATACATTTCAGAGAGTTGGCTCAACTCAAGCAGACAAGTAGCGTCGAGGCCTTCATCTCAGAGTTCTAGAGGGTAGATGTTATGGTGACAGATGTGTTGAAGAGCAGGTTGACTATGTTGTTTACTGAGGCCTTGACAGAGCCACTACGGGGGTGGGTGAAAGCCTACAAACCCTCCACTCTACAGGATGCCATCAGCCAAGCCAAAGATCTCCAAGACTCAGTCCCGAAGAACAGGTTTCCACTCAAGACCAACTTTCCAATTAGGGACAAGGACAAGAAACCTTTCCAGCAGGACTTACCGAAGAGAACATGGTTAGACGATGACACTAGGAAAGACTTAAGACGGAAGAAATTGTGTTTTACTTGTCAGGAACCATGGGTTCCAGGACACAGGTGCGCAGGAAAGGCCAAGGCTCACTACATAGAGGTATATTCAGACAGTGAAGGGGAGGACTACGAGCAGGAAACAACAGAAAAATTGCGGGCAGCAGAGGAGGAGTCACTCCAGGGTGATACACCAAAGGGAGTTATTGCTACGCTATCTGGAGTACCTAAGTTCCATACTCTCAAGGTCAGGGGAATAGTACAGGGCCACATAGTGGGAGTATTGATTGATGGGGGAGCAACCCACAATTTCATTGATGCAACTTGGGTAGCCAAGAGGGGTATTTCGACAGAGAAGTTTGAGGGATTTACTGTAGCAGTAGCTGAAAACTCTAGCATGGAGTGCAACTATTGGATTCCAAAACTGAATGTCACATTAGGCAACTACCAGATGACAGATTCATTTTATGTAGTAGATGTGGCAGATACACATGTAGTATTAGGCATTCAATGGCTTTATTCAATAGGGAAATATACTACAGACTACCGGGCAATGGAAATGGAATTCCAGGGACCAGATGGGAAACGGGTAGTTTTGAGGGGCATGAACACTTATCCCCCAAAACCAGTCTCTTCACAGAGAATGGAGGCAGTGCTCAGGCAGGATGACATCGAATGGTCAGCATAATATTTTGTCACCTTTAGGAAACCTCCAAAGAACAACACCCAACACCCAGCAGATATTCAGGCCTTATTACAGAAACACGAAAAGGTATTTTAGGACCTTCCAGCAGGTAGACCACTAGACAGGGGATTTGAGCACATCATTGAGCTGGAGGAGGGTACACAGGCAGTCATCACCACTCCTTACCGGCATCTCAAAAGATATAAGGATGAGATCGAGAAGACGATCAAGGAATTAGTAGAGCTAGGATATATTCGGCCCAGTTCTAGTCCCTTTGCATCATCAATGGTCTTAGTTAAGAAGAAGGATGGCACACTGCGAATGTGCATCGATTACAGCTCAACAAAAAGACCATCAAAAACAGGTATCCCATTCCCAGGATTGATGAACTCATGGACGAGCTGTGGGGTGCCAAATACTTTTTAAAGATTGATCTTCGCTCAAGGTACCACCAGATCTGAGTAAGGGATCAAGACATTTCTAAAACAACTTTCAGTTGCCACTATGGTCACTATGAGTTCTTGGTCATGCCTTTTGGACTCACCAATGCTCCAGCCACCTTCCAATCGTGCATAAACCATACTTTCAGAGCTCAATTACGTAAGTATTTGCTAGTATTCTTTGATGATATTTTGATTTACAGCAAAACGTGGGAGGAATATCTGAAACATTTAGACGAAGTATTGAGCATTCTAGAAGAGCACTCGCTTTATCCGAAGATGTCTAAGTGTGAATTTGGCATGAAGGAGATGTTGTATCTAGGTCACATCATCAATGCAAAAGAAGGTTCATATGCAGAAAATCCGAGCTATCAGGGATTGGCCCACGCCAAAAACAGTCACGGAACTGAAAGGCTTCTTAGGCCTTTGCACATACTACTGGAGGTATGTTAAGGGGTTCTCCCAATTTGCCACACCACTCACTGATCTCACAAAGAAGGGGGCCTTCACCCGGACAGAATTAGCACAGAAAACCTTTGAGGAGATGAAAGTCATCATGAGTTCTTGCCCGGTTTTAGCACTACCAAGCTTCTCACAACCATTTGTAGTAGAATGTGATGCATCAAGGGAAGCGCTAGGGGCAGTACTGATGCAAAACCATCACCCAATTGAATTCGAGAGCAGGAAACTGAAAAACTATGAGCGCCACTACTCCATATATGACAAGGAGATGCTAGCCATCTTACATGCTCTAACTAAATTCAGACAGTACCTGGTGGGAATCAAGTTCAAAATCAAGACAAATCATAACAACCTCAAGTACTTCTTGGAGCAGAAGGAGCTGAATAAGCGCCAACAGAAATGGGTCAGCAAGGTGCAAGCCTAAAATTTCAAGATAGAGTATGTGAAGGGTAAGAACAATACAGTAGCTGATGCATTATCCAGACGACCCGCTTCATTATCTCTCGTGAGTATATCCACAGATTGGAGGTCCCTTCTCTTAGTAGAGTACTCCAAAAATAAATTTGCTTGTGAATTATTGGATGGACAAATTCAGGATGACAGGTACATAATTATTGATGACATCATCTATTACAAGAGCAGGATATACCTCGTCCCAGAATCAAGCTTAAAAAAGAACATCATACAGGCATCACATGACTCTCCATTATCAGGACATCAGGGTTTCTTGAAGACCTATAGGCAGATCCGAGAGAGGTTCTCATGGAAGGGTCTCAAGGGGGAGGTTATGCAGCACATGCGGGAATGCAGCATTAGTCAGCAGAACAAGGTCGAGCACATCCATCCAGCAGGGTTATTTCAGCCACTACCAATTCTGGAACAGAAGTGGGAAAGTATCTCCATGGACTTCATTACAGGGTTGCCCAAGGTACAAGGGCGAGATTGCTTATATGTCGTGGTTGATCGGCTGACCAAATTCGCCCATTTCTTTGCTATCTCATCCGATTACTCCGCAGCCCAGGTAGCCGTGTTATTTTTCAGAGAGGTCTTCAGATTACATGGGCTACCCAAGACCATTGTCAGTGATCGGGACAGTAAATTCACCAGTGCCTTCTAGCAGGAGCTATTCAGATTGGTAGGGACAGAACTTGCTACAAGCTAAGTCACACGGTTCGGGTTCGGGTTCGAGTTCGGCAAGGATTAGGTTCGATTCAGGTTCGAATATTCCGATGAGGTTCAGATGAGGTTCGACAATAGGTTCGACTATATATATATATATATATATATATATATATATATACTTTCTTCATATACTCCCCCTTAACTAATTTTCTACACCCCATCACCCATAGGATTCAAAGCACTTAGGTCACTATTCATAATTTCGTCACATATACTTTGTTGTTTATGACATTTCTGCTTACAGATTTGTACTTCTAAGAGTAGGTTTTGTGGTTTAACAACGGATTTACATGCTTCCCACAGCAGTAGTTTGTTCTTAGGGGTAAATCTATGTTCTTACTTGTTGTTTGGTGTGTTCTTATGTAGACTACAAGTATGATATTTCAAATTACAAGAGCATTTAATTTATAGACAACATTAATAAATAGAGAGCATTTAATTTATAGACAACATTAATAAATAGAGAGCATTTAATTTATAGACAACATTAATAAATAGAGAGCATTTAATTTATAGACAACATTAATAAATAGAGAGCATTTAATTTATAGACAACATTAATAAATAGAGAGCATTTAATTTATAGACAACATTAATAAATAGAGAGCATTTAATTTATAGACAACATTTAATTTCTTGGTATTGTTTTTTTTTTTGAATTTTTTTCAAATTAATTAAAAAAAAAAAAAAAAAATTGAACCTCAAATTTTTTTTCCTTTAGGTTCGCCTTTAGGTTCGGGTTCGGCTTTAGGTTCGACATTAGGTTCGTCTTTCAGGTTCGGCGAACCTAAACGAATTTCAATTTTTTTTTGAGGTTCGTCGAACCTCGAACCTCAAGGATTAGGTTCGGCGAACCCTGTGACTTAGGCTGCAAGTACGAGCTATCACCCGCAAAGGGACGGACAGACCGAGATTGTCAACAAGTGGGTTGAAGGGTATATGCGCAATTATGTAGCAGGCCAACAAAGGACATGGATTAAGTGGCTACACTTAGGGGAATACTGCTACAATACCACCTACCATATGTCTATCCGGATGACACCTTTTAAAGCATTGTATGGCTATGAGGCACTGAGCTTCGCAGATCTAGCTTTTGGAGACAGTAGAGCACCCAAGGCCAAAGATTGGATACAGGACAGTCAGGATATCCTTACGATCCTGAGAGAGAACTTACAGGCAGCATAGAATCAGCAGAAACTATACGCAGACAGACACAGGGTTGAGAGGAGCTTCGAGGTAGGAGATCTGGTATATTTACGGCTACAACCATAGAGGCAATCTTCCCTCAAGAGGAAAGGAGCAAAACCATCACAGGGGTATGTGATTGGTGGAGGGGAGCTCGAGATTGATCCTGCAAAGATGGAGGCCATCACTAAGTGGCCTACTCCTACAAATGTCACTGAAGTTAGGATCTTTTTGGGGACAACGCAAAACCTTTGGAAGTTCATAGCTTCATTTTCGGCTGTGGTTGCACCCCTCCTTTCCATAACAACCAACAACAAGGGGTTCGAGTGGGGAAAGAATCAATAGAAATCCTTTGAAAAGGTCAAGTGAACAATCAGCCAGGCACAATTCTTGCATTGCCTAATTTGCAGAAGCCTTTCAAATTGGAGACAAATGCAAGGGATTAAGCCATGGGAGTGTTCTGAAGTAAGGAGGAAGGTCGGTATGTTATCAATCTGAAATGTTTCATGGAGGAGTCTTAAGCTACCCTACCTATGATAAGGAACTCTATGCCTAGGTTCAAGTTGTTAAGAAGTGGAAGCACTATCTGATGGACAAGGAGACCATCCTTCACATTGATCATCAGCTACTGCAGTATTTGCAGGCCCAGAATAAGCTACAACAGACCAGACATTATAAGTGGATGGGATTCTTACAACAATTCCATCTCATCATCAAGTATAAGAAGGGAAATACAAACAGGTTGGAAGACATGCTCTCAAGGCCACCTACAGCCTAAATTACAGCTTTGAGAACTCTTCTACACATGGAACCTTTAACCCATGATGCATACAAAGAGGAGTACATAGAAGATGAGGTCTTCAAGGAGGTATTTCAGCAAATTCAAGGCCATTTCCATGTAGAAAGTGATAGCAACGCTAACTATCATCTCCAGGATGAGTTACTCTACAAGTTGGACAAGCTCTCTGTTCCTAAAGGCGAGAGATTGCAGCTTACCAAAGAGGCACACATCTCCAAAGTTACAGGGTATTTTGGTGTAGGGAAGACAGTTGCAAACTTACAGAGGTATGTTTACTAGCCTAAGATGCAAGAAGATGTAGCTCGGTTTATCAGAGGATGCATACTTTGTTGTAGAAGCAAGCCCAACAATAGGAAGCAAGGTCTATACCATTCCTTACCTGTTCCTACAAGAACATGGGAGAGCATCTCCATGGATTTTGTGGGTGGTCTTCCAACCACTAGGAAGGGACATGACAATTTATTTGTGTTAGTTGACAAATTCAGCAAGATGTGCATTCTTATGCCTTGCAAATAGACCATCAAAAGACAAGAAGCAACAAACATGTTCTTTGAACAAGTCTAAGTGCACTTGAGAATACCAAGGAGCATCATCTCAGACAGAGAGACCAGTTTTCTCAATATATTTTGGACTACACTTTGGGAAAAGATGGATACTAAGTTGAAGAGGTCTACAACATTCCATCCATAGACAGATGGACAAACGGAAGCAGTCAACAGGACTTTGGTACAACTTTTAAGGGGTTACAATCAGACGCATTTGTCGACTTCGAATGAAAATGTGATCTACATGCAACACTGTTATAACACAACAGTCCGCATTTCCATTGGGAAGTCCCCTTTTGAGACTTGTTTTGGATACTTGCCACCTTCACCTCTAAATGTTGTTTATGGACAACAAGGGGGAGTGAGGGAAGACACCACAGGTGAAGCAGTAAGCTGAAAAGTTCATTGATAAGATTAGGAAGATCCATTTACAAGTACAGGAGGCATTGAAGAAGTCACGAGAAAAGCACAAGGCAAGACATGACCAACACAGGGTTGAGAAAACATTCAAGTTGGGAGACAAATTATGGTTACACCTGAACAAGGAAAGACTACAGGGTCTTGGTAAGAAGATCAAGTATCTGAAATATGGTCCTTTTGAGGTATTGGATAAGGTGGGAGATAATGCCTATAGACTCAATCTACCCCCATACATGCGCATTTACTCTGTAGTGAATGTGGAAAATCTAAAACTCTATGAACCTTTCGTGTTGGATTAGGAACCTGAGCAAGTCTTACCTTCTGTAGAGGACTTAGCACTAGAGGCTCAAGCAGAGTTAGCAAAAGACACAGTGTTGCAAAAGAAGAGAACTACCCGATGAGAACAATATGAACTCTAGCAAGTGGGGCTGAAAGAACAACTAGGCAAAGCTAAATGGTACCCCAAGAAGAAGGTCGAGGAAATATTTCCTCACCTCATTCAGTAAAATCTTTTGGGGACCAAAAGCCTCCTAAAATGGGAAGGTGTGATCCAAAATGGATCAATATATAATTTGTCACCTACTTGGAGTTTTCGTGATCGAAAGATTGAATGAATTGGCTTGTAGGGCCCATTTTATGCGTAAGACTCATTTTCTATATTTGAGGTCTGAAACCTTTTGAGGCCTGTTTGAGGGTATAAAAACTCTGAGACCTTTCCAACAGTCCGAAGATTGCGTCAATCAGAGTGCATATGCAAAAGTTATGCCTCCCGCAATTTGACCTATCCAGCTCTCATTTCTCACACATGTGGATCTAGTCACATGCATATCTTCAAGAACATCCTAGAAGGACCAAAACCCTAACCCTAATTGGGAGATGAGGCTTGCAAAACCCGTTGATTGAGTTGTCATTGATGCCAACCTTGATACTTGCAGTGGCCCCTTGGGTTGTCATTGATGCCATCAAGGTCCCTATACTGCACAAGCTTAATGAACATGTATGGATTTGATCATGGACGCTTGCACATGCTCATTGTATCCTCTGTGGGGTACTTTGCATAGGTTGAAGTCCTTTACCCAGACATTGTGGTCAACTAGATGATAGCATTCACAAGTGCCACTATTATGGTTGATTAATGGTTGCATGACATTAGCACCCCTGCATATGATAGCTTGAGCATTGGAGTCCTCTCCATGGACACAAGTTGACTACATAGGTATGGATAATGACATGTATCCTCACACATGGTAACTTGGAGTTTTGAAGCTCATACTCAGATAGTTCATGGTTCATATTATTGGTTGATGATGGAGTCCTTAATTATGATGCTCCCATGCATATTGAATGATGATATCATCCTTGGCTCATACTTAATGAAGTGGAAAATCTCTTGGAGTTGTGATAGCCTTTGGAACCCATGCAGAAAGCAATGTTCCCCCAAGTTTCCGGGACATGGGGACGCAGGAGCGGGGAAACGCACATTCAGGACGCGTGGAGACCACCCCCAAATTTAGGCATATTCGAGGGGGGCATGGGGATGTCTCTNAAAAATAATAATTCATTTGATGTATATTAATGATTGTGCAATGTAAATACTAAATATATCAGTTTATTTTCTAAGTAGTACCAAGTAGGAATTGTAAAACGTGAAAATAATGGGAAAACATTAAAAAAAATTCCCAAGGGCATGGTTGGGGAGGGAAAGTTTCGCCCAGGAGTCCCCAAGTCCCCGAGACACAAGAAACGTGGAAACGCATCCCCGACCCTGCAGGACGCGTCCCCGTGGAACACTGGCAAAAATCCCTTGATGTACATTTGCATGGTATGGAGACCTTGACACTTGGATGTAATGGTATGGTCATATCTTTGCATATGATGACGTCTTTGAATCCCATTGCACTTGATTCACATGATGTTCTTCTTGCTTGGAGAAGCCCTTGGATGTGGAGCCCATTGCAATGATTTTGATACACTTGGCAAGTTTCTTGTAGTGGATACACAATGTTAACGTGAAACCCTTAAGCACTTGAAGATGCCTTCAAGATGAATTCAAGTCAAATCTAATGTCCTGCAAAAATTAAAGAATTTAAGGGTATTAGATCAAGTAATTGCAAATAAGCCCATCATAAGAGGATAGCCCCATATTTACCAGATTCGGCCCTAGGCCTAACCGCACCCGAATCAGATTCTTCCGAATCGGATTCTTCCACCTCATTTTGACTAATATAAAGTTGTTTACATAGGATAATTAAGGTTAATTAGGGTTAGGGTTCTGAATCCCCGATTCTTGATTTTGGGATGAGTGTCGCACTTGTATCAGATTCTTTAGCCGATTCTGATCGCACCCACGGTTTGTGTAACCTTGGATAGCCTCGTCATGTCGTTTCCAACGAATAGGTAGCATGCCACGTGGTTCCTCATGGTTGATGAGATATGAATTTTTGAAGTTGGCATACCCCACCTTTTTGGCTTAGCCGACCAAACAAAAAATATAAAATATAAAAAATGAAAAATGACAAATTCATTATTTTAGGCCAGGTTGGCCCCATAAAATTGGGGGTTCAATTCTATATAAATACACCTTTAATCCATTCATTTAACATACGAATTGAAGAAGAATTTAGCTCTGATTTTTGTTTTTGAGCTGAGGAATTTCAAGTACACAGTCTAAGGCAGCAGCAGTGTGTAGCAGTCGCAGTAATACTTTGAAGTTTTTTTTCTATCTCTGATTTTCGGGCAGCAGCTGATGACTAGAACCAGCAAGACATACGGCCTTTCGTAAGGCCTGTTTTTTGGGTAATTGAGGCAGCTTTGGACAGACAATAAACTGAAGAGTAATGAAATACTTAGTCATTACACAGGATGTATGATAATGCTTGCACATATGATGATTACACAATGATCCATTCAGTATGCTAAGTACTCAGTGAAATGTACAGATGATATGATGTGGTAGTGAACACGAACTGTTGAGTTATGGTGTAACTCAGGATGTCCTCCATGCAGACTGCTTAGAATGGAGGCACCTATCAACTCAGGCAGCAGGGTAGAGTGTGTGATGCGCTCTACCATGGTTCATGGATCCAGCAGTGGAGACATGCTGTTTATCTAGTCACTTTTGCAAGTTACATGCAAAAGTGCATGCATGCAATTCGATTTTTGCCACCAAAAGTGAAATTAGGGTTTTGGAACCCTAATTAGGATTTGGTGACCTAATTTCAAGTTGACTTATAAAAAGACATTGAGGGTGCATAAGCAATTATCTTTTGTGTGCATCAGGAGATCAGAGCAGTTGTCAGTAGCAGTTGACCAGAGGAGGACGTACCATCTGAGATAGTTGGGGACGTGTTCCAGAGGGCATTGGAGGATCATATTCTCAAAGAGTGAGGAGATCCATCATCAGGGCAGTGAGAGAGAGAGTCTCCATTGAACATATTCAGAGACTGAAGAGCAACAGCAGCAGCAGAGTGACCAGCTCGTGGAGGATGTGAGCAGCAACACGTCACACGTGTGGGACATGAGGGAGTTGTTGCACACCTGTTGAGGGAGCAGAGAGGGCCCAGAGTCTTGTGGGGTTTCTTCAGTGATAGAGGAAAGTCATTCTGTGATCAGTCAGAGTCAGATTGATAACAGATCAGTTGAGTTGTGCCTCTAAGGAGTGAGGACGCAACTGTACAGTTGGGGCACGTTTTCAGTGTTGGAGGACGTTTTCCTACTTTCAGACCTAAGCAAAGCAGAGCAGACAGCTGGGAGAGCATTCTTCAGAGATCTAGATAGAGAGTGCAGTGTTCAGTGACTGACAAAGCTTGAGTTGAGAAAATCCAGCGTGAGGGTGTGCTGCTGGGGGGGCATTTTCCAAGGGCAGCAGTTGCAGCTGCTGCAGATCTAGGGCTTTGGCCCTTCAGGTTCATCCACTTGGATCTAAACTCATTCTGTACCTCTTCTATATTTATCTATTTGCTCTTGGCTCGAGAAAGTAGAAAGCCCCACAGTTTGCTGGTTTTCCCCATTGGGGTTTCCAGGGTAAAATTTTGAAGTATTGTTCATGTTGATTTAGAGAATATTGTTGCCAGTTTTGATTATCCTGACTTCTCAGAGTAAGTGGAGAGCTTTGAGAAAAATTTACACGAAACAAATCACCGAGCATCCAAGTTTGAAAAGTTGTGAGGTAGTCAAGTTGAATTTTTGTTGAATACCAAAGAGCAGAAGAAAATTTGGAGGAGTTAGGCAGCAGTCTATGCTCACTACACAGTAACATACAGTGACATGAAGACAAGCTATGACCACACAGTGATGACTGGGTCTGTATAGATTGATATGGTAAGTACTCAGTGACTACACAGTGGCCTACAGTGATATGATGACTTGCTAAATACAAGGTGATAAAGGCATGAGATGTTCAAGTCTCTAAAGCAGCCTGAACTCAGCATGAACTTTGAATTTCATCTGCTGTAACAAAAAAAAGGAGGAAGTAAGAGTAACTCATGGTCAAAGGCATAAAAGAGTTCCTTTCAGACTTAACTCTAAGATAAGCTCTACAGTTATCAACAACAGCAAATTGAAGTTTTATAAAAGTTTATCTCCGATTTTCGTGGGTTAATGAAGACTGAGGCAATTGCAACATTAAGTTAGAGAATATGCAAATACATTGTCAAGTGTTTTGTACACTGCTGATTTATATCAAAATCAGCAGTGTCATGATATTAGAGAATATGCAAAAACATTGTATTGAAGAAATAAAATAACAAACATTGAGATAAATAATTTGTATTCAAAAAAATAATGTTAAAACATAATGAAAATAATAAAATATATTGAAAAATGTACAAAACGTTTGAGTAACAATAAGAGATAGACTTCCTGGTACAAGTATAATGGTAAAAATACTGTTCTTTGTCTTCAGTATTATAGAAGCTATACAAACATACACACAAATATAAATACATAAAACAATACCTGGTCTCCAATTTCATCCATGATAACCATGCTAGGGAGCGATCGGACCTTCAAAAATGTTATATACAACCACTTACTAAACAATGGCAGAGGAAAATGCCTACTTCAGCATAAATTCAGATACAAAAATTCAGTCTTGGCAATTTTCAGTGGTTAGAAAAAAAATGGAAAGAATTAGAAACAAAAACAATGTACAAACCAAACGTGAAAGAGATGCCAAAGTCAACGAGCAAGATGCCACATCAGCAACTACACGACGACGAAGTAGCACATCCAGCTCCCTGCAAGTATTGATTTACAACTTCATTTATAAGATAAGATTTCTTCTGCTTCATAATATTCAGCATGCTACCTATCGACATCGAGTACTAAATCAAATAATATCTTTGAATCACCTGCAGAAAAAGGAACATGGAAAGGAGAAAAAAGGATTCATCTGAGACATTATCCTATATTCACATTTAGTTAACAAAATAGACAATTCTAAAGTAATTATACTATATTCACATTTAGCTAATGAAATAAACAATTCCAAAAGTAAATTTAATCTACTCTTCTACAAATGGGATGTTTTAAGATTAGTTCTAAAACTCTAACAATTCCATAAACTATAACAATATTTTAGGCATGTCTACCAAAGTTATAGCTATGTTTAGAGAAAAAAAAATTAAAATAGCTAAATCAAAGAATAGAGTAACAGAACTATTATTTGTTGGTGGCAAGCTATCTGGTCATATGGGCCAACCAAAAGCTTTCTTTCTAGTTTATTTTCTCATTTGCACTGTTATCACATATATTGTAGCTGGGCTACCATGATACAGCATGCAGCATACAGATTGTTCTCTTTACTCTTCTGTGCTAAACATTCAGATGGGATACAGCATGGACCATTATTACAGTATGAGCCATTCAGTAGCACATGCAGAGTATTTCCTTGCCATGACTGAGATCTCCTTGTCCATTGAGATGACTTTGGCAATGACATAGTTCATTCGAGCAGAACAGCAGAGATGGTACACAGTTCACAAATGGGCACATCAGGTAGAGATATGAATATGGTGAGATCAGGTATATTGCTTCTTGGTAGGCTTTTGCTCTCTGATGTATACTAACACCTTTCACTTGTTCTTCTATGATGATTATGGTGACTAGGCTTATACGATATGTTCTATTGATGATTAACTTGTGTTGAGAATGATTAGAGAATCTAATGTTGAAGACCATTGCTTATGCCATGCTTTACACAATTTTTAGTCTACATTGCTATGTTGGTTCCATCTATGTTGGTTCCATGTGTCACTTGTCCCCATCCATCCAGTCTCATCCATGATTGATTTGTCACATGACTTATGACTGGGACCTATGAAATTAAAGATCATCTTCCCCACTTTGACCCCTGTGCATGATGGACTCCATGTTTTTTTGTGTCTCTAGCTAGGAAGTATGTGGCTTGGCCAAAGTGGCCAGGTTCACCAGATGGTTTTCCTTTAGTCCTCAAAACAAGCCCTCCTACCAACAGTGTCTTTAGACACTAAAGCATCGAAACACATAAATGCCATATCTAAATGATGCAAAGGTAAGCTGCGATTAGTAGTGCTTTTAAGCACCAATGCCTATATACATATATGTTATAAAACTAGTCAGTGGCCAAAGGATGAGCACTCGTTCATAGTAGGATGTAAGGCTCATTTGTCTCTAAAGGGCAAGAGGGTAAGACAAACTCGTCAAGGTTATGGACACTCGCTGGCAACGAGGCTAGGACTTGGTCATTTTCTGGAGCCCAGAAGGCTTTCTGGGGCACCTACCTTTGTAGGTTGGCTAGCATCTTGTGTTAAAGTTGAATTCCTTAAAGTTAAATGTTACAAATTGTTAAATCTTGTTAAAAAGATACCCGCTAGACTCTAAAGGAAACAAGCCCAAGTACTTTATCCATTTGTGAGACACCACCATCCCCTATTGTTATCTGTCATGCATATGTCACTGTAGTTGTGTATAATTGTTGTCATTCAGAGAGATCACATGGTCAAAGTCAACTAGAAGTCATTACCTTTTTTCCTAAGCCTTATTTTCCACCTTCACCCAACATTAGCAAATTGATTAAATTTTGTAAGTATGGCATATACAAGGGATTTCCAGAAGATTCAAAGATTTTTCAAAGACACATGTATATTTTATTGAATTATTATTATTACTATTGTCACCATGATTCTAATTAGCATGATTTAAGTCGGGTTTTAATACACATCTTGGAGTAGTTCTTACATTGGATGCATGCAGGATCGGCTCAGTTTATCATCTCACCTTTAGTTTGGGTATTTTGACCTAGTCAACCCAGTTGACCAAGTCAAACATAGTTCTCAACACAGTGACTACAAAAATCAACAGTGGTTATATAAATATTTGCTCCAGACATACCTAGGACCAATACTGCAATCTTAGTTTTCAGAGTTTGGCCCCAGTTTTCATGATCAATGATTATTATCACTTTATTATTGATCAAATCACATTTTATTTACAGATTGCAAATCAATTAGCTCTCTTAGGGCGCTATAGCGCTCCAAGGGGTATGAATAGTCACCATTAACATTCTACCATGTCTCCAGACACTTCTTTGCAGTCAGTTTTCCCTAGTTCTCAGCCTGGAGAAAGTTATGATGATTTTTATTATTTTCAAAGGTTGTACCACTAAAAAATGAATTATGGAAATCACTGAAGAAATCGATTTGGGTTGTGTGGTCAAGGAAATGGCAAGGAAATGCTTCCATATGATTTATTATGACTCTCCGAACATCTCTACACCAATTTCACTCAGTTCCATGCTTTGGATTATTTATTTGGCTCTCCGAGGACGGACATCCCTATGGGGCACCCCTCACCTTGGTCATTTGATGTATTTCATTGATATATCTTATGTTATGATGTTGTATTGGGGTCTAGGGTGAATTGAGCCCCGAAGGCGACCCCATTGATGTATTATCATGTTATATCCTAGCACTATGATGTATTACGCCTCACTTAGGAGTCCTTGGGAAAAAGTGCGCCCACATTTGACTTAGTCATCTATCCATGTATTGATCCATGTAAAAAAGTTAAAAATTAGATCTCCACTGTTGATGATGCCTTAATCTCAACCGTTGGATGGATTTTGTTATTATGTGGACACACTATTGATCTATTTAACAGTTGTGATCCCCCCATTGTATCCCATCGGGAAATTTGGCTACTGGCTTTTGGAATAGAAAAAAATATTTCGGCAAAAATTATGGGGTCTCTTGTGTGGAATGTTCTTGATTCGTCATTGCATCATCTTACACTGTGAACTCTTGGAGAATATTTGGTGAATATCTTTGCATGCATACGTTTTGGTCTTTTTGGAGAGGAGTGCATTGTTGAAGACGTGGCTTCTTTCTTTTTGTTGTGGTTTTACAGGGAGTTGTCTATTGTGCATTTTGTCAATTGATATGCTCTTTTACTCTGTTGTGATCGCATTTCTTTCAAGTACCGCAAATTGATTTCAGTTGTTTGCTTGTGCAGGAGAGAGGGGCGTATTGGTCATTTGGAGCGACTAGGTAAAGCTTGGATATTCACCGGATCTTCGACATTTGGGAATTACTTCGTAAGAGTGTCACAATCTTGGCATTCGCCAAGTCCCAGCCTCCAGGTACGTTTTGCTTTTAGTTTTCTCTAATTTTAATTTCCAATCCACCTGACAAAATAAAAAATAAATAAAACCCCCTTTGAACTTTTGGTGTCTATTCATTTTCCATCTCATTGCATTCTTAAGTCAACATCACCTTTTGGGTATGTATGGGAACACATTGTGTAGTGCTTACCTTCATTTCTGCCCATTTTCTATAGTGACTTCTGCAGGCGAGTGACATGGGAACACAGTGTACAGGTGGGTGTTGGTCAGCAAACAACTTGCACTGTCTTTTGCAGATCTACACCTTCTTCGTTTCATTTTGTGGTCTCACTATTTTCATCTAGGATCCATAATTTGTGTGGTTGTTAGTCCCCTTTCCCACAATTACTTGCTGACTTAAACCCCTTCAAGTAATTGTCCTGATACCCCCGCATGCTTTTCTTCCTTTCCTATCTTGATCCAACTATTCTTCCCACCTTTCTATTTAGTCAAATCTTCTTCTTTTCTCTCATTTATCCCCCATCTTTCTATGCTTGCTTACTTTTACTCTTATATATCCTACCTTATTTCTTCAAAGGATGATATTTACTTGACAGATTTCACAAAAAGCATGCAAAACAAGCATTGGGTAAATCCAGATAGAATCAGGCTTCTATACATGCATTAGCCCAGGTAAACAAAGTTGAATCTTGATTAGAATATTTCTTGCTGGATCAGCACTAAGTTCCATCCCAAGCCCAAGAGTTCAGTATCATTGACTCTCCCTCCTTTTTGTTCCTACCAAATGGCAAATAGTCTTCCAAACAGTTTCACTGTTTTGTGAATACATGCTCAGCAATCTTCTGGTAGTCTTCAAAACTCAATCGAAAAAGGGATACCTGTGCTGAGAAACAAACATTACCAACAAATCATCTCTCCGAGGTTGCCCAAAGTTTCTCGCTTCTGGAATCATCCAAGTTCATTAGCGAGGAATCATGATACCCTACGCTGCATCTTCGAATCCAAAACCACACAATTTTATCCCTTCCCAAACCCCGAAGAAGACTTTATCCGACGTCCTATGGATTCCCAATTCAAAACGTTTTGTTGATAAATATCTTTTACACCATTTTTAAAAAGTATAAGATGGCAGTCTTTTTCTCTATTTTTTCCAATTCTGATTTGACTTCAAGGTCCTCTTGAAGCTCCATATCAAATTCTCCAAAAATTATCTTCTCTATTTCCAAAATCAATTGATCACCCCTTTAATTGATCACATCATCTGCTTCCTGTTCCATGACAACTGACTCTACACATTTAATTGAGAATTTGTTAATCATCCATCTTATATACCTCTTTCGGGTATAAGTACACACTTCTCTGTCAACCAGGGGATTCAACTTGAGGTTAGGGCACATCTTATCTCATCATTTTCTGCCATTTAGGATTTTCTGCCCAACAAAAAGGAACCTTGTTGCCATCCCCTTCAATACTTCCTCCATGACCCCCATCAACCCATGAGCCTATAGATTATTTTTGTTGCTTCAGGAAAATCCTCCAGTGACATCTCACTGGTGGCCATATATCCAAGTCTCCAAGTTGGCTCACAAGCTCACTATATTTGAGTTTGTTAGAAAAACATTAGGCAGAAACAAATTTTGACACTTTGCCACAATGAGAATAAGAAAATTAAGAAAATAAGAATGAAAGTAAGAAAATAAGCTCCTTAGTTGCAAGTGAGAATGAAAATAAGAAAATTAAACTAAATGTATCATGCAATAGAGTGCAAAGAAACTCACCATTTTGAGAAACCTGTATCGCTGGCTAAAACAGTTGATATATGCATATTGGTATCATCTGGGGAAGTTGGTGGAAGGCCTAGAAGTGTACGTATTTGTCCCACAACAACTTGCATTACTGGTTCAAATTCCTGATCAATGTTTATCATGCCTTAGTAGAAAAATAAAAACCATGAAAGCAACATTCTTACATCACTTAGCTATCTTAAAAAAAAAACAATTTGACTCCTCTATTCAATTCATCCTACATTCATACAACAGTATAGATCATTTATGAGCCAAAGAATCTGCAGTCCTGCTAGTCAAAAGTGGGTCCAGAATATACAGATACGACATATTAAAAGAAAAAATCATTAGGTCACATTCTTTATAATAGTACAGGATTTTGACCTCTGCTGAAAATGTATGCCTTTTCGGTTTGATGATCCCAATATTGCTGAGACAACTTGAAGGGTTCAGGACAATGATGCCACCCCATCCCTTTAAAATACAACAGACAACAAAAGTAAGCTTAATGACGCAATATCAAGAATAAAAATCAGCTGAATAATACTTTTGTAAGAAAGCATGTATATTTTACGAACATGGAAAAACCCAAATCATTACTCACAGGAGATGTAAATCCATTAGTTGGAGAAAGTTGTCCATTAGGAAGTTTCAAATGTAGAGGGCACTCCATAGCTGATGGTATATAGCTGCATGAATATCAGATAAGTTCAAGTATGTAGATTTTCACAGTTTGTCTTAGTTCTAATATAATTTCTGGAAATTAAACTGTGTTCAGAATCCAGATAAGTTGACAGAATAGAACAGTTGGAGAATTCACAAGGAATAACAAAACTAGCCAGTCAAAGAAGTGAAATTCATTATTCAAGCTATCTAGGAACATCGTGTCCTAACCATTAATAAGAAACAACAAAGTAAATCCATCATATCAACCAATTTCAACCCAGCTCGGGCATCAACCTTCTCAATACCACTATATAATGAATCATGCAATGAGAGAAAATCCTTAAAATGACCACAGATGACAAGATACAAGACATGACTGGGAATGAGAAACCTGATTAATTTAATTCCATGAATCAGTTGTCAAGCAATCAATCCAAAGACTTCTATACCCAAGCAAATCCTGAAGTAAGTGGTTACTCATAAGGGGTTTTGCAGATGGCCCAGCTCAAAAAGGGAGTTATCCTTTATCGTTTACCATTTTGGGGTACATTACCTGGAGATTCAAGGCATTAAATATTTCGTATATTTTGCAATCTCACTTTTTCCAGAATCAATAGAGCTGCATTCTCTAGTCTTGCTATTGAAGCTGTTTGACTGTAATTGCTGTACAAAAGCAACATTTTGCATGGGCAATTGTGGCTTAATTATTTGTCAAGAATTGCAATCTTTAAGGTATTTGTACATCTTCAATGTTGTTATATTATTTTAGAACAAGTTTATGGTATATATTTTTGTCTTATGTACAAGATGCTTATCTAATCATCTAGTTCCAACATTCGCAATCACATAGGTAGCTTACACAGTTTTCTTCAGTTGAAATGTAACCATATAATCCAATTTATGACTAAATGATATGAAATATAAGCACTCTTGCAAATCAAACCCATATTCCATGTCAAGATAATCAATTTTCCTCTGACAAATGAATTGGCAATACCATGCAATTATCTGCCACTTCATTTTCCCGGATTATCACAATGGTTTGCCTCCAAAATCCACAGCAGAGAATCAGAAACATTTAAAACAATAAAGAACAATGGTTGAGCTTATAATTGCTTCGAAATTTAAAATGACAAAGCAATTTTATGTTTACCACAAAATATTTCGACATTCCAAACAAATAAAAGCTCAACATGAAAAGAATCAAGATAAGAAATAAGAAAAAGAAAAAGAGAAATACATTGCAAAATGCAATATCTTAGAACGCCCAGCAGCAGCAACAGATGTATCCAAGTGCCATTCATTGGAGTTAACCTGCAACATTTGAATCAACAAAGATTTGTTTAAAGAAAAGAAATATTGCATTCCAGTGGTAAGAGAAACCACTTCTATGGTTAAAAAAAGGCAACATCTAGAAGCAAAAATTTACAAAGGCAGGAGCTGAAAGCAATCCAAGCAGCCTCTAAAACCAGTTCTTGTATCACTCTAGAAAAAGCAATGAGTTGTAATTCCCTATAAGAAAAAACTTTTGGTGACTGAGAATATCACAATATTTATTGGAACATTAGTGGGTAGATAATGCTAAAGAAAACAATAATATTGAAAAACATTGCAAGGTTAATAAATACAAGAATCCAAATAACATGCCTTCTTCTGACAGTGTGTACTTATTTGCTCCATGGTACCCCAAACTTCTATGTTTGCTTGTTATATCCTATCAAAGTTGTCAGGGTTCAGCTCTGGAGTCATGGTATTTTGTATAGATGTGGATTCAGGATTCAAATTTTCATAATTTTGTTTCACATGTTCAGAATCTTGTGGATTTGTAGAGGCTCTCACTCACACACACATGCATGCACACATGCTCTGAGATACAGGACAGTAGAGATTTGCCAATCGAGGCATGTTAAGCTCCCTCTTCCAAACATTCATAACAGCAGTGCTGCTACACAGATGTGAGATATGGGGCCAATCATAACTAGAAACAGATTGGGTTAGATTGAGATAGAGCAGAATAAAAGTAATCGCTCCATGTGAGATACATTTAGGAGAAAAGGGTTTAAACCAAATAGAACTCAACACAATAAGGAAACCAATATTATACAGACAAAAGTTGCAGACATGGACCACAAAAGGGTGCCCAACAAGATCTGCCAGAAAGACTTAGAAAGAAGAAAAAACATGTGGGAACTGAAATGCAAGATGTGATTTGACAGCTAAAATATAGTTGAATAAAGATGCTTGATAGATATAAAGCCTTAAAGGAGCTGAAGATCGGAATCCATTTACAAGATTGTTACAAAAAAGGAAAATGGAAAAGAAACACCAAGATGAAGTAGCAGTACTACAGAGACAGCTTCAACTGAGAGGAAGAAATCAGAATTTAAGATTACTTGAAAGTAAGAAAAGAATGGAGAGAAAAGCAAGTTTTGGCCCATATAAGAATTAGATCACATAGATTAAGATTTACCACCGGTTGATTATCACATCCAAAAAGGATCACCATCATTGTGTGGAACAAAGAGATCCACTGCCATATGATGAGAAACGAATCTAGACTCATCCACATCCAAAAAGGATCACCATCATTGTGTGGAACAAAGAGATCACTAACATATGATGATAAACGAATGTAGAATCATCTATAAAAATAGTGTGACAGATCCTGCGGACAGGTGAAAAGAGACTTCATCAAAGAAGGTGAAAAAATACTTAGCTTTCCCATGATAACAACTGATCATAGACCCAGAAAAGTCACTGTGAACCAACTCAATCACTGAGAGGTAGGCCTTGCATCACAATAAAACGACCCATCCACTGGACACCCACCAACTCTTAGAACATAAATGATGTCTCCAAATGTGGTGGGGTCAATAATGAGATCGTCGCATCTCGGAACATGTAAGGTTCATTAGGCAAAATGCACCGCCATTGTGCACCATAAGGAGAATCCATCAATCTAGCAAATTATAGAAGAATACATCAATAACAGGAGGTACATCAAATTATAATAGATAAGATAACATAACATAATTGTATTAATGTCCAACCAATGACCACAAAATTAGGTCAATGGGACTATCTATTGTCAAGATGTCAGTACAGAGTGGGAGCGCTAAGGTGGCTCCTATATAAAGCAAGATGTGAAACCCTATCATAAAGCCAAAAAGAGATATCTCCAAAGATGGAGAGCCAACCCAAAAGAGATAATTACAAAGAGAGCCGATACAAAAGAAAAATGTACAAGGAGGGAGGAATTGGGATCTACGATACAAAAATGATGAGAATGTCATGGCACATTGGTGATTGGAGACACTGGGAGCACTGGAAGCGTCTCTCCTAACCACCGAGGCCAAATGAAGGAAACTCTAAATAGTAATCTGCCTGAAAGAAGAATTCAAAGAACTAGAAAAAGAGCTATAATGAATAGTGTCAGACACAATGGCTCACCGAGAGGGGGGGGGTGAATCAATGAGCTTATACTTAATTCGAATTTCAACTTCAATCAAAATCTCATATCTTCATTCAGACATTTACTACATTATCCTATTCATCAATAACCAATATCATTAATCATTCATCAAGTTAAACATATAATCATCAACACATTGCACAAGAGACACAAGATATAATATTTGTAATCTTTTTGTATTTCAAACAGCTGCGACCGTGAGACAATTCAGCACCTAATGAAACAAAGAGTGCCAACTCCTTATCTAGGACCCTGCCTAGTTTTTCTTAGAACCTACTAAGAAAAGAATACAAGACCATGCTTGTATTTACAAGTACACATACATAACATCTTAATCATCACAATCACATCACTCATACATTACTTCATTACAACTTTGTCCACAATTGCATCATCCTCTTGTCGTCGTTCTGCCTGTAGATTCTTATTAATTCTGTCCACAACACAACATGTCATTGCCACTGCCCTATTTCCATTCTGTCCATAAACTCTACATTGTCCACATGCACATCAAATCAACCAGTCTGTCCAAGCTTCATCATGCCCATTTTATCATGTCTATGTTGGAGACTTTTCCAAAGACACAAAGACCATCAAGGGTTTCAATTATGCAGCATAGGTGCCATGTTCCCCATGTCAAGAAGTTTAAGCCATGTCAAGTCTTCAATTAGGTAGTTAATCATCTTTGCCACATCATGCATATTCATAATTGTCAATAAGCTTCAATGACATGTACATCAAGCCACCAAATACATATGTGATCATCAAGTGCAAGAGGACTTCTTTATCATGGGCTTCAACATGTTGTTCAAGGGTTTCATCTTCATGTGTGTGGGCTTCTCAGCACATCCACATGGGCATGGGCTTCCAGAACATCATCAAGGTACCTCCACTTAGCTTGTGGGCACTAAATCAACAAGCAACCATGTGTGTGTGCTTCATGACCCCATTAGGCCACAAATGACCACAGAATGGGTCATTTGAACCACTTGGTGTTTCAATACCCATATCATGCCATGTCATCAACTTTTGTCACTCTTTTGTCTCCTTGTCACTCCTTTGTCATTAATGGGTGTCATCAATGACAATCATAGACAACCATATTCATCAATCTCCCCCTTTGTCATTGATGGCAACCAACCAACTTCTTCTTCTCCCCCTTTGACATTAATGACAAAGGGATGATTAGCCATCAAAGGCTTCAGAATGCCCAAAAAATAACAAATTTATCTTTAAAAACTTCAGGAAATCATATGCTGAGTTTGATCTTCCATCACTTGCCATCTTCAAATTCTTATAAGTATATGTATATACTCCCCCTTTTATGTAGACTTCTTGATTTGCTGAGTTGGATCTGTTTGTGATGGATTGATCCGGAGGATTATTCATCTTTAATTTACACTGATCCAATATGGTACAATGGTATTTAATCTATGGTTCAAAGAACATAACACATGTTTTAACTCACAGACTTAGCTGTGACACAGATTTAGCTGTGACAGACTTAGCTATGACACAGATTTAGCTGCGACACAGATTTAGCTGCGACAGACTTTTCACACTGCTGTGACAGACTTAGCTGTGACACAGATTTAGCTGTGACAGACTTAGCTATGACACAGATTTAGCTGCGACACAGATTTAGCTGCGACAGACTTTTCACACTGTTGTGACAGACTTAGCTGTGATAGACTTTTTACACTTGCTGCGACATGGTGAAGTTAGTGGTGACATCAAACGGTTACGTTACGTGTGATGCTATGGTATGGTGCAACAT
Organism: Pseudotsuga menziesii; assembly: GCA_001517045.1. Taxonomy (NCBI): domain Eukaryota; kingdom Viridiplantae; phylum Streptophyta; class Pinopsida; order Pinales; family Pinaceae; genus Pseudotsuga; species Pseudotsuga menziesii. The sequence goes on along the minus strand of LPNX010344728.1, from coordinate 109,386 downwards.
ATGTGCGTAACGGTCATTGCAACGTGTTGTGAATCAACATGTGCGTGGAGTTAGTTGCCACGTTTCAGGGATATGGAACGTCGTGGTAACATAATGCTTGTGCAGTGACTTGGCCGAATTGCATGGTTCAGCTTAGCGTATGGTTGTAACAATAATAATAAATAAATAAATAAAAGATAACAGCTGAGATGATGGAATCGAATCGGTTACTTATCCCTCACGCTAAACTCTTAAATAGAGGAGGTTGGCCACCGAGAAGGGAGCGGATTGTTTTGGAGCGCAGAGTATCGTTTCTCTGTTATGAGAAGCTTAGAGATCATTTTTGCTGCGAAGTGTCTAGATGTTGTGCTGTAGAAGTCGACATTCTCTGTTATATTTTAGCTTTCTTTATCTTTGAATGCTGATTGTAATTTCGAGAGAAAGGTCTTAAAGATTTTGTACAGCATTCTGTTTACAGTTGCTGAAGTTGTTTCCAGAACCATTTTGTACCATTTTAAAAAGATTAATTGGATCGGTACCCATTGGAGAGGGACCCGGAGACGTAGCCCAGTGGAGGGGGTGAACTCCGTTATCAACTTCTGTTTGTGACGCTCTGATTCTGTGCTTCCTTATTCTGTTTATCATTTTGTTTTCCATCTGTTTTCAGTATTTAATTTCTGTTAATGCTATTCCATTAATTAACCTGTTGAACGCATTCTTTTAACACAAACTTTTGATGCACACAAGTTGAGGTCCGACGGATCATGGATGTTCTGCTATCTTGTTGGGATGCTGAGTTTTGCTGCTTTTCTTCTTTCCTTATTGCTCCCCCCATCAAGTGTAATGCTGTAGCTGCTTAAAACAAGCTCCCCCTTGATCTTCATTTTATTGCATTGAAAAGTCAAGTTATGCTACTGCTGTAGGTGTCCAAAATTCAGATAGAAGTGTGTGCATGCAAAACCCCAGTCATCGTTGAGAAAGAGCCAAAGAAAAATTGACACAAATCTCAGTCACAAACCAGCCACAGTTCAATTCATAAATCTATTACTTTGGTTGTCTAAATATTCTCCAATTAATGGAGGCCTGAATTTTGCCATCTTCAGATTTCACATACATGCTCCCCCTAACTGGTATGCTAATGTCCAGTAAATTCATAAATGGTAAGCATACATCAAGGACAATCCTCCAACCATCATCATGTTGCCTCACTACATTTGCTTCGATTATGAAATCACTGCATATTATCCTTGCTCCCCCTATCAACATACTCCTTTTCAATTCGGACTGAACAAGATTTTCTTCAATGGTCTGCTGAACTTGTCATCCAAACTGTCTTCTTCAGAAACAAAGATTGATCACTATGTTTTCTGCTACAGCCTTTTGAATAAGCTTCAAATTCAATACTTTGGATGTTTGGACTAAGCCTTGATCTCCATAATGTCACAAACTTGTATGACTGCCTTACTGATGCAAATTTTTGAAACAAATGCTACTGTTTTTGCCATAAAACTTAGCTTACTGTCATAGCTGCAACTATATGCTCACACATTGGATTATGTGTGTGTCAATATCACTTTATCATCATTATATGCAACATTAGGTGTTCATCAAATCAAGGTCTGAACATGCATCATGGTGTCACTCTTGCACACATTTCCAAACACTCGCAAACTGTGGATTCAACTCTGGTTGCTTCAGCACGTCTTCTTCATACTCGAATTCAAAAGATGAGATAGAACTACAACTTCCACCTGCTGCTACAGCTGCGTAAATAATTCAGTCAACATCAATCATCATGAAAAATGTTAATGGAAATGTCACTGCAAGCATATATCAATATTTCCCATGCTCCCCTTGTTATGCATCTTCTTCTTTAGCTGCTCAGCAAGGTAAATCCATCATCATGCTCTACTTCATCAAACATGCTGGAGATACTTCTGATTCTTTTGTGTTCCATGATACCCAAAACTTAAATAAGTCACAGTCATCAATCTTCTCAACCTGTCACTTCTGTTTGTCTACTCAAACTGGTCATCAACAGCTGCAAGTTCATCTTTGCTCAAGATGCCACATGTCATCTCATCATATGGCTTTTGCTGAGAATTCATTCCATACCACTGTAGATGCATCACTGCCATATCATCATCGAAAATGTGTACGCATCATCCTTGTACATGATTCGAAGCCTGATTTTGGACCACTGAAAAATAAAAGATAAGCCTTCATACCAATTGATAATGTATTGCAATCTGATCCTAGGACCTGTTACTTCTTGGAGAGCCATTCTCTACCATTGCGTCCATCCTCCAATGATGAACTCATGGCATACTCAAAGTCTTTGGAAGACTTCAAGTATGGCTTGCCATATGGCAGCCATCATCTATTTTTGTGTATTGATCCTCATTTGGATTTACCAAGACATTTTTCTTTATCCATACTTTCTTCTTGACCTCTGTCTTCTCATCATTTGTTCCATCTTTTTCATTGGCTTTGCTTGCTGAGCTGTATTTTAATCTTTTCATGAATTGTCTTCTTGGACTCACACATACTTGGGCTTTATGGCCAACACCACCACAGGTAAAGCATCTCAGAGTATGACATCTAGCAGCAACATGTCCAACTTAATCACATGCCCAGCATCTTATTTGATCACTTTGACTTCCAGTATTTTTTCTTCCTTGAAATGTGCAATCCATAGCCCTGTGACCAAATCCATTACAAGAATAACAATAGCCATTAAATCTATTTTCATACCTTGATGTTTGGCTCCATCTTGGAGTTGTCCTTCTTCTTTCAAATGAATGGCTTTGATGAGTGGGAGTAGCTTCGTGAGGTACTTTTGAATTTTCAACTTCTTTGTTGGCATGTGCAGGTGCATGAACAGCCTTGCTGGATCTAGCTTCAGAAGTTCTGGGGGACCACAAAACCTCTTTCAATTTGTCTTCTTCCTTCTTGAACCCAAGGCCATACTTGTCAGAGGAAAGCTTTTGACACTTTAGAATTTCATCCAGGATGACTGAACTTTCATTGAACTTCACATGATCTTTCGACTTCTCAATTTTCTTTCTAAGACCAACAATTTCCATTTCAAGTCTCTGATTTTCTTTTTCTTTTTCTTCCAGCTGAAGCTTCATAACATCTTCTATTCTTTTAGCTTCCTCCAACTGGATCTTTAAATCAGTATTAGCCGATCTCGCTTCTTCAAGTTCTTTAGGATCTACACCAATCTCTTCTTTCTCTTTTGCTAATCCAATCTTCGATTCCTTGATTTCATCATTTTGATCTTGCAGCTTATCTTGCAGGTCTTTGTTCTTGAGTTTTAACTTCATTAGCAAAGCTTTTGTCTCCTCTTTGTATTTTTCAAATGACCTCAAAATTTTATTCTCGAGTCTTGGATTGAATCTAAGATCAATATCTAACAAAGTGCTTGTAAATGCATTATTTGCTTTCAACAAAACTTCTTCTTCATCTTCTGTAAGAACAACTTCATCATCATTACATTCAGAATTATCATCCATTGAAGAGTACTTACCTTCACTTATATCTGAAGCTTGTACCTGCTTTTCATCCTTGACTTCTGCTTTGTCTTGATTTTTCTTTTGGTATTCTTCTTCTATCTTGAACCAAAGATCTTTGGCAGAGGTGTAATCTTTTATACTTTCTTGAATAAAGCTTGATAGTCCATCCATCAAAAATTTCAAGGAAATCTTGTTGTATTTCTCAACAGTTGACTCTGTCTTCTTGCTTGGCTGGACAGATGGATTCACCACAATTTTCCAAACACCAAATTTTTGCAAATAGTCTTTCATTTTATTTCTCCAACCAAAGTAATTTGACTTCTCCAAAATTGGAACTTCATAGTCAATGAGCTTTTCTGATCCTTCCATGATTGTGTCCCCAAATCCCTTCAAGTTTATTAGGCTTATGTTGAAGGCCCCGCTCTGATACCAATTGTTAGACACAATGGCTCGCCAAGAGGGGGGGGGTGAATCGGTGAGCTTATATTCAATCCAAATTTCAACTTCAATCAAAATCTCATATCTTCATTCAGACATTTACTACATTATCATATTCATCAATAACCTATATCATTCATCATTCATCAAGTGAAACACATAATCATCAACACATTGCACAAGAGACACAAGATATAATATTTGTAATATTTTTGTATTTCAAACGGCTACGACCGTGAGGCAATTCAGCACCTACTAAAACAATGAGCGCTAACTCCTTATGTAGGACCCTGCCTAGTTTTTCTTAGATCCTACTAAAAAAATAATACAAGACCATGCTTGTATTTACAAGTACACATACATAACATCTCAATCATCACAATCACATCACTCATACATTACTTCATTACAACTTTGTCCACAATTGCATCATCCTCTTGTCATCATTCTGCCTGTAGATTCATATTAATTCTGTCCACAGCACAACATGTCATTGCCACTGCCCTATTTCCATTCTATCCATAAACTCTACATTGTCCACATGCACATCAAATCAACCAGTCTGTCCAAGCTTCATCATGCCCATTTTATCATGTCCATGTTGGAGACTTTTCCAAAGACACAAAGACCATCAAGGGTTTCAATCACGCGTGCCATGTTCTCCATGTCAACAAGTTTGAGCCATGTCAAGTCTTCAAGTAGTTAGTTAATCATCTTTGCCACATCATGCATATCCGTAATTGTCAATAAGCTTCAACGACATGTACATCAAGCCACCAAATACATATGTGATCATCAAGTGCAAGAGGACTTGTTTATCATGGGCTTCAACATGTTGTTCAAGGGATTCATCTTCATGTGTGTGGGATTCTCAAGACATCTACATGGGCATGGGCTTCTAGAACATCATCAAGGTACCTCCACTTAGCTTGTGGGCACTAGATCAACAAGCAACCATGTGTGTGTGCTTCATGACCCCATTAGGCCACAAATGACCACAGAATGGGTCATCTAAACCACTTGGTGTTTCAATACCCATATCATGCCATGTCATCAACTTTTGTCACTCTTTTGTCTCCTTGTCACTCCTTTGTCATTAATGGGTGTCATCAATGACAACCATAGACAACCATATTCATCAGATAATGCATTGCCGCTTAGAGTAAGGAGCCTGCTTTTGTGATTTAGATGTAGTCGACCGTCTACTGGGATAGAGCCAAGGCTAGCCACGCCGCTGGGCTCGAGAGGATGTATAGGTGGTTTTGTTTAATTTTTAATCCAATTCTCAATCCTTGATAATTATTTACAATGATTCTTCAAACATTTATTTCATCCCAAAATTTCATTGCATAATCAATATTCACTTGCAACAAAAATCAAAAACAAGGATCACTGAAAGATAACCATGCACAAGAGACACAGATTCTACCCTGGAAAACCCAAACTGGAGAAAACCCAGCAAACTTTTCTCAGAAGAAATCAATCCAATTCAATTACAATGCCAATCATGAAGATGAACCCTAACACAAGAGAGGTTCACCCTCCTTCACAAGAAACCCTAGTATGTGTAGATAATCTTCCAAGAGAATTAAGAGAATAAGAGAAACCCCAAAAATTGTGTTTCCTGCCTTTGCTAGGCATTCCTTGGATAATCAGAACTTTAATCCCATTCCTAGAAAAATTGTGTCTTTGGAGAAGGCATTTGATAGAGAAGATGGTCATAAGCCTAAAGAGGAATCAGGCACAAAACCTTGTGACTACCTTGAGGTCAACATAGGAACTAATGAAGAACCTATAATGGGTTAATATTGGAAAAAAGACACCTAGAGAAGAAAGAGAACAAATCATTAATTTACTAAGGGAATATAGAGATGTTTTGGCCTTCACATATGATGAACTTAAAGTCTATAGGGAAGATGTAGTTCAGCATACCATTCCTCTCAAGGAGGAAGCTAAACCCTTTCGACAAAAACTTAGGCAAATAAATCCTAAGTTGGCTCCCTTAGTACAACAAGAATTACAAAAGATGTTAAAAGCTGGAATAATAGCCCACACTAGGCATTCTTCTTGGTGCTCAAATTTGGTAGTGGTCAAGAAGAAGACTGGTCAGATAAGATTGTGTGTGGATTTCAGAAATCTAAATATTGTGTGCAAGAAAGATAATTATCCCCTCCCTAAAATGGAAACTTTGCTACAAAGAGTAACAGGATCTGGTATGATTTCAATGCTTGATGGTTTCTCTGGTTATAACCAAGTCAGAGTTAAAGAAGAAGATAGGCATAAAACAACATTTACTACTCCATGGGGAACATTTGAATATATCAGGATGCCTTTTGGTTTATCTAATGTTGGAGCTACATTTCAAAGAGCTATGGATTATGCTTTCAGGGGTTTGATTGGAAAAATTATTGAAATTTATCAGGATGATCTAACAGTTTTTTCCAAGGATGGGAAAAGTCACATAGGCCATTTAAAACAAGTTTTTGAAAGATGCAGAGAGTTTGGGATTTCCTTAAATCCAACAAAGTAAGTTTTTGGGGTAACTCAAGGGAAATTGTTGGGTCATATAATCTGTAAGGGGGGTGTCAAAATAGATCCAGAAAGAATTGAAGCAATTTCAAAAATTCCCTTGCCAAATACAAAGAAGGGCCTCCAATCCTTCTTTGGTACAATTAATTTTCTTAGGAGATTTATTCCTAATCTTGCAGAAGTAACTAAGCCTTTAAATAAGTTGCTTAGGAATAATGTTAAGTTTCAATGAGATGAAACAAGAAAAAGGGCTTTCCAGCAAATAAAGGATGCATGTGTCCAAGCTCCTATGTTAATCAGTCCAGACTATACTAAAGAATTCTATTTGTTCTCCTTTGCATCTGAAGACACCATTGCTAGTGTTTTATTACAGAAAATTGACCAAGGCCAAGAACAGCCCATAGCATACATGAGTAAAATTTTAAGAGATTCAGAATTAAAGTACCATATGATAGAAAAACAAGCTTATGCCTTAGTAAAATCTCTTAAGCATTTCAGGATTTTCATAGGGTATGCCAAAGTAATTGGATATGTTCCTAGTACAGCAATTAAAGACGTGTTAACTCAAGAAGAAGGCCTAGGTCCAAGAGGTAGATGGGTTGCTAAAATTCAGGAATATGATTTAGAAATCAGGCCCACTAAATTAATGAAAGGACAAGGATTAGCTAAGATGTTGGCAGAAAGTAGGTTTGGTTGATCAGAATATGGTTTGTGAGATTGGTGTTCCAGAGTCATCCCCAGATTTGTTAAAGCTTGAGCAGGTTGAATGGTATTCTACTATTATTTTTTATCTTAAAAACTTGACTTGCCCAAGTAACCTTGTTGGTCACAAGAGAAGAGCCTTAAGGCTCAAAGCATCCAACTATATCTTAATTAAAGATGGTTTAGGATGGAGGAATCCAGATGGGATTATCCTTAGATGTGTGGATGAGAATGAAGCTAAAAAACTAATGGATGATTTTCATGGTGGTTTTTGTGGTGGTCACTTTGCTGCTAGAACCACTATCCATAAGATTCTTGGAGCTGGATATTATTGGCCCACCATCTTTTCAGATGTACATCAATTTGTGAGGAAGTGTGAACCTTGTCAATTGTTCACCAGAAAACAGAAGTTAGCTGCCCTTCCCCTTCAACCAGTTGTTGTTGAGGCACCTTTTCAGCAATGGGATTTAGACTTCATAGGGAAGTTTAAAGATAACTCAAGTAATGGTTTTTCATGGATTATAACAGCTACAGATTACTTCACTAAATGGGTAGAGGCCATTCCCACTAAATCAGCAACTGAAAAGGTAGTCATGGATTTTCTTGAAGATAGGATAATAACTAGATTTGGAGTGCCTTCAAAGATAGTAACAAATAATGCCAAAGCTTTTTGTTCAACCAAAATGTCTGCATTTTGTTTAAAGTATGGCATTGTCTTATCTCATGCATCAAATTATTATCCTCAAGGAAATGGTCAAGCAGAATCTAGTAATAAAAATTTGATGACCATAGTCAAGAAAATAGTGGAGGGAAACAAAAGGTCTTGGGATAGTCGAACAAAGTATGCTTTATGGGCTGATAGAATAACCAAAAAAGCATCTACAGGCAAGAGTCCTTTTGAGTTAGTCTATGGATTAGAGGCGCAACTACTAGTTCACCTTACTCTTCCAGTGTACCAGTTGCTTCAGGGGGTTGACTTAGAGGAAACTGCACTTCAAAACAGAATGAATCAGATTGTAGAATTGGATGAAATAAGAAGAAAAGCTTATGACCAAAACTTTAGAACTCAGGAAAAGACAAAGAAAACCTTTGACAAATCAGCTAGACAGAGAGACTTCAAAGTGGGGGATACAGTTGTGTTGCGGGACAAAGGCAAAGAAAAACCAGGGAAACATGGGAAGTTTGACAGCCTATGGTTAGGCCCTTATGTGATCAGATCAGTAGCAGGACCAAACTCCTTCCCCCTTGATCACTTGAATGGTGACCCATTGAACATTCCAAGGAATGGTCAACAACTCAAATTTTTCTACACATAAAGTCAACATGGTGTCCAAAGTGGCACCCTTTTGTAACGTATCTCTAACCCTTTTCCTTGCATTCTTTAAAGTTTTGTATTATTTCATTCACTTATTTTTTATGCATATATGTATGATTAGTTGTATAGTCATTTCATTTATTTGTTTATTGTTTATTTATTGGTTTTGCTTGAGGTCTTATGTTGGTTATTGGTGAGAATCTGTGGTTGCAGGTTCTGGAGTTCTCGTATGCTCTTCGATGATCGAACACACGCCCCCAAGTTGGAGCCAGATGTTCCCTACCTATTTCGACTAGGTGGCAACGTCATGTATATTGCAGATGTACATATTGTACAATTTGCACCATGGAAAAATCCTAGAGATTTTTCACTCAACAAGGCAATTCTGCCCCTTTTGTACACGAAATGTCCACTCCCCTACGTGGGATAATTAATGTAACTTTATATGCCAGCATGGGTCATTCCTCTAAGGATGTCACCATGGACTTTATTATCAGGGAAGTCCTCTTCACCGAGTGTTTTTTTCCCCTTCTAGTTAATCTTGTTATCTAACAATTTTAATTGGTTGGGTTTTTCACTCACCAATCCTCCAAAGTGGTGAATTGGCGTTCTGATAATCAAGCTCATGAGGTGGCTAAGGTTTCAAGTTGTTGTACATGACCATGCTAGCCATATCTTGTAGTCTTGCGGAATTTCGTTAGGATTTTAATTTTTATTTTGATTTTTTCGTAATTAATTAACTTTACCATTTGGTGGTTAATTAATTAAGTTTTGATGTAATAATGTAATCTCTTGAACCTTGGCATTTTGTAATAGGGGCTATGAATGCAAATGAAAATGCTATGACACCCCCTAAGCCATTGGTTCAAGTTTCATGTCATTATGACAAGGGGTTAGGAAGTTAGAGCAATTTTGGTTAAGACAAGGTATTTTTTCCTACGAAATTAATTTAATTTCCTAGGGTGAAAAATTAAATTATTTGATTTTGAAGGAAAAAATCAAATAAGGCCATGGTAATTAAGTTTGGGGGGTGGCTAAGCATAGTCAATTTTTATTTTTAAATAAACTCCCCCCATGGTCAAAATAATTTTTTGAAACTCTCCTAAGTGGGGCGCCCCTCTTGCCTTAATAAAAAATAAAAAATAAAAGACAAAAAAAATAAAAAATAAAACATTAAAAATAAAAGAATAAAAGATAAAAATTAAAAATCAAAATTTGAGTCAAAGGAGGCCCTAGACAAAGAATAAAAAATAAAAGATTAAAAATAAAAATAAAAGATTAAAAAATAAAAATTAAAAATAAAAGATTAAAAGATTAAAAATAAAAGATCAAATATAAAAGATTAAAAAATTAAAGATAAAAATTAAAAATAATAAAATCAAAATTTGAGTGAAAGGAGGCCCCACTTGAGTCATGGAAACCCTAGATCTAAGGGTTAAGTTTCATGGTGACATGGATCTATCTTTTTTACCATTGATTTGAAGAGGCCCCCTTGCTTATGATTGGTGGATGGCTTGCAAAGTCAACAAACCTAGATCTAAGGGTGGAGGAGAGCTAGAGTTTAGATCTATGTTTTGGACCCTTGATTTAGGAGTGGGTTTGGGACCTCTTCAACTATAAAAGGAGGGCTCCTCTCCCTCACTCCACACAATTTTCTCATGCTAAGGTTATGCTACCAAATTCTCTCATCTTCTTCTCTCACATTTCTCTTGTTCATTTTGCTCAAGCCCTAAGAGGCTCTTTTGTATCAAGCTTTGCCCTAGTTGGGCCATAATCAAGTGAAATCTTTGGAGGAACTCTTGTCTCATGGTGTTGGCTTTCCATTTTCAAATCTGAAGCATTTGGATGTTTCAAAACGTTCAAGGAACTGGTCGAGAATGAAACAAGGTCACGAAACAAGTGTCTTAGATCTGACAACGGTGGAGAATTCACTTCTGATGAATTCAACAAGTACTGTGAAGAGCATGGAATAAAGAGACAATTTTCAGTAGCCAAAACACCTCAGCAAAATGGAGTTGCTGAAAGAAAGAATAGATCAGTAATGGAGATGGCTCAAACCATGTTGAATGAATCCAAGTTAAATGACAAATTTTGGGGACACGCAGTTCATACAGCAGTACACATCTTAAACAGAGGATTACTCAGAAACAAAAATGATAAAACTCCCTACGAGCTATGGACCGGAAGAGCAGCAAGTGTACAACACTTCAGAATCTTTGGAAGCAAGTGTTACATCAAAAGAAGAAGATTGTCGAACCTGTGGACCTGTCACACACCAAACTCTGCTGCTGATAATCTCTGCACTCTAGTCACTGTCAAATCATCCCTGTAGATATCACTGCCACATCATCTTTCTGCCCATGTCATCACTGTCATATCAATACTGCTGGTCAAGCTACTCATCAACACTGCTGGTTACTGTCAAGTCATCAAACATCAAGGTCTGAACATGTCATCATCAAGGTCTGATAATCGTCAACTTATCTCATCATCATCATACAATGTGCATCGTTTATGCATCATCAACAAGTATACATCATAGTGCATAGAAGTGTCATCACACCATGACATACATGTACATCATAGAATGCATAGTGTAGTATGTATCATCACATCATCGCATCATAGAATGTAAGAGTGTATCATCACTTTAATACAATATTTGTACACCATCATCATGTCAACATACCTTGGACTTTCTTGTCAAGTTTCCACAGTCAAGCATTAACACAGACTTGGATTGTCATCATGAAACTTGCACAAACTTCATACTTTGTCAATCACTGTCAATACTTCAATCTTGGACTGTCTAGACTTCAAATTCGGATGCTTGATGATTGAGTTACGTTGAATGTCTTCAAACTGTTGTGCAACTTTGAAAGCCTTAATGGACTGTGCAAAATCGATTCCTTCAAACTGCTGTCAAGTATACTCTTACTACTGGTGTCATAGTCTTTGTCCAAAACTCGGTGTATGTATGTTGTTCTATTCAACCTCACCCTCAGACTGTGTATATACCCTTGATTTGTGTGTTGCTATTGGTGACATCTGAGAAGAGAAGGAGGTGCAAAGTTGTTCCAGTCTTATCATCTAGCTTGTATTCTGCCAATGCTGCTTGCAGATCCTGCTCTTCTTATTTCCTAACTGAGGTTTTTTAACACAATACCTATGCCTAACTTTATCTTTCCACAAATTTGCTTGGACATATGTAATTACACTTAATAGAGCATAAGAGCCAGCCCAAAGAACCAAAGGTTGAGACTAAGGAGAATGTCACAGCATATACCTGGACTGTATTTGCTATTTTCCTGACCAAGTGAAGAAATACATGCAAAATCCTGCAGATCACTTATTCTGTGAGTCTCCTGAGTCTTCACTCTCAAACTCGTGAGCGTAATTGCTATGGAGCTTTGTCTCTCATCTCGACGCCGCTCAGCAAAGAATCCTCACACTCAAAGCTCTGTGTTCTCTATTAATCATTGCTAGTTTGCTACTGCTCACTGCTTGGTACTCACGGACCCACGATTTTTCTCTGCCGCTGTTGAAGATTGGAGTTTATCATAACCCAGATTCTAGAATAGAAGACTCTCGTTTCCAGCTCCACCAACTAAATTCAGATCCGGCAATTAACAATTAGACGCTAGCTGGGAAGCCAACAGACAATGTGAATTCAAATCCGGCCGTCAACAATTAAGCGCTAGCTGGGAAGCCAACAAACAGCGGAGTAGGTTCATCGTGTAGCTTGTCTCAGTCACAAATGAATCCGGTAAGAGTTACAAAAAATTTGGTTTGCAATTTGGTTATCTCCCACAGTGAGCGAAAATATCAATCCATAAATAAACCAGCGAATAATCTCAATTTTGCCTCAGTCCAAAATCTATAACCCAGCGAATAACTAACTCATTGATCTATTTTTTTGGTTTAGACAAATGAAAGTATATTTATATAAGTTTTGGAAGAGTATAGGCCGATATCTTAAAGGTTTCTTTTTAGTTTTAATTAAATTTTAAATTAATTCACAAAGATTACGGGGCCGACTTGTTTCATAAAAGTTCTCTCCTATTTTTATTATAATCTATTAATTAAAGTATTTTATCATTTTTAGTTGTAAAGGGTTGTCATGTTTAAATATTATAATTTAAATGATATTTTTTAATTGATTGTAATTTAATTATATTTTAGTTATTTAATACTTATTAACCATGTGTGTAGTTTAAATTATTATTATTAACCATTTAAATTATTATTATTAACCATGTGTGCAATGGGCATTATTATGCAATATTAGTGTGTTGTTAGTGTTTTAAGAGCATAGGGTAGAGAGTAGGCTTAGGGACCAAGGGTGAGGGTTTTAGGCTGTGTTGCATGGGTACGCGTACCAAGGGGTCGGGTACACGTACCGGGTACTCGGGTACGGCAATGGTACGTACCTGGACGTACCGTCAAGTACCGCTAGCATTAATTACGTACCAGGTACGTGGTAAAAAGAATTTGGGTACGTTTGCCTGAAATGGTACGGCGTACCCCGATTTTGGGTACGCCTAGGGTACGGCCGTGGCATAAATTGTGGTTTTTTATTTTACTTTTTAACCTAAATCGTGGCCCAACTCCACGGCATTGCATGATTGCTAGTTAAAACCCCCAAACCCGGCGTAACTATATTGCAATATTCATTTGCATTGTCCTCAGCGCTGGTTATCAACGGAACAGACAGTGGAATATCGAAGCACAGGCTGCAGTGGATCGGGCAGCACAGCCTATCGGCCCACAGGGTATAGCTCGTGCTCACTGCTCATTTTATATTTTACGGTGTTTTTTTGTGGTTGTTTGGCATTTACCCACAGCGTAGGGAGGAAGAGCCGTTTGGCATTTGGCATTTAGTAATTTACCCACAGCGTAGGGAGGAAGAGCCGTGGCCCGTTCATAATCTAACACTTTTAGTTTTTTAAATGCATATTGTTTACAGTTTTATTATTATATAATGTAAACAGTAATATACAGTGCACTTTCCAGAAAAGAAATTGGAGATAGATTGGAGTAACAGCAGTGAATCTTCTTATCATTTTTGTGAGTTACATGCTTTCATAATTCATTGGTCCACTCTCATATACCATACTGCAGAAAAACTTAAAGAATTCATTTTTTTTACATCTCAATTTCATCTTTATACCATTGGTTCAGATTCCAGAAGCAATGAAGATAAAAAAAGATAATCTCCAACAGATTCTATTCTATTTCCCTTCAAAAAATAGTATTTTTAAAATACCTTTTATTTGATTAGGAATCTAATTCAATTTTTATTCCTAAAGCATATACAAAATTATGCTGTATAATCAACTTAGGGTTAAAGTGCATACGCTGATGAATTTTGCCATCCCATATGCAGTCTAGGGGAGGATAAGAGACCTCATTATTTCCTTATTAATAATTATGAATATCTAATAGTTTTTTTATGTGCAAGTGCTGGTCATAAACCAAGCCGTCGGAATCATAGTATTGTCAAACTTCAATTACAGTCGGCTGATATTTAATAAAATTTATCATGAATTACAGTCTGCTGATATTTATCATTTTCTGCTACACATGTTCTTAACATGTTGATGTGTGTCTTGGCTTACTATTGCATGGAATGTGAGCATGTGTGGACAGATTTCTAAGTTTCTTTAAATATTTTTTGTTTGTTTAATTTTTAATTTTTGATTCTTGAACAATGAATAATTGACAATTGTTTTGAATTTTGAATTTTTTCAGTTTTCCTATCACTCCACAGTCCACACTTAAAAATCATCAACAGACAGCAAAATGTCTTCATCAAAGCATAATCCAAATCCTCAATTCCCATTGTGGAAGTATGTGGAGAAGACAAAACAAACAAAGGATACAGGGGGGACAGTTACGATAAAATGTAACCTCTGTAAGGCTGAATGGAAGGGCACTTATACAAGAGTTAAGGCCCATTTTATGCAGATCCCAAGGATGGGTGTTGAGCTTTGTAATGGGGACCCAAAG